>CM021104.1:132027877-132422249 GCA_007115665.2 Sequoiadendron giganteum
GAATTAATAGGTGGGTATGAAATTTTATCACTCATGGATGGTTTTTAAAGCTACAATCAAATCATAATCACCAAGGAGGATCAACACAAAATTAAATTCACTTATCCATGGGGAACATATTGCTGGAACATGATTCCATTTCGGTTGAAGAATGCAGGAGTGACCTATCAAAGAGAAATGATCGTCATCATGGAGGGAGAGATGGAGGGAGAAGTGAGATAGAGATAAGGAGAGAAGAGGAGGGAGGGAGAAAGATAGATGAGGGTTGAGGATCCAATGTATAGGGTAGATGGTTGAGAATTGAAGGTATAGGGTTGAGGACCTATAGGGTTGATGGTTTAGCGTATTGGTTTGAGGGTATAGGGTTTAAGGGAGATGGGAGAGAGATAGATGGATTGAGTGAGTGAGAGAGAGACTTGAGAGAGGGAGAGGGGATAGGATGGAGAGAATTGAAAGAGAGACAAAGGGAGGAAGTGGGAGAGAGACAGAGGGAGGGAGGGTTAAGGGTAGAGGGTAGAGGGTTTAATGGTTTAGGGTTTAAGGGTTAAGGGTTTAAGGGTTAAGGGTTAAGGGTTTAGGGTTTAGGGTTTAGGGTAGAGGGGAGAGAGATAGAGGGAGTGAGTGTGTGTGTGAGAGAGAGACCTGAGAGAAAGAGAGGGGGAGAGGGGGTAGGAGGGAGAGTCTTGAGAGAGAGAGGGAGTGAGTGGTGAGAGATAAAAGGATGGGAATAGTTAAGGGTAGAGGGTAGAGGGTTTAAGAGTTTAGAAGGGTTCCCAAGGAGAACTTTAGGGTTTAGGGTTTTAGGGTTTAGGAGTTTAGGGGAGAGGGAGAGATAGAGGTGGTGGAAGTGGAGTGGGAGAGACTTAGAGAGGGGAGAGGGGGTAGGAGGGAGAGTCTTGAGAGAGAGGGGGGAGGGAATGGGAGAGAGATAGAGGATAGAGGGTTAAGGGTAGACGGTTAAGGGTTGAGGGTAGAGGGTTTAAGGGTTTAAGGGTTTAAGGGTTAAGGGTAGAGGGCTAAGGGTAGAGGGGAGTGTTGGTTCTCAAAAGTGCAGGTTTTAACCAAAAGCGTTTGCCAAGCTCTTACAACATTTTTGGCCAACGTACAAGGCCAATTGATGCAATTGTACCTTCTTCTCTTTAGGTTTTGCTAGACCTAGGTGGGTGTACCTATATGAATAATGCAGATTGAAATGTACTTCTTGTTCAAACAATCTATCCATAATGGAAAATGGATGTGGACAGATAAAAACCCTACAACTATTCCTACAACATAAAGGAAAGGATATGAAAATATTGTTTTAAATGAGCTTTATCTCCTCGGTTATGACTGACCAGTGTTTTCTATCCACATGGGCAATGAAGTCAAAAATATCAATAATTCCAGGTGTTCCCCTTTCTGGCCTAATTCAAGTTGTTAGGCACATTTAAGGTATGAAATTCTATGATTGGCATATTATTTCACCAAATTTATGACTTGCATAAAATTGTGCTAGAATGTTTCCCTACCAGGTTCTTCTTCAACCATCCAACAAAAATCCTAAAGTCACTATGACTTGTTTAAAAGGATTTAGTTATGCCTTGTAGACACCAAGTAATCAAATCACACAAAGTGAAAAATACACTGTGATAAATCAGAAATATACTTGATATATTGATTTAAATGACTTAAAAGAAATTTAATTGGAGACAACCAGATAGGAAATACAGAAATTATAGCATCTCAACAACTAAAATCAGAAAAGATGTCACCAATTTATTAATGTTTTCTCCATTACAATCTGTTTCAAGAAAAAAATGTTCATCACTCCCCCGTTTTGTCTTTCACAAAAAGTTATCTCTGTTCTCCCTCTTCCTTTCTAACTGAATTCTTTCAAAATATTTATGCATTATATGCTAAGGGTCATGACCCTTCAATTTCCTGTGCAACCGTCTGATATTCATTAATCAGAAATTAAATATTTAATTAAGTTGCCTTTATCGAAAAATTAAATATTTTTTATAAAGTTCTGCATTTTATTTTATCTTTAATCCTTTTACCGTCCTTTATTTTATTTCCCGCTTTACGTCGGTCTTCACTTTTACCTCCGACGGTACCACAGGGCTTTGAATTTGACTTGGCCCACTTATCACTTACTTCCTTACCGCTCAACCGCCTGCTCATTATTTTGCCTCTATGGTATTACGCTGACTGGTTAGTTACTTACTGCCATCTCCTACCGCCTTACCATGGTTATCATTTATCCCTCCGGCGGTATAGCGGTAGCCATTTCTCTAATCGCTCATCTCCATCCACCGCCTTACCGCAGTTACCACTTTCACCAGTTGTGGTATAGCGGTAATCACTTATCGACTGCTACGTTGCCATTGCCTGCCCGCTAACCGTTCACCGTTGCCTCGCTGTCTCTGCTAACCGCTTACTGTGGTCTCCATCCTAGCTAGTGGTGGTACCATGGTATCTCTTTAGACTGCTTCCTCGCCGGTTGTCTCACCATTCACCACAGCACCGCGGGTTATGTGTTGACTGCCCGTGGTTGCGCAGTAAACATTTCTTATGACTGTGGTGAAAGCTTATAAAGGGTAGACAAATGGCGGTAAAAGATATTCAAACATAATGGATGAGAGAAACAAATTATTAAGAAAAAGAATAGTGAAACATTAGGAATTACATGGGGGTAAAATGTGAGGGCCATATAGGCCAAAAATAGGGTAGTGGAACAAGGATAAAAGATATTGTAGCATTGTAAAAGGGGGTGAATGATATTTTATGAAAAAAATAGTGAAAACATTATGTTCAAAATGGGAAAAAACCCTAGGGTTTTCCATGGAAATTTTGGGTTCTAACAAGGAGAGACATAGGAGTGAGTGAGTGAGAGAGACTTGAGAGAGGAAGAGGGGGTAGGAGGGAGAGAATTGAGAGAGAGAGGGAGTGGGAGTGGGAGAGAGATAAAGGGTAGAGGGTAGAGGGTAGAGGGTTTTAAGTGTTTAGGGTTTAGATTTAAGGGTAGAGAGGGGAGAGAGAGAGAGAGAGAGAGAGAGAGAGAGAGAGAGAGAGAGAGGGAAAGAAGGTGGAGATATTGAGAGAGAGAGGAGCCAAGGAGGGAGAGAGAAATAGGTATAGAGGGACAAATAGTTAGAGAGAAGTAGATATGAAAGTAGAGATAGAGGGAGAGGTAGGGATAGAGAGAGAGGTGAAACAAAAAAAAGAGAGGTCTAGGTAGATAGAGGGGGGAGAAGATAAAGAGAATTAAAGGGTAGAGTTAAGGGTAGAGGATAGATTTTTTAAGGGTTTAAGGGTTAAGGGTTTAGGGTTTAGAGTTAAGGGTAAAGGAGAGAGAGATAGAGGGATTTAGTGAGAGAGAGAGGGAGGGAGTGGAAAAGAGATAGAGGGTAGAGGGTAGAGGGTATAGGGTAGAGGGTTAAGGGTAGAGGGGAGAGAGATAGAAGGAGTGAGTGAGAGAGAGAGACCTCAAAGAGGGAGAGGGGGTAGGAGGGAGAGACTTGAGAGAGAGAGAGGGAGGGAGGGAGTTGGAGATAGATAGAGGGTAAAGGGTAGAGGGTAGAGGGTTTAAGGGTTTAGGGTTAAGGATGGAGGGGAGATAGATAGAGGGAGCGAGTGAGTGAGAGAGACATGAGAGAGGGAGAAGGGGTAGGAGGGAGATACTTGAGAGAGAGAGGGGGGGAGAGAGTTGGAGCGAGATAGAGGGTATATGGTAGATTTTTTAAGGGTTTAGGGCTTAAGGGTTAAAGGTATAGTGGAGAGAGATAGAGGGAGTGAGAGAGAGAGGGAGGGAGTGGGAGAGAGATAGAGGGTAGAGGGTAGAGGGTTAAGGGTAGAAGGGAGAGAGATAAAAGGAGTGAGTGTGTGAGAGAGAGACCTGGCACAAGGAGAGGGGATAAGAGTGAGAGACTTGATAGAGAGAGAGGGAGGGAGGGAGTGGGAGATAGATAGAGGGTAGAGGGTTAAGGGTATATTATAAAGGGTTTAAGAGTTTAGGATTTAATGGATAAAGGTTTAGGGTTTAGGGTTAAGGGTAGAGAGGAGAGAGATAGAGGGAGTGAGTGAGTGAGAGAGAGACCTAAGAGAGAAAGGGGGTAGGAGGGAGAGTCTTGAGAGAGAGGCAAGATGAGGGAGAGTCTATATATCTCCCCTCCCTCTCTCTCTCAATTTTATACCTCCTACCCCCTCTCCCTCTCTCAGTTCTCTCTCTCTTAGTCACTCCCTCTATCTTTCCCCCCTCTACCCTTAACCCTTAAACACTCTACCCTCTACCCTTAACCATCCCTCCCTCTTTCTCTCTCCCACTCCCTCCCTCTCTCTCTCCCAAGTCTCTCTCTCCTACCACCTCTCTCTCTCTCTTAGGTCTCTCTCATTCACTCTCACTCACTCCCTCTATCTTTTTCCCCTCTACCCTCTACCCTTAACCCTCTACCCTTAACCCTTAAACCCTAAACTCTCTACCCTATACCCTTAACCCCCCCTCCCTCTATCTCTTTCCAACTCCTTCCCTTTCTCTCTCTCAGCCCTCTGCCTCCTACCCCCTCTCCTTTCCATCTCTTAGGTCTCTTTCTCAGTCACTCCCTCTATCTCTCTCCCCTCTACCCTTAATCCTAAACCCTAAACCCTTAAACCCTCTACCCTCTACCCTTAACCATGCCTCTCTCTATCTCTTTCTCACTCCCTCACTCTCTCTCTTAAGTATCTCCCTCCTAACCCCTCTCCCTCTCTTAGGTAGACGGTAGAGGGGAGAGACAAAGGAAGTGACTAAGAGAGAGAGACTTGAGAGAGGGAGAGGGGGTAGGAGGGAGAGGGTTGAGAGAGAGATATATAGAGAGAGTAGGAGAGAGATAGAGGGAGGGAGGGTTAATGGTAGAGGGTAGAAGGTTTAAGGGTTTAGGGTTTAGGGTTAAGGGTAGAGGGGAGAGAGAGAGAGAGGGAGTGAGTGAGAGAGAGACCCAAGAGAGGGAGAGGGGGTAGGAGGGAGAGTCTTGAGAGAGAGAGGGAGGGAGTGGGAGAGAGATTGAGGGTAGAGCATAGATGGTTTAAGGGTTTAAGGGTACAAGGATAATGGTAGATGGGAGAGACATAGGAGTGAGTGAGTGAGAGAGAGAGAGACTTGAGAGAGGGAGAGGGTGTAGGAGGGAGAGAGAGAGAGAGAGAATTGAGAGAGAGAGAGAGAGAGAGAGAGAGAGAGAGAGAGAAGAGAGAGAGGATAGATAGGGAGATGAGAGAGAAATATGAGGGAGGGATATATATTTAGGTAGAGAGAGTTGAGATAGAGATAGAGTAGAGAGGGGAGGAGAGAGGGGAAGGGAGGAAGAAGTTAGAGAGAGAATAATGAAGGTGGATAGATTGAGAGAGGGAAGGAAAGAGAGGTAGAGAGAGAGAATGAGTTATAGAGGAATAGGTAGGTAGAGAGAAGTAGAGAGGGAATGAGAATTGGAGGGAGAGGTAGGGATGGAGAGAGAGAGGTAGGTAGAGAGAGTAAAGGGAGATATAGAGAAGTGGGGAGGAAAGGAGAGATGGATGGAGAGGTAGGGATCGAGGGAGAGATAAGGATTTAGAGAGTGGTGAGAGAGTGAAATAGAGAGAGGTAGGTAAGGAGAGGGAGGGGGAGATAAAGGGAAGTAGATAATGGAGGAGAGAGGGAAGAAGAGGTAGGGAGGGAGAGATAGGTGAGATAGAGAGAGAGGAGGGAGGGAGGGATATTTAAGGAGAGAGGGTGAGATAGAGAGAAAGAAAGTAAAGAGGGAAGGGGGAGAGAGAGAGGTGATAGAGAGAAGTAGAGGCGTAATGAGGAAGGTAGAGAGATTAAGAGAGGGAAAGAGAGAGGGAGAGAAAAAGAGGTATATAGGGGTAGGTTAGATAGAGAGATGTAGAGTGAATTTTGGTGGAAGAGAGAGAGGAGGGAGGGATACGTAAAGATGGATAGTTGAGATAGATAGGAGAGAGATATAGGTAGAGAGAGGGAAAAGAGAGATACAAAGAGGGATAGAGGAGAGATACAAATAGGGGGAGGGAGGGAGAGATAGAGAGAGGAAAGAGGGAGGAGAGAGATAGAGAGAGGTGATAGAGAGATGTGATAGAGAGAGAATTAGAGAGGGAAAGAAGGTGGAGATATTGAGAGAGAGGAGGCAAGGAGGGAGAGAGAAATAGGTAGAGAGGGACAACTAGGTAGAGATAATTTGATATGAAAGGAGAGATATAGGGAGAGGTAGGGATGGAGAGAGAGGTGAGGAAAAATATAGAGAGGTCTAGGTAGATAGAGGGAGGAGGAGATAAAGATAAGTATAGAGGGAAGGAGAGAGGGAGGAAGAGGTAGGGATGGAGAGAGAGAGGAGGGAGGGATAGGTAGGGAGAGATGGGTGAGATAGAGAGAAAGAGAGTAGAGAGGGAAGGGGAAAGAGAGAAGTGAGATAGGTGATAGAGATGTGTGATTGAGCTAAAAAGTACAGAGATAAGGAGGAAGGTGTAGAGATATAGAGGGAAGGAGGGGGAGAGAGAAAGATGTATAGAGGGATAGTTTAGATAGAGAGAAGTAGAGAGAAAAGGTGGGTGAAAGGAAGAGAGAGGGGGAGAAAGAGAGGTGAGATAGAGAGAAGTAGAAAGGGAAGGAGAGAGAGGGGGAGATAGAGAAAATTAGAGAGGGAGGGAGGGAAGGAGAGAGAGATGGACATGTAAAGACATAGTTCTTGAGCTCAAGGAAGATATTGTTAGATAAAGGGATGGAGATAGTGAGAGAGAGAGGTCTAGAGAATAAGAGATGAAAATGAGTAAGTTAGAGAGAGAAAGATGAAATTTGAACTCTTGAGTACTAAAATTTGACCTCCTGCTTATTGAAATTTGACATGCCAATTACTGAAATTTTACTAAGTCTGAAATTTTTAAGATCTTCCAAAAACTAGAATTTGCATTATAATTCCTAGATATCTAAAACCACTCTCAAACATCCTGCCTATATATACATGAAATATAACTTAAAGTATAAGAAATTAAATGTCCATATGTAAATGTCAAATTATACAGAGAAAGCGGAAATCAAA
Organism: Sequoiadendron giganteum; assembly: GCA_007115665.2. Classification (NCBI taxonomy): domain Eukaryota; kingdom Viridiplantae; phylum Streptophyta; class Pinopsida; order Cupressales; family Cupressaceae; genus Sequoiadendron; species Sequoiadendron giganteum. Next base: position 132,034,921 of record CM021104.1, read on the forward strand.
GAGTTTACAAAAATGGATTCCAAAAGCCATCAATGACATTTGGCGCTCGCCAAATTTGGTGCATGCCAAATGAAGTAGCCCATTTGGTGTACGCCAAATAATTTGAATTGGGAAATACCAACCCTATGGGTTGGATTTTGCATTGGGCATCTGACCCAAAGGTTTGAACAACCATTTCATGAAAATGACATGATTTTTTGATAGGGTGCAAAATTTCTTCATATTTTCATATGTGCTCCCTATCTCATTTGCATGTCTTTCAATGCAAGTTTACTAAAAAAATGTGATAGTGTTAACCTCTCTCTTAGCTATCTAAATATATAATTCTTTTTTCATTTTGATTTAGTTAAGGTTTTGATCCATGGCTTCTATTGTAAATGCCTTCGTTTTTGGTCAAAAACCAACATGTGCTAGGTTTATGATAAATTTTTACTCATTCATTGGAACGTGAAACAAATTAAATTTTTTGAAACTAGACTCTATTATACACATGATGAAAAATAAATAAATCAATTTTTGATTAGTTTGCAAAAATATTTGGGGGGGAGCACGCTCAAATTTTAGCTTTTCAGGATGTGTCCACTTTAAAAATTCATAAAATATTATATATTCATAAAAAAAATTTATCCAAAAGAATGAGGATAAACTACATGGTGTTAGCTAATTTCTCACCATTGGGATTTTTGAAATTCTAAAAAAAATTTAATCAAAAAAGGGGGGAGCCCACAGGTGCGATGCTATTTTTTTTTTTATAAAAACAAGACTTGTTTTTCACCCCCCCTTTTTGAGACCCTTAATCTTCATTAATTTCAAAATATAAATAGTAGATTAGAAACTAGACTCGGAGCACTTCAACTTTTGTTTTTTCTGCATCTTGAAATTTTGAGTGTAACTATCCTCATTTTCTCGTGCACATCAGATTTTGCTGATTTTAGAAAAAAGTGGCATCTTAAGAGCCAAAATTTTGTCACAGATTAGTGCACTTACCCACATCCAAACCCCTATAGGATAGCATAGATTCGAGATGAGCATAAGATATTGGTGAATGAGAAATTTTTTGTGAAATTTCATATTAGATCATATAAGGATGAAGTATTGTGTGATATTAATCCCATGGATGCATGTCATTTATTAGGAAGACCATAGAAATATTATAGAAAAAAATTCATGATGGAAGAAGAAATACCTATATTGTGACTTCAAATGGTAGGAGAATTAAATTGATACCTTTTGAAGAAGAGGATAAAGTGAAGTTTTTAGTACTTATAGAGTATGCTTGGTAAATGGAAGAACTTTCTAGATGGATTGAGGCATGAACATATATGTTTTGCATTGATTACAAAGAAGGGTGGCAATCTAGAGACAATAAAGGATGAAGATCCACCATAGATAGAAGTAGTAGAATTGTTGAAAGAGTATGAAGACATCATATTTGAGAATGTACATGATGGTTTAATACTATTTTGGAGGATCAGTAATCATGGGTAAGTGCATGGATTTGTGACACAATTTTGGCTCTTAAGATGCCACTTTTTTTTTTTTTTTTTTTGAAATCAACAAAATCTGATTTGCACGAGAAAATGAAGATAGTTACGCTCAAAATTTCAAGATGCAGCAAAAGAAAAATTTGAATTTCTCTAAGTGTAGTTTCTAAGGTACCCATTCTTTTTGAAATTAATGAATATTAAGGGTCTCAAAAAGGGAAGGGGAGGGGAGGGGAGGGGAGGGGGGGGCAAAATAGGTCCTATTTTTATCAAAAAACCAGCATAACACATGAGGGCTCCACCCTCTTTGATTATCTTTTTTTTTGAATTTCAAAAATCCCAATAGTGAGAAATTAGCTAGCACCATTTAGTTTATCCTCATTCTTTTGGATAATTTTTTTAATGAATATATAATATTTTATGAATTTTGAAAGTGGACACATCCTAAAAAGCTAAAATTTGAGCGTGCTCCCCCCCAATTTTTTTTAAAACTAATAAAAAAATGAATTATTTTTTTCATCATGTGTATAATGGAGTCTAGTTGGAAAAAGTGTAATTTTTTTCACGTTTCAATGAACGAGTAAAAATCTATCCTAAAACTAGCACATATTGGTTTTTGACCAAAAACAGAGGCATTTACAATAGAAGCTATGGATCAAAACCTTAATTGAATCAAAATGAAAAATTAATTATATATTTAGATAGCTAAGAGAGAGGTTAATTCCATCACAATTTTCTTATAAAATTGCATTGAAATACGTGTGAACATGATGGTGAGCACAAACAAAAATATGAGAAAATTTAGAAAATCCTATCAATTAACATGTCCAAAGCAGGCCATTTGGCTGCACAAAATGTGATGTGTCATTTGGTGAGCGGAATATTTGGCACTCACAAAATGACCTACTTTGAATAAACCTTATTTTACCCTCTTTGGTTGACGACTTTGATAATTCTTAGAGTGCATAGTTTATGATCGTAGATGGATAGCTGATACTTTACCTTTCATACGCTCTCTAACTGGTTACCCTAACTGGATTACTCTTTATCCCTCTAAAGTATCTCTCTCTCTCTCTCAGGTCTCACTCCCTCCCATGCTACCTAGACTACTCTCTCCCACTCCAATCCCCTCTCTCAAGTCTTGTTCCCTCCCACCTAGGTACCTAAATAAATCTATCTCTCTCACTCTCTCTCTCCCCCTCTAGTCTTGTTGTCTCTCTCACTCCATCTCCCTCTCTTAGGTCATTATATTTCTCTCTATCTCTCTCTCAAGTTTATCCCTCCTACCTCCTCTCACTCTCTTTGGTCTCTCACTCACTCCCTTTATCTCTCTCCCATTCCCTCTCTCTCTCACTCTATCTCTCTCCCTCTCTATCTCTCGCAAGTATCTCCCTCCCCCCCTCTCTCTCTCTCTCTCCAACTTCCTCTCTCTCACCCCCTCTATCTCTCTCCCATTGTCTCTCTCCCTCTCTCTCAAGTCTCTCCCTCCCACCACCTCCCCCTCTCCCTCTCTCTCTCTCTCTCAATACTCTCCCTCCTACCCTCTCTCTCAAGTCTCTCCCTCCCAACCCCTCTCCCTCTCTCTCAGGTCTCTCCCTCCAACTCCATCTCCCTCTCTTTCTCTCTCTCATGTATCTCCCTCCTACCCCCTCTCCCTCTCTCTCTTTTTCAAGTCTCCCCCTCCTACCCCCTCTCCCTCTCACAGTCACTCCCTCTATCTCTTTCCCACTCCCTCCCTATCTCAATCCCTCTATCTCTCTCCCTATCTCTCTCCCTCTCTCTCAAGTATCTCCCTTCTACTACCTCTCCCTCTCTCTCAGGTCCCTCCCTCTCTCATGCCCTCTATCTCTCTCCCTCTCCCTCTCTCTCTAGTCTCTCCCTCGCACCCCCTCTCCCTCCCTCTCTCTCTCTCTCTCACACACACACACACATCTCTCCCTCCTACCCCCTCACCCTCTGTCCGGTATCTCTCTATCTCTCTCACTCACTCCCTCTATCTCTCTCTCACACCCTCTCTCTCAATCCCTATATCTTCCCCTCTCTCTCAGGTATCTTGCTCCCACCCCCTCCTCTCTCTCTCCCTCTCTCTCAGGTATCTCCCCCCACCCCCTCTCTCTCTATCTCACTACCTCCATCTCTCTCACATACCTCTATCTTAGACAATCCCTCTCCCTCCCACCCCCTCTCCCTCTCTCAAGTATCTCTCTCTCACTCCTTGTATCTCTTCCATCCCTCTATCTCCCACTCCCTCTCTCTCCTACTCTCTCAGGTCTCTCCCTCTCACCCCCTCCCAACCTCTCTCCCTCTCCCTCTCTCTTAGGTTTCTCCCTCCCACCCCCTTTCCCTCCATCTCTCTCTCTCAAGTCTCTCCCTCCTATTCTCTCTCTCTCCCACTTTGTCTCTTTGTATCTCTCTCTCTATTAGGTATCTCCTTCCCACCCGCTCCCTCTCTCTCCCCCCCTCTCTCTTAGGTATCTCCATTCCACCCTCTCTCCCTCTCCTTCTCTCTTAGGTCTCTCCCTTCCCACCCCTCTCCCTCCCTCTCTCTTTCTCTCAAGTATCTCCCTCCTACCCCCTCTCCCTCTCTTAGGTCTCTCTCTCACTCTCTCTCACTGACGCCCTCTATCTCTCTCCCACTACCTCTCTCTCTCTCACTCCCTCTATCTCTCCCCATGTCTATCTCACTCCCTCTATCTCTCTCCCATCCCTCTATCTCCCACTCCCTCTCTCTATCTCTCCCTCTCTCTCTCCCCCTCTCACAGGAATGAGGGAGTGACTTGAGAGAGAGTGAGAGGGAGTGAGAGGGAGTGAGAGAGAGAAAGAGGGTTGAGGGCTTAGGGTTGAGTGTTCAATTTTGAGTGTTTAAGGGTTGAGTGATTAGGTTTGAGGCTAGAGGTTATTGGCTTGGGGGTAGAGGGTAGAGGATTTAAGGGTTGAGGGTTGAGGGTTTATGGTTTAGGGTTGAGTATTTAAGGGTTTAAGGGTTGAGGGATTAGGGTAGAGATGGAGGAATGGATGGAGGGAGAGATGGAGGGAGAAGTGAGATAGAGAGGAGATAGATGAGGGAGGAACAAAGATAGATGAGGGTTGACAATCCAATGTTTAGGTTAGAGGGTTGATAATCGAGGGCATAGGTTTGAGGGTATAAAATAAAAGGGTTTAAGGGTTTAGGGTTTAGGGGGGTTTAGGGTTAATGGTTTAGGGTTTAGGGTATAGGGTTTACAATTTAAGGGTAGAGGGTTGAGGTTTTAGGGTTTTAGGGTTTTAGGGTTAAGGGTTAAGGGTTGAGGGTAGAGGGTAGAGGGTTTAGGGTTTAAGAGTACAGGGTATAGGGTTGAGAGAGAGAGGGTGCTTGCTTAGGGTAGAGGGTTTAGATTTAAGGTTTTAGGGTTTAAGAGTAGAGGGTGTAGGTTTGAGAGAGAGAGGGGGCTTGAGGGTAGAGGGTTTAAGGGTTTACAGTTTATAGTTTAGGTTTTACGATTTAAGGGTAGAGGGTTTAAGGGTTTAGGGTAGATGGTAGTGTTGAGAAATTATGTCTCAACTTCCAGCTTGAAGCCCCATCCTTAAAGCCTTGGCGTGGAAATTTATTTAAATCGGCCTTTACCTCCATACCGTGGCGGTTAAATCTATTTTTGGCGGTGCTTGGCCTGGCGGTTACCACCATATCGTGTCCAGTCAAGTGACTGACTGCAGTGGCCGCGGTAAGCTGCCTGCGGCTGGCTTGGTGGTTACCGCCCTACCATGGCCAATCAAGTGTCTAACCGCGATGGTCGTGGTAAGTCGCCCGTGGCTTGGCTTGGCAGTTACCATGGTACCGCGGCCAGCCACAGGGCTGACCGCGGTAAAACCGCCAGCGGTCTGGCTGACGGTTACTGCCCTACTGCGGGGTGGCCTGTCGGCCCTAGCGGTAGCACGGTAAGATCGTCAGCGGTCCCTTTGACCGCCTACCGCCATATCATAGGGTGATCACGAGAAGGCTGCAGTAGCACGGTAAGGTAAATGGTGAGCTTGGTATGCTTACCGCCATACCGCAGGGTGAGCTCGGGTGGACTATGGTAGCGTGGTAAAGACTGTGGTGAGCTCATATGAGCTCGGTGATTGGTTTGACCGAGTTGGACTCAGATTCAGAAAGCGACAACGAATACCAGGAGGACACGTGGCTCAATGTCATGTGATTATTGGCTAAAGGCCATTGCAATAATTGCAGTAGGTGCAGGACAACTCAGGGTGGCGAAACAGAACCCGATTTGGGTAATGACAGTAATGGCCTGGGTGGCTCGATGCAGGAAAATGGACATGGGCAGATCATCGGTGCGATTTGATCAGGGATGATTGTACTTTGTGATCAGTAGTTGTCTAACAGAATTGAATGCAATATATGACTTATGTAAGTTGAGTATGTGATGGTAGAAAGAAGAGAGTTCAAACTGTATGTTGAAGGTGTGAGAATGTTGTAATAGTGAGAATTTGTGAGTGTTGCTGTGAGCTGAATAGAGAAGTCTGTGATTTGTATGTAACTGTTATTTTTACTATAATACAAAATAGTCTTGACTTTGTGTTGTGGGTTTTTTACCTGTAAAGGTTTTCCCACGTATATCTTGTGTCAACTTTGAATGCTCTTCTTTGTATTATTTATTTTACTCTCATGTATTCATCTCAAGTAGTTTTAGAAGCTATTGGAACTAGTTTATGCTTTACTCCTCTGTTGTATTAGTGATAAGGGAATGTATTCCGCACTATTGGGTCTCTAGATTCATGCATTTTTTCCCTTCAAGTGGTATCAGAGCTTGGCCAGTTGTGTTATCCTTGTAGGAAAGATTAGTTTTTTGTGCTAATACTGTTTTAGTGGGAGTCTTGCATTGCTGAAACTTGTTTTTGTCTGAGATGGCGAGTACATCTCGTAGAATTGATATTGAAAAATTCAATGGTAGTAACTTTGAGTTATGGAAACTCAAGATAGAAGACTTGCTTGTGGATAGAGACCTCTGGATTGTTGTCTCTGGAACTAAGCCACAAAGTACAATGCAAGAAGCTTGGGATCTTGCTAATAGAAAAGCAAGAGGTTTGATAAGACTGAGTCTTGCTGATTTTGTTCTCCTGAACGTTCATGAGGAGTAGTTTGCAGCTTCATTATGGAAGAAGCTTGGTGATATTTATCGGGGAAAGTCTCTGGTAAATAAGTTATTCCTGAGGAAGAAGTTGTACTCCTTGAAGATGGACAAAGGTGGATTTGTTGCAGACCATCTGAACTCGTTTAATATGAGTGTCACTCAGTTGGCATCTGTAGGTGTAAAGATTAAGGAGGAGGATCATTGCATGCTCCTGTTGTGTTCGTTAGCTGACAGTTGGGATCATCTTGTGATGGCCATTGGAAGCACTACTGCTGCTTTCAAGATGGAAGATGTTGTTGCCTCATTGCTATCTAAAGAGATGCAGAGGAAGCTTCAAAGATGGCCAAAGAGGCTCTTGTTGTTTGAGGTAGACCAAAGGAGAAAGGCAAGAAGAAGGACAAGAAGTCAAAATCCAAATCTGCAGGGAGATCAAAGTCTCCTAGTAAAAATTTCAAGGTGAGATGCTGGAACTGTGGACAACCTGGTCATATCAGGAAGGACTGCAAGGAGAAGAAGAAGAATTCTTTTGACAATGAATCTTCTCAGAGTGATGCAGACACCTTCATTGCAACAGCCTTGACAACTCAGGCATTTGATGATGTCTGGTTGGTTGATTCAGGTGCTTCTTTCCACATGACATCCAATAGAGATTGGTTCTCAAAGTATGAGAAGTATGATGGTGGAAAGGTGTATTTGGAAATTGATTCAACACTGGAGATAGTGGGAAGAGGAAGAGTTAGAATTCAGTTCCCTGATAGGAGAGTCAAAGGTATTGGTGGTATACTTCACATACCAGGTTTGGCTCGAAATCTTCTTTCTATCACTAAGTTAAATGTTGCTGGTGTAGAAGTTTATTTTTCTAGTAAGGGGTGTAAAATGGCTAGAGGTGCAATGGTGCTGGCTAAGGGTGTTCGTACTGGCACTCTGTACAAGCTGGATGCACGTCCTATTCTTTGTAACAGTGCCTCTATAAAGTCATGTAATGTTGCACCTATAGAGAAAAATGAAGACTCTTCTCTAGCTACAAATGCTATGGAGGTAAAACTCCCAGCTGAGAAGACTATGTTGTGGCATCACCGACTTGATCACATTGGTGAGAAAGGTTTAAAAACCTTGAAGAATAAAAACCTTGTAGAAGGGCTTGATGATTGTAACCTTGAGTTTGATTTCTGTGAACATTGCATCTATGGAAAACAATACCATGTTTCTTTTTATTCTAGTCCTCACAAATCTTATGGTTTACTGCATTATGTTCATTCTGATGTGTTTGGTCTAGTTAATGTTCCTTCGTTATCAAAGTCTAGATATTATGTTTCTTTTATTGATGACTATTCGAGAAGGGCATTTGTATACTTCATGAAAAGTAAATTAGAAGTGTTCAGTCGGTTTAAAGAATTTAAATCTTTGGTAGAAAATCAGACTAGAAGGAAAATTAAGTGCTTGAGGACAGACAATGATGGTGAATTCTATTCTGCAGATTTTAAAAATTATTGCACTGATCATGGAATTAAAAGGCACAAGACAACACCTTATACTCCACAGCAAAATGGAGTTGCTGAAAGGTTGAATAGGACATTGATGGAAAAGGAAAGGAGTATGCTGAGTGGTGCTGGTCTAGAGCAAAAGTTTTGGGCTAAGGCTGTGGCTACAACATGTTATTTAATAAATAGATCTCCTTGTTCAGCTCTTGTTGACAAGACACCTTTGGAAGCATGGTCTGGAAAGAAGTCCTCTCTGAGGCATGTCCGTGTGTTTGGCTGTGAGGCATATGTTTATGTGCCAAATGAAAAGAGATCTAAATTGGATAACAAGGATGTCAAATGTATTCCCATCGGCTATGGAGTTGGTGTGAAAGAATACAAGCTTTGGAATCCTGATACTGAGAAGGTTTTGCACAATAGAAGCGTGATATTTCATGAGCTAAAACCTTCAGTTAGTGATCAACAGCTTGGGAAAAATCAGAGTGACAAGAAGAAGGATGCAGTTGAGATTCCCCAAACTCTAGAAAGGGAAGAGTTGCATGGTGTACCTAAGACTGAGGAGAGCTCAAGCAGCTCTAGAAGTTCCGATGATGAAGAACAACCTCAGCCTGTGAGAAGATCTTCACGAGAAAGAAGGCAACTTGATAGGTATGGTTTTTCTATGCTAGATTCAAAATGTGCCTATGCTTTAATTACTAGCAATGATGAGCCTAAGACTATTAAAGAAGCAATCAGTATGGTTGATTCTAAGTCTTAGCTGGAAGCCATGAATGAAGAAATGGATTCTTTGAAAAAGAATGACACCTGGAATTTGGTGCCACTGCCTAAAGGGCGAAAGCCTATTGGCTGTATGTGGATATTCAAAAAGAAGATAGGTCCTAATGGCAGTGTTGAAAATTACAAGGCTAGACTGGTTGCAAAAGGTTTCTCTCAAATTGAGGGAATAGATTATGGAGAGATTTTTCCCCTGTAGCAAAGTTGACATCCATTAGATTTCTTTTGTCTTTAGCAACTGTATATGATTTTGAAATTGAGCAGATGGATGTGAAGACAAAATTTCTCCATGGTGAGCTGGAAGAAGAAATTTACATGTCCTAGCCTGAGCATTTTGTTGAAAGAGGTAAACAAAATCTAGTTTGCAAGTTAAATAAATCTCTTTATGGTTTAAAACAATCTCCTAGAATGTGGTACCAGAAATTTGACGCATTTGTGTTGTCAATTGGGTTTGTGAGATCAAAATCTGATCATTGTATTTATTTTGAATCTGAGAATGATCATTTGCTTGTTATTACCCTGTATGTGGATGATATGTTATTCATTGGAAATAGCAAGACTATGATTTCTGATCTTAAATTTCAGTTGTCTGCAAAGTTCGAGATGAAAGATCTTGGTGCAGCTAGGTACATTCTTCGAATGGAGATTACCAGGGATAGAACAAGTAGAAAGCTTTGGGTCAGTCAGAGTAAGTATGTGAAGATAGTTCTGGAGAGGTTTAGCATAGATGACTGCAAGCAGCTTGTTGTTCCTATCATGCATGGAACTAAGTTGTTAGTTGATGAATGTCCAAAGTCTACTACAAAGATTGAGGACATGACCAGTGTGCCTTATGCAAGTGTTGTTGGCAGTTTAATGTATGCTATGGTCTGTACAAGACCAGACATTGCCCAAGCAGTGGGAGTTCTAAGCCGATTTATGGAAAATCCAGGAAGATCACATTGGGATGCTATGAAGAGAGTTTTCAGGTATTTGAAGGGGACTTCAGATTATGCCTTGTGTTACCATGGCAGTATGGTTGCATCATAGAAATCTCTCAGCATCCGAGGTTATGTTGATTCAGATTGGGTAGGGGACATTGACAGTAGGTGATCCACTAGTGGATACACTTTCATGCTTAATGGTGGAGCTATCAGTTGGATGAGCAAGCGACAAGCTGTAGTTGCTTTATCCAAGACAGAGGCAGAGTGCATGGATGCAACTCATGCCTGTAAGGAAGTTGTTTGGTTGAGGAATTTATGTTCAAATATTGTATTTGATGCTGGGAAGATTACAATCTGCTGTGACACTCAGAGTGCCATTTTTTTGCCAAAGAATCCGACGTTTCATGCCAGGACCAAGCACATTGATGTGCAGTATCACTTCATGAGGGACATGGTTGAAGGTGGCAAGGTCAGTCTAGAAAAGGTGGAAACCTTGAAGAATATTGCAGATGCTTTGACAAAGCCTGTGAGTATAGACAAGTTCAGATGGTGCACAAAATCAATGGGCCTTGGGGCCCATGACAAACAGTGATTTTTCATTGCCTTGGGGTTAGCTAGAAGTGTTCACCAAGTGGGAGCTTGTTGAGAAATTATATCTCAACTTCCAGCTTGAAGGCCCACCCTTAAAGCCTTGGCGTGGAAATTTGTTTAAATCGGCCTTTACCTCCATACCATGGTGATTAAATCTATTTCTGGTGGTGCTTGGCCTGGCGGTTACCGCCATACCGCGGCCAGTCAAGTGACTGACCGTGGTGGCTGTGGTAAGCTGCCTGCAGCTAGCTTGGCAATTACCGCCCTACTGCAGCCAGTCAAGTGTCTGACCACGGTGGTCACGGTAAGCTGCCTACAGCTTGGCTTGGCGGTTACTGCGGTACCGCGGCCAGCCATAGGGCTGACCATGGTGGCCACAGTAAAACCACCAGCGGTCTGGCTGACAGTTACCACCCTACCATGGGGTGGCTTGTCGGCCCCCGCGGTAGCACGGTAAGACCATCAGCGGTCCCTTTGACCGCCTACCACCATACCGCAGGGTGATCATGAGAAGGCTGCGGTAGCGTGATAAGGTAAATGGCGAGCTCGGTATGCTTACCACCATACCGCAGGGTGAGCTCAGGTGGACCATGGTAGCACGATAAAGACTGTGGTGACCTCAGATGAGCTCGGTGACTGGTTTGACTAAGTTGGAATCAGATTCAGAAAGCGACAGCGAATACCAGGAGGACACATGGCTCGGTGTCGTGCGATTATTGGCTAAAGGCCATTGCAATAATTGCAGTAGGTGCAAGTCAGCTCAGGGTGGTGAAACAGAACCCGATTTGGGTAATGAGAGTAATGGCCTGGGTGGCTTGATGTAGGAAAATGGACATGGGTAGATCATCGGTGCGATTTGATCAGGGATGATTGTACTTTGTGATCGGCGGTTGTCTGACAGAATTGAATGCAATATATGACTTATGTAAGTCGAGTATGTGATGGTAGAAAGAAGAGAGTTTGAACTATATGTTGAAGGTGTGAGAACGTTGTAACAACGAGAATTTGTGTGTTGCTATGAGCTGAATAGAGAAGTCTATGATTTGTATGTAACTGTTATTGTTACTGTAATATAGAATAGTCTTGACTTTGTGTGGTGGGTTTTTTACCTGTAAAGGTTTTCCCATGTATATCTTGTGTCAAATGTGAATGCTCTTCTTTGTATTATTTATTTTACTCTCATGTATTCATCTCAAGTAGTTTTAGAAGCTATTGAAACTAGTTTATGCTTTACTCCTCTATTGTATTAGTGATAAGGGAATGTATTTCGCATTGTTGGGTCTCTAGATCCATGCATTTTTTCCCTTCAAATAGAGGGTTTAAGGGTTAAGAGTATGGGTACATGGTTTATAGTTTAGGGTTTAAGGGTTGAGGGTTGAGGGATTAGGATAGAGAGTTTATGGTTTTAGGGTTCAAGGGTTGAGGGTTGAGGATAGAGGGTAGAGGGTAGAGGGTTTAGGGTTTAGTGATTACAATTTACGATTTAAGGGTAGAGGGTTGACCTCATGATTCAGGCCCACATGCTTCTACATTTGTCTAGTTTAGTGCTTTATCTGACTCAAAAATGCCTTATTTATGTAGTTGACTCCCTATTGTACCAATATATGCTTGATCCATCACCTTTTTACCACCAATTTGCATGCTAGACAATGTAGAAGAAGGCATTTTGAAGTTTTTACATTATTTTACATTATCTTAGGTAATATATTCATTTTGGTAATATTGAAATGTTTATATTTAATATATTTGTTTGTTTTTGGACAATATAAACTAAATTCCTTTAATGATTTTATTAATCATAACAATTGGAAATAGAATTCAACATTGAATTATATGGGATTTACATAAAAAAAATTATTTTTTATGAGTTTGAAGAACAAAAAAATGAAAAACATGACATTTAACTTAGATGAATTCATGTTTAAACTTATATAAACGACATCAACTTAACACAAATTTTCTTATGAATTCTATTTGCATTGCTTATAGTAGTCCATTTCCAACATGGTCCCTCTACAATCACCTCTCTCATTTTTTCTATTTTGGAGGACTTTTTTTGTGGTGGCGAATTTTCGCTTGGGGAAAAAGTTGTCAAATGAAAGTAGTTGAAAGATGCAAAGTGGTGCAACCTTTATTTTGCAACTCATGTGACCAAACAAAAAATTCCAACATGTCCAAATGGGTACGTTTACGCTAGGAATGGTCCTCTTATGCACCGAAACACATGGAATTTCTCTAATCTACATTCAATAGGCATAATCCCTTAAGAGTCCAAAGTGCAAAATGGTTGCAAACTTCATCATGCTCTTTTTTGAATACCATGATTCCTAGAAATTTATCGTCTTAGCCTATGGGATTGCATTGGGCCCCTCTACAATAACCTCTCAATTTTTTCTATCTTAGAGGTCCTTTCCCGTGGTGGAAAATTTTCGCTTGAGGAATTTTTTATCAAATGCAAGTAGTTGAAAGTTGCAAAGTGGTGCAAATTTATTCTTCAACTTGTGTGACCAAATGAACTATTCCAACGCATCTAGATGGGAATTTTTACACTAGGAATGGTCCTCTTTTGCACCAAAACATGTGGAATCTCTTTGAGCTACATTCAATCGATACAATCCCTTAAGATTCTAAAGTGCAAAATGGTTGAAAAATTTAACATGCTCGTATTCGAACACTGTGATGCTTAGAAAATTTTCGTCTAAGCCTATGGGATAGTGTTGAGTCCCTCTACAATAAATTTCTTCCTCCTATAATGTTTCAACAATTAAGCCTTTATATTTCTGATTATGAGATTAGACATCTAACTTTAATAGCTATCTCAATCATCATGAAGGTGCATTTAAATTGTCAACCTAGGGACGTAAACTTGAAATGGGTCAGCACTGTATGTGCACTAGGAATCCAAAGTAGCCACATTCATCCTACAACTAGGAAAGACTCAATACTAAAAGTAAATTGATTAGAAGGAAATAGCATAAATGTTGAATATCAACCAATAACTAGTCTAAACTGAAATGGATGACAAAAATAAAAAATCTAAGCGAACAAATAGGAAAATACTCTTCTCTTCTTTAGCTACAAGAATAGTCACATAATGGAATTCTAGTGGGTGCAGGAACAATCAATTTTAGATTCTTAACTAATAACTGAACAAAAAGTAACAACTAAACTAAACTAAGGTACGAGACAAAATACTCACCAAGTGGCCCCCCTTGGACAAGTATTCCCTAAAACTAAAATAAACTCAGATGCAAAAAGTTATAAATTCCTTTATTTCATTGGAAAACATGAATGCAAATGAGCAACATGACTGTATTATTGAAAATCTCAAGAGTGTGATTACATCATCAAATTAACATTCTTCGACTGAGGAAAAAAGAGCGAGCTCTAAAGGAACATTAGAGCCTTATTTAAGCACCTAGCAAGGTGGTAAACTCCAACAGAGGTGAAGGATGCCACATTAGGGAAAACATGGAAAATAGTAGAGGTGGCTATGCATGCACATAAGCTGTCATGAATGTTTTCCTTAATGTGACTCTGGCACAACAATAACGCTTTTGCTTGCTCAACAACATTTAAGACCACTACAAGGCAGTTACAATTTGATTTGATGAGGAATCTCCAACTGCCAAGAGTCTTCTCTCTATTAAATGACCACCTTGTTGATAGATATGACACCATGACCAGTTGGCAGAATCTTCTTGAATTGCAAGCCTCTAATTATTTGCATGACAATGTTAGCATGCACAACATCTACACATCCATAATCATCATAAAGCGACATTCATTAATCACATGCAAAATTAACACAACTAGTTCATATAGCATGCCAATATTATTTGAAAGTTGTGAAAATAAGTTCATGTCCAAAGTCTATGGTTTTAAGGAAATATTATTAAAATATCAACTCCCAAGTATCAAAGTCTTATGAAAACTATAGGAAATAGACAACAACCCTATCAATAATTAGACCATAAACTAGACTCATGATTCCCCCCAACTTAATGTCTTGTTGGTCTTTCAAAAAAGGAAGAGTTATGCTTTTCTTTGGTCAATGCCCTAAAGTTGGCAACTAAAAGTTTTCCCACATCAATTTATGTCGTGTTTGAATTAGGATCTCGATAGAACCCTTGTTGTATATCAATCCTGCTCAATCTTTGTCTTTCATCAGCTATGTCATACCTGTAATATCTGAAGTTTGGCACAGGCCAGAGTAGGATAGGTGGCTAAAAAATCAATGGAAGCCATAATTTCCATTTTGTTCTTCCAAGCTGCATATACCTATCAACTCTTTTGAGTGTTGCAGCATAGTTGTGCATGGAATGAGGCTCAACTTGCTTCAAATTGTTAGATAGGTTATTCCACCTCTGTGACATGTATCCCATTACAGATTATCCTACAGTTCTTGCCATCTCCTCATATGCTTTATAAAATACCTCTCTCTTAGGTAGGATCCTACAACTATAGCTTGGTTGGTATATAATTTTGTGCCAATCCTTAAAAATATCTCTTGGATGTCTAGATTCAGCCCTAATGGGTAGGGGAATGATGGATTCAATTTGTCCATAAGTCCTGTACTGCTTTCCCAAACTTAATTTGTTTTGTATCTGGGACATGAATGCCCTTAATTGGACGTCCCCAATATATAATAATGGATTCCACTCATGGTTTTTGGTCACAAAAAAATTACGTAAATAAAATTCACACAAAAAAAAATTCATCTCAGGGGGAACAATCCGAAAAGCATTGAAAAATTCAATAGGGGTCTCAATGGAAGGGCTCAAACCTAAAACAATTCTTGCTAGCTTGAAAGAAAGATGCCTCTCATTTAACTACAAGGAATAGACCCTCAAAGGAGACCTACATTCTAATAACTGTGGTACCAAATTTGTCATTTCATGCACCTTCTTCTTTAAAACAACAATTTTTGCATTCTTGATTTTCCTCACACGCCTGCTTTTTAATTTACTCTGCAATATCAGCAAGATCTGCAAGTGTTAAATTTGTTGCTTCCTCAAACGCGTCCTTTTCTTCAAAATATACTTGCTCCATTGGAGCTTATGCATCCTCTTGTGGCATTTTTCCAAGTTTATGGCTTTCCTCTAGAGGCACACTGAAGGCTGTCCCAATTGATCTTGATTTTATGGGAGGGCATTCATATCTTTATTTTATTACAGGATGAACAGTGCCAGCCTTCCGTTTCTTGGAGCTTCACACTTCTTTTTTCTGCCATTTTCTTTTTAGATTTTCCTTTCTTTAGTTCTGCCTTCTTCTTTTGTGCCCTAGTTTTCATTAAGGTTCCAAGAGGAAAATCATCATTAGAGTCAGGAGAGGAACCCTCTTTATTAGAATTCTCTACCTCAGAAGAACTAGTCTCAATAGTTTGTTTGGCTACAGGAGGGTGTCAACTAGGGCTTGAGTCAAAATTTGAGGCACTAGGAGTGGCCCCAACATTTCTCCTTCTCCTCCCAACCCTACAAGGTTGAGGAAAAAAAATAGTTCACAAATTATCTACTCTAATTTGATCAACACTCAAAAATTCTTCCCAAGAAATATTAGACACATCATATAGATACTTTTCAACTAATAATGTGATCAAATAATGGAGAGAAATGGAATTGTGCCTACCTTTCTGGGTTTCTACCTCCATGATGAAAAGAAGGTGGTATAGCACATTGGGAACATTCATTATCTCTTTGTGCCTCATGTGGTTTAGGAGCTTAAAATGCATGGAATGTAAATTCGACTGGTGACCTTCATAAGTAATATACTTGACAGCATAAACTGCTACCTACTTCCATAGCTTAGACAAAGAAGCCCTCTTCGCTCCTTCTTTTTCCACACTCAACGAAGGGTCATTAGGTTATATAAATTTGGCCCTAGCCGACCTAGCATCCCTGGCAACTAGGTAATTCTCACCATCGACAGACAACCCTGTAACTTCTGCAGTTATTTCCTCTGTAGCTGTGACTTCCAACCATTTTACCATGGTCATTCCTTCAAACAATGTGGGAAAATTTTAATGCAACATCTTCATTAAAACCATTCAGCGTTAAGAAATAATGCAGCCATCCATAGTTTCTAAACTCAGCCAGGCAAGGTGCATCCTGTAGTAATGCATCATGAATCGTGGGTTCATTTCAAATCAACCCACCTCCCATTCTCTGTAATCAAATAGTCACTCTACAAATTTTTTCTTCCTGCAATCCTTGTTTGAACGCCAAACTTGTCCTCCATGTAATTTTGCTAAATTTTTGATGTTGACGTCATCTAAATTTTATCTTTTTGGCTTAAGATTATGATAGGAGCAATTCAAGTAATAATAAATGCATGCTATGAGTAAGGAAAATGGCAGCAGAGGATTTTTATTTCGCACATACGAGCCATCATCTCACTCAGAATTTGAATTGGCTCAATAACTTAAATTTTACTGACATGAGCTAGTATGGAAAAACATGCAGATATGGCATTGAAAAGTCCCTCCAACCTAAATTTTCACATGTGTCCTCACATGTGAGGTGGAATGTCAATTTGAAAGGGATAGGAAATAATTACACGCTATGGAGAATGTTCCATATTAATTCACAACAATTAAATAAATGTACTAGAAGACAATTAAGATATAACAATTGATGCACACATACTTGAATTCATGGAAGATTTATTGCAAAGATCATGGAGAAAGTGCCGATCACTTTGTGAGAAATCAGTTGAGCAATTAATGAAAGTAGAGTGAAATAAAATGAAGTGAAGTGAAACGATGGTGGCAAGGTGGAAGAGAGAGAAAGGTAGAATGAATGGGTCGATGGGTGAAGAAGTGGACCCCCACAAAGTGGAAATCTTTATTATGAGAGGTGACATACCTTAATTAGCCATAAGAAGGGACACTAGGTCCACTTTCTTCGGTTGCAGGAAGTTCGGGTGTTGTAGGCTGAGTGAGTTGCTGCAAGAAATCTTCCTTAGAAGTTGGCTTGTGATACAATATCAAGCGATGACCATTTACCAACACCTTAAACCTAACAGGGTCAATGGTAGTAAGGTTAACAACTCCATTGGAAAATACTCCAACCACCTCATATGGTCCAAGCCAACTTGTCTGTAATTTTCCTACATTATCTTGATATCTTAAGTCATAGAGTAGTGCCCAATCTCTAGGCTGAAATTTATTATCCTTGATGAATTTATCATGCCACTTTATTCGCTATGTTTTCACTACCTCTCTATGATGCAAAATTTCCTTCCTCATCTCATCCAAAACATTTAGCTGCATGATTCTAGCTCTTTGTGCTTCATAAATATCCATGGCTAATTCTAATGTAGTCCTAAGAGTCTTGTGCTCAAATTCAATGGGCATCATGGTTGTCTTTCCATACAATAGCTCAAATGGAGTGATTACTACCTGGGGACAAAGTGGCATCTCATCAAATTTGGTTGGTCGGCCCATTCTTTGGCATTTGTCACACTTCCTTGTATATCTCCCTACATCCTTATGGAGTGTTGGCTAGTAATATCTTGTGTTTAAAATCTTCATTGATGTCCTCTTAGCTGCAAAATGTCCTCCAGAGGGTTCATTGTGGCATGCATGTAGAATATCATATGTCTCATCTTCCCTCATACATCTCCTCATGACTTGGTCAGGTCCAGTGTAGAAAAAACATCAACAATCCATGAGAAAGGAAAAAAAATTCAATGAGCACTCTCATCTCTTTTGGAGAGAAGTGAGGAGGGACTCTCCCTGTGACCAGAAAATTAGCTATGTCGGCATACCAGGGTGTCTGCACATTGATGAAAAATAAGTGCTCATCAGGAAAATAATAATCTATGACTTCATTGTCCTCTGATGTGGTCAGCCTTGAAAGAAAATTTGAAACAACATTGGCCTTTCCTAGTTTATCCACAATGGTTATGTCAAACTCCCGCATTAGTAGTAACCATCTTGCTAGCCTTCCTAAAATCAGAGGTTTATTCATGAGGTATCTAATGACTACATGATCGGTGTGCACAAATATTTGGTAGCCTATTATGTAATGTCTGAATTTTTTTAAAGCATAGATCACTGCTAATATTTCTTTTTATGTCACTGTATAGTTGAATTGAGCTCCTTGCAGATTTTTGCTGAGAAAGTAAATGGCATTTTCAATAGCTCATTATTTATATCCTAGGACTACTCTTATAGCATAGTTTAATGCATCTGTATTTCTGTGAAAAGTAAACTCCCAATTAGGTCCCTTGAGCACAGGAGCATGAGTTAAAGTTGCTTTCAAGTCAGAAAACGTCTTGTCATTTTCTTTTGTCCATTAGAAATCGACATCTTTACTTAGGAGATTATGCAATGGTGTTTCCATTTTTTTGAAGTCTTTGATGAACCTCCTATAATAAACTACATGTCCTAAGAAACTGCTAACATCTTTTTATTTTGTAGGGTTAGGCAGATTGGTAATCACCTCAATCTTTGCAGGATCTACTTGAATTCTTTTGTGAGAAATGTAGTGGCCAAGAACTACACCTTCCTTCATAATCATGAAGCACTTCACACTATTTAAAGATAGATTGTGGTCTTCACATATTTGTAGGGCTCTCTTAAGATTTTCCAATGCTTCATTGAAATCAACATCATAAATAGTGAAATCATCCATATAAATTTCCATGCAATCGTGAGAGATGTTTGAAAATATGCTAATGAATACCCTCTGAAAAGTTGCAGGGGCATTGAATAAGCCAAGTGGAATTATTGAGTAGGAATAGGCTACCCATGGATAGGTAAAGGTGGTCTCCTGGTCCTCTAGTGCAATTTGGATCTGGTTATAGCCACGAAATCCATCAATAAAGTAAAAGTACTAATTTCCTACAAGTGATCCCAGAACTTGATCTATGAATGGTAAGGTAAAATGTTTTTTTTTGGTGGTAGATTTAAGTTCCCTGTAATCAATACAAGCTCACCAATTCCCTCCTTTTTTGGGCACAATAACCAATGGAGAGACCCACTAGCTATCTGAAGTGGGGTAGATAAATCCTACATCTAGCAATTTTTGCAGTTTCCCTTTTACTATTTCTATCAAGGCAGGGTTAATTCTTCTTTGTGGCTACCTTACTGGTGTACAACCATCTCTTATGTATATCCTATGAGTGCAAATTTTAGGATCCAATCCCTTCATATAATGATAGTCCCATGCAAATGCATTTTGGTGGGTCCTTAGTAAGTTTTCCAATGACAATTGTTGTTCTTCACTCAATTTACTGTTGATATTCATATATTTCCCTTATGATACTTGCACTTGTGTAATTAACTCTACCATAACTGATTCACTAATTTTTGGTACCTTGAGTTCATGTCACAGTAATGTGTGAAACATATCTGTTGTTGCAAGAAATTTTCCTGTAGGAAAGGCATCTATAGGACAAGCGGCTACAGGAAGAGTAGTTGCAGGATGAGCGGCTGCAAGATGAGCAGCTAGAAAATGAGCGATTGCAGGAAGAGCGAGCTGGAGTGTTTTCACTGTAGTAGAAAAACTAGATACATGAGAGGACGATGCTTCCTCTACCTCATAATGGTTCTAGATAATGTGAGACAATACTTCATCTTCATCTTCAAGCTGCAGGAAAGGACTTCTGCTTAACATCATAAGTTGTGCCACAAAGTTAACTTCCCCGACCTCTTCACCAACATATGGCCATACTAGCTTATCCTTATCATGGGATGGCTGAGCGGGAGGGTAGAGAATAATATTTTTGGTTCTCTTCCCATCAGAAATGGTCATGTCTCTTGTTCAACATCCAATATAAGCATCTATTGTTGCTAACCATGGTCTTCCAAGAATAATGGGGTACCTACCTAGTGTGGCATTAGGAGAAAGAATAATAAAATATGTTGGGTACTCCCAAGAGTCTAAAGTTACCATTAGGTCTTCTACTATACCATCAGGCGTAACAGTAGAACTGACAACAAGCTGCAGGATAGTAGGAGTAGGTCTCATGCTTACATTTAGTTGCTATAGGATGTCCTTAGTCATCACATTTATTTTTGCTCCCAAATAAATTAAAGCATTCTTTATCTACATCCCATTTATAACAACTCCTACCATAGGACTCCCTGGGTTATTATACTTGAGAACAGTCACTTTCCCAAGCATGATGTCAGCAAGTTGTCCCACCACATGAACTATAGTGGGGTCTTTCTTCTTCCTTCCTGGCTTCTTAAGGCATGCTTCCTTGATTTATTTTCCATATATGGGAACATATTTTATGGATTGAAATAGAGGTATCTGGACACATATATGCTTCAACTGATCTAGAATGTCAAAAGTTGTGTCCTTTTCTTTCATAGTTTGCAACCTTTAAGGAAATGGTGGTTCAGGTTCAGTCTTCTTGGTTGGGACTGGATCAAGATTTTTAGGTACACAAGGCTGAATGGGAACATTCAAAGGCTCCTCTTCTTCCATGGGAAGCTCAATGATAATGGGTGTGGAAGGATCTAGCAAAGTAGTTCTTAAATGCAAACGGATGTCATTTACACTCACAACATATGCATGGAATTGATTTGGATCAGCAGAGTATATTGGCTGCTGTTGAGGTTTATTATTTGGGTTAGGTGTGGGCTGGGTTGGTAGTTGAGTAGGTTTAGATGCATTTGAACTTGAGTTAGAAGGAGGAGGCATTATAGTAGGTTGTTGGGGCTGAGAAGGTGGATGCATGTAACTGGTTGACTGGTTTTCCCATTTTTGTCGTCCCTCCATTGAGATGTTTTCTACCAATTTCCTAGAGGTGGTTGTCATGCCCTAAACTTCACCCCTAAAAAAAATATGAACACAACCAATTTTTTTTTAAAATCAGAATGTATTGCACTGTATATATACTAACCTCGTTCACACAAGGAAGAGTATACCAACGATGTTATTAGTAAGCACCTTAATTATGTGTCTTTTACAACATAGCCATCTTTAATATATCTAACAATATTTCACGATATAATATTGACTTCTTATCTCTTATAGTAATATTTCACTTTTCTATAATGCTATTAAGAACATTAATACTCATACTAATATCCTTATTAAAATTAAAACTATTAATATCTTGTTAATATTAGTATTTATTGTTAGCACTTAATATTTAATTTACAAATTAGTTCTCATGAACTATCTTACTAGAAATAATAAATAAATTAATTAAATAATTATCACTTTCCCCAAAAAAAATTATTAGCATTCCAACTAAAAACACATTCCTATAATCATATTAAAAAAAAGGTTAATCTTAAAAAAAAAACATTAATAAATTAATAATTACTAACATACTTTCAAAAAAACTAACTTTATTAACTTAATAAATCTTAAGCTCTTTCTAATATATTGACTTATTAAGATTTTACTTTCTTATTAAAGATTGTGTTGGGCCCACTTCAAAGATTTTATGATAATAATTTTAATTTTTTTTTTCTTTTTCTTTAGATAAGTAGGCATGAAGCCCGCGAACTCCTAAAGAAAATTCACTTATGTACATACAAAAATGCATAAAACATACATAACAACATACATAACAACATACATGACATGATGAGACATTATAGTACATGGTCCAATACAAATTGCAAGCGTCCGTAGCGAGAGGCATGCAGAGGATAACGAACGTTATTTCTGCAGGCAAAATTGGATGGAGGACAAATGTCTGAAAGTTTGAAAAACAAGTGTGAGTTTTTAAATTCCACCGCCCATGCCAACTGTGTCCATTTCATCAACACCAATTTCGTACCATGGCAATTACACTCTACAACTCCACAATCGTGAATCGCTCCTGATGATGGTAAAATGAATGCATTGTTACTGCGGTTGAAGAGTTCATTGCTATTAACTCAAACATTGTAACTGTGATAGAAGAGTTCATTGCATATAACTCTGTTCTATGCAATCATAGTAGAAAAACCGGTCGTGGTCATAAAGACAAATCAATCTTTGATTTAAAAATGGGTTTTTCTAGTTAACATCAAGAATTGAATAAACCAGAGTTTCTGTACACGATTTAAAGTATGACAAGTGCCAATCATCAGTTACAATGCATAGAACAGAGTTATATGTATAGAACAAAGTTATATGCAATTCCTTCCAATCTTAATCAGCGTGCAGATGAAATTCTCCAGTTCAATGACAGGGATTTGGACGTTGATGTAGATCGTAATGAAAAAAAATGGATGATTCACACTTTTGGTTGTCTTTCTTCCAAGGATAAAAAATTATGTTCTTTCTTGACACTCTGAAAGAAAATGTTATGTACAAGCTTTATACAAATATGTAAATTGTTTGAGCCTCCATGTGGAAGGCATTCATAGTCCTAGAATGTAAGTTCTATTCTTGCATTAATCATGAAACCCATGTAGAAATGAATTGGAGGTATATATTTGTCTTACAAGATTGATTGAAACATTGGTTTGAGACATTTAGTAATGGTGGATAAATATTACAAGATATCATCTGATGTATGATCAAAGAAATAGGCTTTTTAATTTTATCAAAAGGTTAATGAAGTGTTAAATGTAATTTTTATTAGTGTATCAAGATTTTTTTATTGTTACAAAATTTTTCAAGTGTTAATACCATGTTTTGTATGGTTTTCAATATACTTGATTTAGGAACATTTGTATAGAGAAATGTTGTATAATTGATGTCTATCCTTGGGAAGAGATTTCTCATACCTCACTTGAGATTCCATTCTATTTGTTGCCCTCTCTTTTTCTAAAAAACACATGGATATTTCCCAATTATACATAAGCAGTATGAATGTAATGAAAACCTTTTGTTATTTAGACAAAAAAATGCAATGGAAGTCACCTTTCAAAATTACCACAATTGTTAGAGTGAAAATTGTATTTCATTTTCTTCATATGATTGAAAAATAAATGCATGTAATATAATTGGGAGTTGGATAACACAATGTCAGTTATCAATTTGTTCATTGTGCTTATATAAAGCTCAAGGGTGAAGATGTCGAGGAGGATTTGCACATAGGGCATACACAAAAGTAACAAAATTGAGTTGAGGGGTAACTACCTATTACAGTATTTATGTGTAGAGGGTTTTACAATAGTACGTGGCTTGCAGGTTTCATAACACCCCATGTTTGCTAACCTGTAATTTTAAAAAATAAAAAGAATGTAATGAAATTTGATTATTATTTACATAGTAGGAATGTAATGAAATTCACCTTCAAAATTTATAACAGTTCTTAGTTAGTGTAAAAATTCTGTTTCAATTTCTTCATATGTTCAAAAAATAAATGCATAATATATTTGCAAGTTGGGAAACAGGGTGGATTTTGAGTAGATGGTTTATGAGTAGATTCCTAAACAAAGTGTTTTTAGAATAGATTCCTTTTCTATTTCATACATTATATTACTTGTTGCTCCAGTTGGTATCAAAAAGATCTCAAGAGGCTTCATTTTTAAAACTTTAGCGATGTACCCTTGCATAATGAGAAAATATGGGTTGTTGATATTGAGTTGCATAGAATGAAAATGGTTTTGTACACACAAGGTTTGTTTAAAGTGGCCATTGATTTGGCACTTATCTATCCCTCCCACAGTAATCTTGGTAGCATAATAGAAGGCACCTTCAAAATTTATAGTTCTCTTAGTTAGATTAAAATTGTATTTTAATTTCTTAACATGATTGAGAAAAAATGCTAAAAATATTTACAAGTTGGAAAACACAATGGGTTTTAAGTTATTTCATTTTGTATGTTGAAAGCTAAGTGGTGAAGATCAAGGGGAGGATTTCTATGTGGGGGATACATAAAACTAACCAAATTGAGTTGAGGGGTGATTAAACAATTGGGTTGTTGTGTGTTTAGGGTTTTAAAACTATATGTGGGTTCCAAGGTTTCATAACACCTAGTGTATTATAACCTCTAATTTTACAAAATAGTATGGATGTAATTAAAACCTTTAGTTATTTAGATAGTAGAAATCTAATGTAATGTGCCCTCAAAATTTATAACAACTGTTAGTTATAGTAAGATTGTGTTTCAGTTTCTTTAGATTATTGAAAAATAAATGCATTTCAGAAAATAAAATGTGGGTTATTTGTTATTTAATTCTACATGTTCAAAGCTAAATAATGGAGAGCATAGGCAGGAGTTTCATTTTTGAGATACATAAAACTAACCAAATTGAGTTGAGGGGTGACTAACCAATTGGGTTGTTATGTCTTTATGGTTTTAAAATAGTATGTGGGTTGCAAGTTTCATAACACCCAATGTTTTCCAACCTGTAATTTTACATAACATTTTGAATCTAATAATTTATTTAAATAGTAATAATTCAATGAAATTTAGCTTCAAAATATATCACAACTATTAAAGCTATGGTAAAAATTGCATTTTAATTTCTTCATAGGATTGAAGATAAATTCACAAAATAATAGCAGGTTGGAATACACAATGGGTTGTAGGTTATTTAATTGTAATTTCTCAAAGCTCAAGGGTGGAGAGATCGGGAAGGAGGTGGGGGATACATAAAAATATCCAAATTGACATGAGGGGTGAGTAACGAATTGGTTTGTTATGTGCAGAGGGTTTTACAATATTATGTGGGTTGCAGGTTTCATAACACCCAATGTTTTCCAACCTCCAGTTTTAGAAAATAGTATTTTAATGTAATTAAAACCTTTTTTTTATTTACACAGCATGAGTGTAATGAAAGTCACCTTCAAAATTTAACTTTAATGTATTTTAAACTTTTATATGTTGTGCAACAACACCTTTGAATTTTGATCTATCAAAATTCTTTATAGGACGATTGTAGGTAAATTGAAAATTTCCTTATTGAGCCTCAAGGTGCCTAATATTAGCCTTCAACTTCTAAACAACCTCAAATTCTTGCAAACACTCTTTTTATAATGTCTCCATGCACCCTTCTTTATAAGAAACACCTTCCATTATTGTATTTATTTTCTCAACTTCATGTCTTTTAGATTGCATCTCTCCCTCCCTCCCTCTCTCCACCTACCCCTCCCTCCCTAACTCTCTCTATACCTATCTCTCCCAACCTACCCCTCCCTATCTCCCTCCTTCCCTCCTCTTCCTTCCTCTATCCCTCCAACCTACCACTCCCTATCTCCCTCCTTTACTCCTACTCTCCCTCCCTCTATCCCTCCACCCTACCACTCCATGTCTCCCTCCTTTCCTCTTGATCTCCGTCCCACTCTCCCTCTAGTTTTTTAACCTTACCCCTATTTAACTACCTCTCTATATCTCCCTCCTTCCCTTTCTCTCCCTCCTTCCCAAAAAACCTCTCCATCCCTCCCTACTTCCCTCTCTCACTCTCTGTATACCTACATGTCCCACCTTCTCCCTCTCCCTACCTCTACCTACCTCAAGTCTCCTCTCTCTCTCCCTCAAACACACGCAACCTCTCTCCACCTACCCCTCCCATTATCCCACCCTTCCTCCCTCCTTACTTCCCTCTCTCTCACTCTCTATATGTACCTCTATCCCTGTCACCTTACCACTCCCTATCTCCCTCATTTATCCTCTCTCTCCCTCACACACAAAATCTCACCACCCACCCCTCCCTCTCTCCCTCACACACACAACCTCTCTCCACCTATCCATACCTCTCTCCCTAACTCTCTCTATGTTTGCTTCTCCTACCCTACCTCTCTCTATCTCCCTCCTTCCATATTTCTCTCCCTCCCTCTATCCCTCCTATTTAGAATCTATCTCCCTCCTTGCCTCTTTCTTTGAAAACACTTGAAAATAAGTAGACCAAAGTGAACGAGATAGATACTGTATTGATTAAAGAGACCCTTCCTACTCTTTCAAAGTTGATGAAGGAGCATGTGCACTATGTGCAATGGGAAAATGGAAACACAAAAATGGAGGTATCAGGTACTATAATGTATGAAATTAAAAAGGAATCTACTCTAAAAACACTTAAAAAGAAGCATCCACCATAGTGAATTAGATAGATAATTTATTGACTAAAGAGATTCTTCCTGCTCTTGAGAAGTTGATGAAGGTGCATGTGCAGTATGTTGAATGGGAAAATGGAAATACAAAATTGGATAACGTCAAGTGGAAATACACCACCTCTCTACCTCTCCCACCCTACCTAGATCCCTCTCTCTACCTACCTCTCTCTATTGTGTTCCCATTACCTCTCTCTAACTACGTCTCCCTATGTCCCTCCTTCCCTCTCTCTCTCCATCCTTCCCACACAACCTCTATCCACTTGTACCTCTCTCTCCATCCCTCCCTCCATGATTCCCTCTCTCACTCTCTCTATACCTACATGTTCCGCCTTACTTTCTTTGCTTGCACAAATTCATATGCAATACAAAAACTCTTGAGTTTATCCACTTTTGCATTGCCATTTTCCCATTATATATACTACACACACCTTCCTCAACTTCTCAAGAATGAGAATAATCTCTTTAGTCAATACATTATCTATCTCATTCACTTTGGTCTACTTAGTTTCATGTGTTTTTAGAGCATATTCATTTTTCATTTTATACATTCTAGTACAGTTTGTTGCCTCCAATTCTACATTTCCATTTACCCATTGTACATAGTGAACATGCTCCCCTCCATGTCTCCCTTATTTCATCTCTCTCCCTTTATCCCTCCCATGCTACCTCAATATACCTCTCCCTCTCCTATTCCTCTATACTTCTCTCTCACCATCCCACCTAACCTTCCTCTCCCTCCCTTTTTCCATCTCCCCCCACTCTCTCTCTTTCCACCTACCCCTCCTTTTATCACTCACTCCCTCCTTCCCTCTCTCTCCCTATCTCCATCCCTCCCACCCCACATCTCCCTCACTCTACCAACCCCTCTCTCTCACACACACACCACCTCTCTCTACCTCTCCCACCCCACATGCTGCTCTAGTTATATATTTCCATTTTCCCATTGCACATAATGCACATGCACCTTCCTCAAGTTCTTAAGAGCATGAAGAATGTCTTCAGTCAATACATTATCTATCTCCTTCACTTTGGTTTGCTTATTTCCCTCCCACCCTACCACTCCTCCCCCCTCCTACTAAGTCCATTTTGGGTCCTTCTATCCCTCCCACCCTACCAATCTCTATCACTCCCACCTTACCACTCCATATCTCTCCTTCCCCCTCTCTCCCTCACACACACACAACCTCTCTCCACCTACCCCTCCCTCTCTCCCTAAATCTCTAATATTCATCTATTATTTTATTTAATTTTGAACTAGAGGGAGGGGTAGGTGGGGAGAGGTTGTGTGTGTGAGGGAGAGAGATGGGAAAGGAGGGAGATATGGAGTGGTAAGGTGGGATGGATATAGGTACATATAGAGAGAGTGTGGGAGAGGTATGCACAAAGAGAGTGATAAAGAGAGAAGAATGGAGGGATGGAGGGAGAGATAATGGGAGGAGTAGGTGGAGAGAGGTTGGGTGATGCCACAATAGTGGTTTACACTTTCTGGGAGATCCTAATTTTTTCTAAAATCACATATTTCTAGAAAATATAATGATTTAAGCCATGAAAAGTTTCATTTAAATTATTCCAATTGAAGAGGGTTCGATCAAACCACCTTAGATCAAGCCCCCTTGGATAGAACCTTGCTAGTTTTAAACCATACCTATAAAAAAGTCTCCTTTACACCTATCGAAATGCTGATAAAAAACCACTTCTAATTTACCTTTTGGGGGATCAAATGAATTCATTTAAGGGCATGTGCAGGATCATCATGGAAAAAAATAGGCCCTTAAGTGGCAATAAAATTCAGAAAAAATCAGAGTTAGGAAACTTGACATAAAAATTTGAATAAGTTAACTATATTATTTCAAAAATATGTAAGAATAGAATCTATTGCGAATTGAATTTATTTTCTAAACTATTAGGTTTATTTAAAAATAAAATAAAATTATTTGGTGAAATTTTGAAATTTCAACGCAGTAGTACTTAAATTTCAGGGAAAAAATAAGAAGTAGGTGTCTGTCTGACCACCCTAACCACAATAAAATGACAATATTTTTTTATAATATTTTAGATATAAGTAGAAGACTCATTTCCCAATGTGATGCATTTTTTTAAAAAAAAATTTCAAGTAAATAATTAATTATGCTTTCTTTATTACAAATTTTTAAAAATATAAAAATTTGTACATTTGACTACCTTAACTTGGTCAAAACTTCATGAAATTCAATTCATTTTTTTTAATCCTATAATATGTGAAGCATAGAATGTGACACGTGTTTCAAACTTAAAAAATGTGATACCCTTTGAAATCTATAGATTTTTTTCAATCAACATATCAATGAGCACTTTAGTCATAAATCAAATAGAAAATGAATAATAATTAGTTATTAAATTCAAAGTAAAGCATAATTTATGTTGGTGGAAAGCTAAGAATCTCCTTTAAAAACCCTTTTTGTTTCATCAAATTTGGGTAAAAATAAATTTGTCAAACACATGGGCCATCATATCACTTACATACCGCATTTTTTGGCCCATCATGATCCTGCACATACCCTTAAAATTTATTTCTTGTAATTATGTATTCTTTATTATAAGATTCCAAAAAAGTATAATTTTAATTAAATTTAATTTGATTATTATATTTCTTTTTTATTTCTTGTGAATGTAGGTTTTTCACTAAAAATCAAGCTCTTTGTTTTGCACATGTGGAAAAATAGTAGATTATCAAAATAAAATTTTGAAAAATATGTTTAGGCTGGGTATTGATGTCATTGATCTATTAATTTTTTTTTTGAATTTTCATACATACAAAAAAAATTATGTTGTATATAGTCCGCTTATGTCTAAATTATAAGTGGTTTGACTTCAAAACTTGATTAAGGAAAAAATATTTAATAAAACACTATGAAACCAAATGGATTGGTTAGATATCATAGTTATAAATATAAATTCAAAAGAGTTAGAATTCTATCCTTCATACAAAAAAAATTATGTTGTATACAGTGAGCATCACTCTTTAAAAATGTTGTTTACTGATAAAAACTAGTTTTCAGAGGAGATGAAAAAAAAAAGTGAAATATGATTCCAAAAATTTTGAAAAAAATATATTTAGAATCTATAGACAAAATTTCAAAAATCACTAATTTGCATCATCTTCAAATTCCTCATGGTTTAGCCGCTATAGGAGCCCGAAAGTGAAGATTTAGTTAAAAAAAATCAGTTCAGTGTCCAGTTTCCCCAAAAAATGTAAACTAGTATTGTGAGATCACCCAGATATGTGTGTGAGGGAGAGAGGGAGGGAACTTGAGTTAGGGAGATAGAGGCACAAAGAGAGGGATAAGTAAGGTGGGACATGTAGGTATAGAGGAGTGATAGAGGGAAGTATAGAGGAATGGGGGGAGGGAGAGGTCTAACGAGGTAGCATGGGAGGGATAAAGGGATAGAGAGGAAATGAGAGAGCCATGGAGAGGTAGGTAGAGGGAGGTAAAGTTGATGGAATAGGTGGAGAGTTAGATAGAGAGAGTGAGGGGAGGTACGTAAAGTAGAGAGGGAAGGGGAGAGAGATGTAGAAAAAGGGGAGAATTTAGGAAGGAAGGAGATGTAAGTAGAATGAGATATAGGTATAGGGTGGAACCACTAGAGAGAGAGAGGCAGGGGAAGGAGAGGTAGATAAATACTTTTCAAATATATCTCTCCCTCCCTCTATTATAATCTGGTGATAAATACTTTTCAAATCTATCTCTCCCTCCCTCGCTCACTGAATAGTACCTTATGTTATTTCTACAATTATGAAATTTGATATAGACTTGGATATTCTAACCTTTTCAATTTTAACTTATCAACCATCTCTTTTGGTGCTAAAATATATTTACTACCATTATTTGAATTTATAACACTTATATTTAGTCTTCTATATGTTTCTAAAGAGACTTCTCCTTTGTACTAGTTCTTTATCGATACCATCACTATTTAAAAAAACTCTAGTTGCTCTATCACTTTCTTCTTTAATAATTCATAAGTTTTATAAGGAATTTGAATATTTCAAACTCTCATCCAAATTCCTTACAACACATTTGAGGAAAAATTTGAATGATTAATTATGATGATTGCATCAATTACATGGTAACAGTGAGCTTTCAATTGTACAATTAATCAATTATAGAGTAAATATGGATAACATTAATCATTTATAGTTTCATGCGATAGATTATGCAATGATGATATATGTTAGGTTTAGAGTTTATGGTTTAATTTTTAACCTAATGGATTAATGCAATGATGATTATGGATTAACCCAAATACAGACATAAAGATGGTGTTGAAAGACCTTATAATGAAGAAATTGAACAAAGAGGAAGTAGTAGTTCATAATGAAATAAAATAATAGATGAATATTATATAGATGGAGGATGATATGGTAGATGTAGTGAAACACACTTCATCATAAAATTAAGGTTGTATAGAGAGAGAGAATTATGGTTGATTCATCATTAGTGCCTCCTTCTCCTATATTATTTAAGATGCCTTCTCCTATAGAATTTGATTTTTTCAACATACGGTGCTCATTCTACTGAGCTCTATTTTGAAATAGAGAAAGATATTAGGACTTCAACTCTACTTGAGATTTAAAATGTGAAAAATTCTTTTACAATGCAAACAATATTGCAATTTCTACTTCAATTCCCTCCCACCCTACCACTCCCTATCTCCCTCCTTGCCTCTTTCTCTCCCTCTATCCCTCCCACCCTGAAAATCCCTATATCAATCCTTCCCTCTTTCCTTACCTCCCTCTATCCCTCTCACCCTACCACTTCCTATCTCCATACATCCCCCTCTCTCTCCCTTAGATTAATAATTTTATATTAGCCTAAAATTAACCTAATGAATTAATGCAATGATGATATATGATAGGTTTAGGGTTTAAGGCTTAACCTAATGGAGAGAGAAATAGAGGAAGGAGAGAGATATTTAGTGTTAAGGTCCATGGAGGGATATATGTACAGATATAGAGAGGGGATGGGAGAGGTATGCATAGAGATATTGAGAGGGAGGGAGGGGCAAGGGAGGGATAATGTGAGGGATAGGTGGGGAGAGGTTGAATGTGTGTGAAGGAGAGAGGGAGGGATAGAGAGGTGAGATAGAGAGAAAGAGAGTAGAGAGGGATGCATTGAGGGAAGGGTAGGTAGATAGGGAGAGGGTGAGTGGAGACAAAGAGAGGGATGGAAGGAAAGAGGGATGGAGGGTGGTGTAGGTAGAGAGAGGTAAGGTAGGTGAGGTAGGCATAAAGAGAGTTGGGGAGAGAGGTTGTGTGTGTGAGGGAGATATATAGAGAGAATTAAGGAGCACATTTAGATTGGTAGGATATGAGGACCATCCACCTTATCTCTAGACATCATTATACAAGTGAAACTTTTCTTTTATTCCATTAGTCAACATCATCAGCACATTTAAAAGAGATAGGTATAGAGAGAGTTAGGGAGAGAGGGAGGGCTAGGTGGAGAGAGGTTGTGTGTAGCACATTGTGAAGATAATTGGATTACTTATCAACTCAAAAGATTATAATTTATACTTGGTTGTGTTTTTGATTAAAGTTATGATTAAGAAATTTAAAGAAAAATAAGCAATCTAGAGAATGCACTCTTTATCTAACAAGTTGTGGATGAAAAAGAAGAGGAAGATATAATTATTTCAAAGATATTGAAAATTATTTCAAAAAATTATAAGGGACTTAAAATTTGGTGTAGTAAAAATGACATTTCCCTTTCTTCGTCCGATTGGAACAAAAAAATGCTCACATTATTTGTACTGTTGGAAAACACATCGTCCCTTGTAAATTATTTCCTTATGATTTCTTTTTGTTTCATACACACCAACAATGTAATGAATTCCACCTTCAAATTTTAGAATAACTCTTTGGTACAATAAAAATACATTTCTCTTTCTTCATTTGATTGGAACAAAAAAATGCTCACATTATTTGCGGTGTTGGAAAATACACTACCCCTTGTCAATTGTTTCCTTTTGAATTTGCAGTGTTGGAAAACACACTGTCCCTTGTCAGTTATGTAATGAAGTCTACCTTAAAATTTAAGAACAACATTGGAAATAACTAATAGGGAACAATATTTTTTCCAATAGGGCATAGTGTGTTTTCCAATAGGGGACAGTGTGTTTTCCAACAAGGAACAAAAATATGCTCACATTATTTATAGTGTTGGAAAACACACTATCCCTTTTCAATTATTTCCTTATCAATTTTCAGTGTTGGAAAACACACTGTCCCTTGTGTAGGAAATAATTGACAAGGGATAGTGTGTTTTCCAACATTGCAAATAATGTGAGAATTTTTTTGTTCCCTGTTGGAAAACACACTGCCCCCTGTTAGTTTTTTTCAATGTTGGAAAACACATTGTCCCCTTTTGGAAAACATATTGTCCCTTGTTAGTTATTTCCACTGTTGGAAAACACACTATCCCTATTAGTTTTTTCCAATGTTGTAAAACACACTGTCCCTTGTTGGAAAACACACTATCCCCTATTAGTTATTTCTAAACATCTTACATTCTAATGATGTCCCTATTAAAAAACATTATCCATATCCTTGCTTGAAGCTATAAATCCGTTTTGGGTGCCTATGTCCCATAATCCACCATCAAATCTCCCCCTCCTACTAAGTCTATTTTGGATCCTTCTATCCCTTCCACCCTACCACCCCTATCTCCCTCCTTCCCTCTCTCCCTCACACACACCCTTTCCTCTCTTCCTACACTTCCCTCTTTCCCTCTCTCTCCCTCCCTCTCTATCTCTATCTCCACTCACCCTCTCCCTCTCTACCTACCTTTCCCTTAATCCATCCCATCCCACCTCTCTTTCTACCTACATCTTCCTCCTTCCCAACTTCTCCCCTCTATCTACTTCTCTCTCCCCTTCCCTCTCTAATTTCCTGATCTTTACCTACTTCTCTTTTCTACCATTGTTCATGATGAATTTATAGCACTTATATTTTTTCTTGTATATATTTCTAAAGAGACTTCTCATTTGTACTAGATCTTTATCAATGCCATCATTTTTTTTTTAAACTCTAGTTGCTCTATCACTTTCTTCTTTAATATTTCATAGCTTCTATAAGGAAGTTGAATATTTCAAACTCTCATCCACATGGCTTATAAACACATTTGAGTAAAATTATGAATGATTAATTATGATGATTGCATCAATTACATGGTAAAAAAGAGCCTTCTTCAATTGTTTAATTAATCAATTATAGTGTAAATATGGATAGCATTAATCATTTAGAGTTTCATCAATTCATTATTCAATTTATTCAATCAATCATTTATAATGCAAATATGGACAACATTGATAAAAAAATGTATTAACTAAAAATCCATATTGAACTTAAGAATTCCATGGAATAAAAACATTCCTCTATACTTCACTCTATCGCTCCTCTCTCACCATCCCTCCTAACCTTCCTCTTCCCGTAGGTGGAGAGATGTATAGAGGGATAGGGGAAGGGAGAGACATTGAGAGATAGGTAAAGAGAGGTAAGGTTGAAGGAATAGAGGGATAGGTAGGTAGAGAGAGTGATGGGAGATAGGAAAAATATAGAGGGAAGACTCCGATAATAAAGTGTTGATTTTTACAAGACTTGTCTACCATTTTAGATACGGGTTGATTTTTCATTTTTCTTATCATATATTTCCAATTTTATTTGTTCCATGGAATTCTCAAGTTCAAGAATCTTTGACTTCTTTTATTCAACTCCACTTATAGCATCATCTCTAACTTTCTTTTCTTGCAAAAATTCATATGCAATACAAAACCTCTTGACAAAGGGATAAAGGGAGTTACAAAGAGAGGGGTAGGTGGAAAGAGAGAGAGGAGGGAATATGGACAAAGGGAGGAAGAGTAAGGTTAGGAGGGATGGTGAGATATGAGCGATAGAGGGAAGTATAGAGGAATTGGGATAGGGAGATGGCAAGGGGGTGGCTTGTTTATAGAGGGAATATAAAGAGAGTTAGAGAGAGAGGGAGGGGTAGTTAGAGAGAGATAGTGGAGAGAGGTTGTGTGTGTGTGAGGGAGAGAGGGGGAAGGAGAGACATAGTGAGTGGTAAGGTGGGAGGGATAGAGGTACATATAGAGAGAAATAAGTTCTTACAAACTATATTGATAGAGGTACATATAGAGATAAATAAGTTCTTACAAGGGACAATGTGTTTTCCATCACTGCAAATAATGTGAGCATTTTTTTGATCCAATCAGACGAAGAAAGGGAAATGCCATTTTTACAGCACGAAATTTTAAGTCCCTTACAAGTCTTTGAAATATTTTTCAATATCTTTGAAATAATTATATCTTCCTCTTCTTGTTCATCCACAACTTGTTCGATAAAGAGTGCATTCTCTGGATTGCTTATTTTTCTTTAAATTTATTAATCATAACTTTAATCACAAACACAACCAATGTATAAATTATAATCTTTTGAGTTGATAATTAGTACAATTATCTTCACAATGTGCTACAAAACTTTGCCAATATTAACAATTAAAAATCTTTTGGAGATTAAAAAAATAAACACCTTCAAGTGATGACCAATGACATTTATATAGAGAGTGCAAGAAATTAATTTAAATTGTACCAATTAGCAAGGTGATGTAATGTTATATTCATATGAAATTTGTAGGTAGGCCCATTTGGGATGAATGAAGTGAGTTTTAAGATCAATACAATGAAAATAAATGAGGTTACAACCATGAATATGTTTGGGATTGGTCAATGATATTGGATCATATATATTTAAATTCTAGCACAAAGCTTGGATATTTGTTGCATAGTTCAATCATGTCTTGCTTAGTAGTTTTTGTACAAGGAACATTATTGGCCAATGGTTGGATTTGAGGAATCAAATCACATTAATGTAAAATCAAAGTACAATGATCTATGGTGTATTTTAATGTTTTGTGAATGTTAAATTACCCATAAATACAGATTTGATACTATATGCAATAGATAATATGATGATGAAAAAATAATTCCTAATTTCATAGCCTTCTTGATTTGTATATTTTTTGATCTTAATTTCCTATTAAACAAGCTTATAGAAATTATGGTCAATATTAGTGGTAATGGTTTCGATTATGTCCCTTGATTTTATTTTTGAATGTTTTAGGTTTAATATTTTTAGGATGTTGGATGGTTGTGAAATATGATAAAGGGGGGAAATATGGCTTAAGGAGTTCCATGTTGAATATCAAGTATAATTTCAAGTATTGAGGGAGGTCAAGAATAAAGGAATTTTTACTAGCTTGTGGAGATGGTTTACATAAGGATCATATTGTAAAGGCTTAATATTTTGATGTGGTCCTTTATATCAAAGTTATTTTGAATATAAAACCAAATTTATCACCAACATAAAATATGTGAGGTTTGTGGTGAATTGTGTCACTCTATATTTATATTATTAGAATGTAATATTTTATTGAGCTTATTGGTACATACACTTTATGCTCTAAAAAAGTCCATATGCCTTGACAATTTTTTGTTTATGAGTGTCTAACTCCATTTTGGATGGTCATGCATGGTAGGATGTGTCAATAAATGTCTTAGATGGGAACCCGAGACATGTTTAGAAAGAACTATGCAATGTAGAACTATGAATAACTACAATGAAGTAATGTTGTAAGTAGGGGATGTTATCATCCTAAATATGTGGTTGCACAACATAGTATACATGAAATAGATTTGCAAGAGTGTATTTTACCTCACTCTCTCTACCTACTTCTCCCTTTATTCCCAACCTTACCTCTCTCTACCTACCTCTCCATGTCACCCTTATTCCCTCTCTCTCCCTTTATCCCTCCCATTCTACCTTGCTAGACCTCTCCCTCCCACCATCCCTATATACTTCTCTCTATCTCTCATCTCTCACAATCCCTCCTAACCTTCCTCTCCCTCTATTTTTTCTTCTTTCCCCTCTCCTCTTTCCACCTATCCATCCCTTTATCACTCACTCACTCCTTCCCTCTCTCTCCCTCACATTATTTGTCCCTTCATCCCTCCTTCCCTCTCTCTTACTCTCTCTACACATACCTCTCCTACCCTCTCTCTATATGTACCTCTATCCCTCCCACCTTACCACTCAATATATCTCTCCCTCTCTCTCTCTCTCATTTACTTGCTATTAGGATGCCTTCATGAAAATTCCTCAAAACAAAAATATGTAGCTATAGACAAAAACATCCTAATCAAGTTCAACACAGATACAAGAAAAATGATCTCAATAAACAATATTCCTTATAACTTACAATAAACCATTTCACCAACTATCATTTTACCTTTCTAATGTTCTTTCTATTCTAAATTTATTCTTGTACACCCACTTGCGAGAAATGAGTTCGTAAACAACTAAATCAACCAAGTTAGAAGTCATATTTTTTGTACCCTTGCGATATCCTTTTTCATGTATTTACTTTAAGATTCATTCTCATTTTAAGAGAACTATTCTCCTATAGAATTTGATTAATCATTACTACAGGGTAGAGGAAAAGTAAACTATAATTCTAAAGGAGTATACCTTTTTGATAACTCCTATCATCTTATAGACCTCATAATTATCATGAATTTAATTGTTGCATTCATAATCCCCCATACCCTCATCCATACATTTTTATTTTATACCATGACCTCTCTCTCTCCCTCCAATCTCTCTCTCTCTCTCTCTCCTCCTTTCACCCACCTTCTCTCTCTACTTCTCGCTATCTAACCTATCACTCTATACCTCTTTATGTCTCCCTCCCTCCTTCCCTCTCTCCATTAGGTTAAACCTTCAACCCTAAAACCTAAACCTAACATATATCACCATTATGTTAATTCATTAGGTTAATTTTAGGCTAATATAAATTTATTAATCTAAGGGAGAGAGAAGGGGATGTAGGGAGATAGGCAATGGTAGGGTGAGAGGGATAGAGGGAGGGAGAGAAAGAGGGAAGGAATGAGATAGGGAGTTGTAGGGTGGGAGGGATAGAGGGAGAGAAAGAGGAAAGTAAAGAATGTGAGAGATGAAGCTATATTATATCCTAACTAATAGGGGACAGTGTGTTTTCTAACATTGGAACAAAAAAAATGCTCACATTGTTTGCAGTGTTAGAAAACACACTATCTCCTGTGTAGGAAAAGTGGACAGGGGACATCATTAGAATGAAAGATGTCTAGAAATAGCTAATAGGTGATAATTTTTTATCAACATTAGAAATAACTAACAAGGGATAGTGTGTTTTCCACTTTCCAACATTAAAAATAACTAACAGGGGATAATGTGTTTTCCAACATTGGAAATAACTAACAAGGGACAATGTGTTTTTCACTTTCTTGATATGATTAGAACAAAAAAATGCTCACATTGTTTACAGTGTTGGAAAGCACACTGTCCCCTATGTAGGAAAAGTGGACAGAGGACATCATTAGAATGTAAGATGTCTAGAAATAGCTAACAGGGGATAGTGTGTTTTCCAATAGGGGACAGTGTGTTTTCCATCAGGGGACAATGTGTTTTCCAACAAGGAATAGTGTGTTTTCTAACAGGGGAAAGTTTGTTTTCCAATAGGGAACAAAAAGATTCTCACATTATTTGCAGTGTTAGAAAACACACTATACCTTGTCAATTATTTCCTTATGAATTTCCAGTGTTGGAAAACACACTATCCCATGTCTGTTATGTAATGAAGTCCACCTTCAAATTTCAGAACAACTTTTTGGTTATAGTAAAAATGACATTTCACTTTCTTGATATGATTGGAACAAAAAAATGCTCACATTTTTTGCAGTGTTGGAAAAAACACTGTCCCCTATGTACCTAGGAAAAGTGGACAGGGGACATCGTTCGAATGTAAGATGTCTAGAAATAATTAACAGGGGACATTGTGTTTTCCAACAAGGGACAATGTGTTTTCCAACAAGGGATGGTGTGTTTTCCAACATTGGAAATAACTAATAGGGGACAGTGTGTTTTCCAACATTGGAAATAACTAACAGGGGATAGTGTGTTTTCCAATAGGGAACAAAAAAATGCTCACATTATTTGCAATGTTAGAAAACACATTGTCCCTTGTCAATTATTTTCTTATGAATTTATAGTGTTGGAAAGCACACCGTCCCTTGTCAGATATGTAATGAAGTCCACCTTCAAATTTTAGAATGACACTTTGGTTACAGTAAAAATGACATTTCATTTTCTTGATATGATTGGAACAAAAAATGCTCACATTGTTCGCAATGTTGGAAAACACATTGTCCCCTATGTAGGAAAAGTGGACAAGGGACATCATTAGAATGTAAGATGTCTATAAATAACTAATAGGGGACAGTGTGTTTTCCAACAAGGGATAGTGTGGTTTCCGTCAAAGGATAGTGTGTTTTTCAACATGGAACAATGTGTTTTCCAACATTGGAAATAACTAATAGGGGTAGTGTGTTTTCCAACAAGGGACAGTGTGTTTTCCGACAAGGAACAAAAAACTGCTCACATTATTTGTATTGTTAGAAAACACATTGTCCCTTGTCAATTATTTCCTTATGGATTTGTAGTGTTGGAAAACACACTATCCCTTCTCAGTTATGTAATGAAGTCCGCTTTCAAATTTTAGAGAAACTATTTGGTTACAGTGAAAATGAAATTTCACTTTCTTGATATGATTGGAACAAAAAAACACTCACATTGTTTGTAGTGTTGGAAAAAACATTGTCCCCTACATAGGAAAAGTGGACAGGGGACATCATTTGAATGTTAGATGTCTAGAAATAACTAATAGGGGACAATGTGTTTTCCAATAGGGGATAGTGTGTCTTCCATCAAGGGATAGTGTGTTTTCCAATAGGGGACAATGTGTTTTCCAAAAAGGGACAGTGTGTTTTCCAACAGGGAGCAAAAAAATGCTCACATTATTTGTAGTATTAGAAAACACATTGTCCCTTGTCAATTATTTTCTTATGAAATTGCAGTGTTGGAAAACACACTGTCCTTTGTCAGTTACGTAATGAAGTCCACCTTCAAATTTTAGAACGACTCTTTAGTTACAGTAAAAATGACATTTCACTTTCTTGATATGATTGGAACAAAAATATACTCACATTGTTTGCAGTGTTGGAAAACACATTGTCCCCTGTGTAGGAAAAGTGGAGAGGGGACATCATTAGAATGTAAGATGTCTAGAAATAACTAACAAGGGATAGTTTGTTTTCCAACATTAGAAATAACTAACAAGGGATAATGTGTTGTCACTATATTCTAATGATGTACCCCTTGTTCATATGATGATGACATTAATCTGGTAGATGAACCCAAAAAAATTGTGGCACATCTTTCATCAATAATACAAATGTTATTGCCTAACTATTGCATAGATTTTGTGTTAAAGAATACACTTTTTATTAATACTTTAGGTGATTTATAAGCATCTAGTTATGTTTTGAGTGCATATTTGTATATTTTGACTCGAATGATGCATAAAATTAAAAATCACCACTATCCTGTGAATCCAACATTTTAGAATTTCAATTTCTTCGTAATAATTTGGATACTAGTGCATGACATTGGGACTACCTCTATTTTTTCACCCATGGTTTCATATTGTTTTAGATGTCGTTATAGAACATAAAGTAGATTGGGAAAAATATATTTGATCTATTCTTTGTAATGAAGTCCACCTTAAAATTTTAGAACTATTTGGTAGAATAAAAATGGCATTTCACTTTCTTCATTGAATCATTGGAACAAAAGAATGCTCGTGTTGTTATTTGTAGTGTTGGAAAACACACTATCCCTTATCAATTATTTCCTTATGAAAATTCTCACATTATTTCCAGTGTTGGTAAACACACTGTCCCTTGTCAGATATTTCCTTACGAAAAGTTTTTAATTTGTAGAACTTTAATGATCTATGTGATTTTATAATTGGACTTAAATTATATGATCATAGTGATTAGTGATATGTGAGCTTAGATGGTGCTCCAACATCATTACATCTCAAATGATAGACATAGAAAGATGACACTTTGAAAGCCTCTTAGACAACAATGACTACTACTAGTAAGTTAATACTAATAATAAAACTACTTATCCTTAAAATTATATTTCTTGTTGCTTGTGCTTTTAAATTGTTATGGTGAGAGGAGAACAACGATTTTTAATGACCAAAAAAATAATATTTCAATGGTCGATTATGATATTCAAAACAAAACTTAGGTAAATATTTCTTTATATCATCGACTCTTTCATATTGTTTCTTCCAACTGACCATTGAAATTTTTTTTTTTTATAGTTGTTAAACCCTATGCTTCTCCTTCCATTAAAACAATTTTGAGAGCTTCAACCCCATGGAGCATAATTAAAGTGACAATGATCTTATTATTCTTAGTATTAGTACTAGTTTTTGCCATCACAAAGGCTTTGAAAGTGTCTTTATATTTCGTAGCTACACACTTGACATGAAAATATGTTGAAGCATCCTATAGACACCCATCATTGATATCCTTGAATTATATGGCATAAAAACACA
The DNA here is from genome assembly GCA_007115665.2 of Sequoiadendron giganteum. Classification (NCBI taxonomy): domain Eukaryota; kingdom Viridiplantae; phylum Streptophyta; class Pinopsida; order Cupressales; family Cupressaceae; genus Sequoiadendron; species Sequoiadendron giganteum. The sequence goes on from CM021104.1 coordinate 132,075,784, forward strand.
CAAATCATTGAAGTACATTGCCCATTATTTACATTAGAAAAGGACAACCAAATGTCAAAATCATTAGTATTTGTTCATGTTTTCTAATGCAAACAAATAATAATGATAGTTTCTCTTTAAAATGTCTCTTTCATGTACCTCTTTGTTATGACATTAATGACTTTGGCTTTTTCCTTAAATACACAATCTTATAGGCTCAATTCAAAAAATTTAACATGCAAGCTACCAACAGTGGTCAAGTTTTGAATTTGTCAAAGTTGGAAATAGTTTTTTTTTTTTTTTGAGAACAACTAGATCATATGCATGATTGAGTCTAGGGGGCACAATCTCACTTGTGATTATGTCCACTTGAACTTGATTGTGCCCATGATTTTATCCAAGTGGGAGAAAGTCTTAAGGGATGAGACTAACTCAATAATAAGGACAAGGTGCACACAAAAAAGGGTAAGTATTAGGTTCAAAGCCAACTAATGGACATAAAAAGACAAATTGCATATATCAAAACTAATAATTCAAGACCATGCTCAAACATAGATTTTTGGTACTCGAATGGCTACTCTAGCTCTCTTAGGGTTTTTCACCTAGAAGGAGAGAGATTCAGGTAAAAAATGCTTATGTTCACTCAAATAATGTTATGTGTAATGTTGTCTAAGCTTAATGACATTAAATAAATGAAATTGACTAATCTAAATGACTGAAAATGAATGCAAAAGTGAAATTAAAGCTATATTTGAAAACACATTGTGTTATGAAAGAGTGAATTAGAAATGAATGTAAAGCTAAAAAGAAATGAATGAGACTAAATGGGGTGCACTTGGAGGTAGATTTATGTTTCTGGAATATTATGGAATGTCTTATAAACCTTTGTTGATGACCACTAGGACTAATTCGCCATGCATGGCGAATTAGTCCTGCTTCTAGTGAAAAGTTTTGGGAACGAGTTTCAGATTGCCGAGAGTTGAATTCTGACAAAACCAATTTTCTAAGCCTATAGGTGGGACTCATTAACCATGGGTGGTGAACTAGTCCACCTACATAAATCTAAAAAATTAGGAGTTGATTTTGTGGAGTTAGATTTGCACTTCTGTCTCTTACAATTATCTGCTCCTAAAACTGTCGGATTTAGGCATGAAAATGAATTTCTATTGATTCTTTGACTTGAGTGTGAAGAGAAAACTTGAATGAATTTGAAATGCAATCTTCAATGATTCCTAATCTTCCAAGAGACCTAAATATGCAAACACACAAGATGAAAAGAGGAAATGTTGATTTTTAAGGCATGAGGGTTTGCCTTGGTCAAACCCCGTTTAGGTAATTAAACCAAAAAGAAGTAATGAAACATGCAATAATGGAGATGATTACCTTTTCATTATGATTTGATCTTGAAATTATGCATCAAAACTTGTAGAATCTTCCCTTGAATGTCTTAGGAAGCTCAATGAATGACTTGCAATGTGAAAGCCCTAGTTTTCTTGAGAAGATAGATGAAGAATGGATGCTTGGATTAATGAGAGAGATGGATGGATGTGGGATGGATGTAAAATAAGGATAAAAATACTTATTTATAGATAAAATTGTTCCTTAGTATCCTGTAAATACCTCATCACATGTCGACATCAAGTGAATTTGAATAAAATCCCAAAAATAAATTTGAAATATTTTGAATTTGGGGCCAAGGGGGACTCATTTGCCACCCATGGAGAATGGGTCCCACCTAGGACCTAAAAATGTGTCAATTTTTTTGTGTTTAATGTTGTTTGTCGAGATAACATTCAAAAATACACTTAATATAAGCATATGATGACATAAAGGGTACACATAAAGCATGAGAAAGGTGTAAATAGTGAATATGTGCCTAGAAAAACATGAAATATTTCTACAAGACTTTACAACACTTAAAAATAAGAATTGTTGATGAGTGAAAAGGTGGTTTTTAGGTGAAATGTATTGAATCTAGAGTCTAAAAGAATGTAGAGATGTCTTTCAACACTTCACAACACCTTCACAAGATGTCAATAAATGTATTTTATTTAGTTTTCAAGGGTTCAAGACCTAGTGTGGATGCATAAAATGCTTCACAACACTTGAATCAAGGCGTCATTAAGTCCAATTAATCTCTTGTCAAGCAAAGCATACTTTTTTCTACATCACACATGCAAAAAAAAAAAAAAAGCAAGAATAAAATGAGGCAAATTATGCACTTTTATCCTCTAAACAAGGGTATAATGTAGTTGCCACTTATCACTAATTCATCCAAGAGAGAAAATTGATTATAAAAATATTATCTTATTGCACTCTAAATAAATAAAATGAATTAATAGGGAGAGCCTCCACTTAAAAATAAATTTTAAACCAAACAAAATATTTTTTTTCTTATTATCTCAACAACTTTGTGTGTTGATTATTCTTTTGAGAAATAGATGGTTTGATATTTTAAAATCATCATGCATAATATAAAACCTTCTCTTAAAATAATGGAACAACATTTAGGAATCAAAGTCTCATTTATAGATGAATAACCAGCTGAAAATATATAACCACTACTTAATGAAAGATGTTATCACTGCATATTTTTTCTTCCCATTTTTTAGAATTTCCTTCTAAACTTTACTTTTGAAATATTTTAAAATTGAAATAAAAACAAAAAGAAATATAATTTTTTTTTTTTAAAACTCAGTAATAAAATAAATTTAACTGAACAACTATAAGGGACTCACTGTGTTTGTCAGACCTATATTCAAATCTATTGACATTTCCTTTGAAAAAAATTGATTTTCACATTGTTTATGGTGTTAAACATACAAAGTGATCTTCATAGAATCTGGAGTAATTTCTATGAATTTTCTTTGAAAAAAATTAGTAGGAATGAGCTTACTAATTGATACAGCTTGATATAAAGCGATTTTCATAGAATCTGTCAACAGTAGGGTGATCTCCATTACTCCAACATTTTCACCCCATTACTCCACCATTTCACACTATAGAAAAGCATTCCCCGATTCTACAGTATTCTCTGCAAAAGCCAAAAACCCAGAATCAAATCTGTATGATTTAAACATACAAAAAATACATGTGTGCTCTTTCCACAAAAAATCCATCACCCAAAGCAGCAGCCATTTGAGAAGCCACGTCGCCACTTCAAATGTTGATCATAGCCACCCAATTTGAAATTTAGAGAACTTAATCGAATAACAAAACTCAGGCATCCATTTTAAAATCTTTGTAGGTGCCCAAAAGCTAATGTTGAAATATTCACAAATGGAAAGAAAAGAGAAAGGGAAACCTACCTTACTAACCCTAATCGCTATGTTTATTTTGTTCTCCATGCTCTCACTGTAGACTGAGACGTAAGAATACCAATAAAGTGTTTCAAATAATAGAGAAAAAGTATTTGTAAACAAAATGAAACCTTGACCTGCAATGGCGAACTATTCTTTAAGAAGGAGCAGATCAATAGTTGAAAATGAAAGTGGCATCTGCAGTAGGATCATACCATTATTCAGGAACTGCAATGGTTGGCTGAAAATGCACTCTAAAATGTAACATCATAACATTATAGTTGGCTAAATTGATACCAATATTCTCTGCAAAAACCAGATACCAGTATTCTCTACAAAAACCAAAAACCCAGAATCAAATTTGTATGACTTAAACATATAAAAAAAAACATCAGATTATAACACATTCTATACTTAAAATGCTGCGCCAAAACACATTTTGGCTTTCTTCCAAAAAATAGTTGCAAATCGGATTTGTTCGAGTGGTCCTCTGTTGCTCAAAATTCATGTGCGTGCAAATGAAAATGGATTACAATGATTTTTAGAATATTTAAATTTGCATTTTAAAAAGTCCCGCTTAAAACTCCCGCTTATTTTCAAAAACTACTGTAGAAATTGGAAACGTCCATCTACTGCCACCATCCATCAGTCAATATTTTCGTGAGTGCATTTTATCTTCCATTTTGATTTTCCGTCGGGGTTGTTTTGTCCATGGGATGTTATGTTATGTTATAATGTTATATACATAGGTGAATTTTGTCTAGGAGCTAGCTTTCTCCAATAGGAGGAGGATTACCTTAGTTAAGTTAAAAAAATAACTAAGGAGATCACGTGGAAGGCAAGGCTTTCCCTTTTTATTTTATATTTGTTTTAAGAACATCTTTTCAAGGCGTGGGGCTTAATTCCTTATGCCACCTCACTAACATTGGATAATAGGACATTTTAGACATTGATGATTGATTGATTGATTGATTGAGATTTTCCCTTTTTATTTTATATTTGTTTTAAGAACATCTTTTCAAGGCGTGGGGCTTAATTCCTTATGCCACCTCACTAACATTGGATAATAGGACATTTTAGACATTGATGATTGATTGATTGATTGATTGAGATTTTAATGTCATCCGTGAGACCAAACAGCCCATGAGACTAAGAGCCAAAAACAAAAGCTAAGAAATCTCCAAGTTCTTTTCAATGTTGGATATTCTGCTATGGATTTTGACCAAAAAACTAGTTGTCTTGCTGATTTTCTCCTCCTTGAGTAGCTCATGCAGATTGTCAAATTTTAAGTTGCTCTCAAACTGGGTGTGGATGTCCCCATAAGCAACGCATTCCATTATAAAGTGTCACTCTGTCTCAACCACCCCTTCATTACAAAAGGTGCAAATTCTATCCTCCCACGCTTCCTTAGGCATCGTCCATCTTTCGGTCTCACATCTGAGATGGTGCAAACCGGTCCTCAGTTGAGCAATTAACATTATTTCTTTACCTTTAATAGCAGCCCCTAGGTAGGTTTTATCATCGTGATACCAAGTTGGGTTGAACTCTTTGACATAATGAGTTTTCTTTCGACCAATCGGCTTTGTCCACATGGCAGTCCTAAATTTATTTGCAACATAATTTTTTATTTCTTCATTGGTGTTAGGGCACTCATGCAAGCTAATGTTCCACTTGTTTAGCCATTTGTTATTTGGTTTCATCCATGTTTTCTTCCTGCGGTTCAAAACCTCTTCTATGACAATTTTGGGCCAACGGTGATAATCCATGTTTTCCACCTTCTTTAGATAGGTTAGTAACCGACTTATAGCCGAGGCCTCCAACGGTAGAGTTCCCCACTCAGCCAAGAGAATATCATAAGGTATAGTGGTTTTGACTTTGAGGTTGCTAGTGATTAGGTGCTTTTGGATTCTTTCCAGTTGTCTCCAACTATGAATTGACATGCTACTTCCCCACACCTCGTAGCCATAGATAACCACCAGAGTGACCAAAAAACCAAAGAGAGTCTTCTTGGTTTTCCAATCCCAAAGTTCAGCCTCTCTGCACCTGTTCTGGAGTAAGAAAGAGGCCTTCCAACCCCCCTGTATCCTTTTAGATCTAGCAATCTCCCAACCGAGCTTATGGTGAAAGTCGATCCCAAGGTACTTGTATTTTTTCAGTATTTCCAAAGGGTTACCTTCAAAAGGAAAGTTATCTTGTTTCCTTTTCTTCCTTATGGAAAAGATCATGACTTTGGTCTTGGAGGTGTTAACCTGCATCCCAACATTTTGACAAAAGAGATCCAAGGCCTTCAAAATCTCTTTCAAACCAGAGGCAGTTTTTGAAATTGGGATAAGATCATCGACATATAGCAATAGCTTCACCACATACCTTGCCAGTTGAATACCCCCCCATCAGTTTTGTTTAACCAATCTTCTAGTTTGTCAATGTATAAACCAAAGAGAGTGGGTGATAGGGGGCAGCCTTGTTTGACCCCTATGTCGCTGCCAAAACATTCAGACATACCTTCCTTCGTTCTGATTTTAGCCCTGACATGTTCATAAAGTCTATGCACTGCAACCCTATACTCATCCGGAATACTTAATTCATCCATTGTGTTCCAAAATTTGTCTCTAGGTATTGTATCAAACGCTTTTTTAAAATCAACAAAGCAGCAAAAAGCTTTGTCACCTTGTGTGTCCCATATTTTTTCAATCAGGTGTCTAAGAGTGATGCGGTGGTCAATAGTTGAATATTTAGGCCTAAAGCCAACCTGTCCTTTTGCTCTTTTTCCCTCTTTTTCTGCCCAACTGTTGATTCTACGCTCTAGCATGCTCACAAAAAGCTTGCCAAGGATAGGGTTAACCATAATAGTGCGGTAGTTAGATGGGTTATTGATTTCACCACTTTTGTAGAGAGGGATGACAACACTAGTTGTCCACTCAATCGGGAAGCCAACATGATTGATCTCATTGAACATTCTTTTGATATGGGGAGCCAAAATTTCAACTCCCCACTTTAAAAATTCAGCTTGCAACCCGTCAATGTCCAATGCTTTACCATTTGCCAAATTTTTAATACCTTGTTTGATGTCATCAACCGAAAAGGGCTCCTTTGATGTGTTGATTATGGGGGGAGAGACTTTCCCTTGGACCCTCTCATAGAGAAGTCTTGCATATTCTAGCCATTGAACATCTGTTATGACATTTTCAATCTGCTTTCTCTTTTGTTGTAGCTCCCTCCAAAAACCTTTGGGATTGTGTTTTCCCAAGGAAATTAACTCTTTCCTTCTTGTGTGTACATATGTTTCTTTTTTTTTCCTCACCAACTTATTGTACTTCTTCTTGTTTTCTTTGTTCTCCCCATTCTTTTTCAAAGATCTCTTGGCAGCCTTACAATCTTCATCATACCAAGGGTTAGCCGAAAAAGTGTTTGCAGCCCCTTTCTTTGGCCGAGACCTTTTACATGCATCTAAAGCCTTATGGATCATAGGAATAAGAAGATTGCTGCTGAAATGATCACTAGTCCCAGTGGCAGCCTTGCCCCCTCTACTGCTTTTTGTTTAAGGAAAATATTGCTCTAGAGCAGCCTTAAAGAGGTCCTGATTTTTCTGATTTAGGAGAATTTTTGCTTTGGTAGTAACTTCATTTTGCTTGTTTTGGGCCAGCATGCCAAGCTGATTATTTGAGAACACGAAAAGCTTAACGAACAAAGGATCATGATCAGATTTCAACTCCAAGGGACATTCTCTGATCTCAAACTCCACAACTCTATGGATACACCTCTGATTGAAAATTAAGTAGTTCACCACACTTTGGCCATTATAAGTTTTGCATGAGATATTACCAGAACTTGGCTAGCTTTTCATGCCATTGCAAATAACCAGATTATATAAGCTACAAGTCCCTAATAGCTTAGCACCATAGTGTGAAACATTCTTGTTTCTGTCTTGAAATGTCCTTTCCCAAGGTTGCTCCACTTCCTCTTCCAGCCATAGAGGATTGTTGATTCCTTGCTCTTCATTATTCAACTGGAGAGACTGATTTTTAGTAGTCCTAGCATTGATATCCCCAATAAGAACTATTTCTCCCAAGGTGCTGAATATAGAAATGTCTTTTTTTAATGCGGCATACTGATCTTGACTATCTAACTTTCTCCTTTTATAGAACTTTGAGTTCTGTGGTGCAAAATAGCAAGCAACCAATCTGAAAATGATCCCATTCCCTATTATTTGAAGCCAAATGTATTGTTTATTTGGGTCTTCTTTCTTGACTTTTACAATACCATTCCAACACTCTTTGATTAAAATTGTTACACCTCCATGACCTTTTCCTGTTTCGCTTCCTTTCTTCCACACTAAAATTTTCTTATAACCTCCAAACGATGGAACTTTGCATCCATCATGTTCATGTGTCTCGATGAGAATAATAATGTCTTGCCTCTCAGCTATGGGCCCCAAACCAGGTCCTCATCTCCATGGGTAACCTCTACAGTTCCAACTTACTATATGCAAAAACTCCTGTGGGCCCCTAATCCCTATTTCTTATTTGTTAAACGGTCGCTAATTTGGGCTGTCCCATTTTTCAGCAATGCCCACTTTCCTTCACTCCTTGCTGTTTTCACTTTCTCCCATTCTTTCCTTTGTGCTTCTTGTTGGGCGAAGGTCAAATCCTCATCTAGGTAGATGTGTGTACCTTTGAGTAATCCTCTATTCTTTAGAATTGCGTTCTTGTCTTCTATATTCCTCATGACAATTCTAATGTGTCTATCCCTTCCCCCCTCTATTTTCCTTCCAATCTGATTTGCTTGCTGAATAGGCCCCATCTACTTCAGTTGGTCTTTGAGGAAGTCTCTTGCTAAAATGTCGGTTCTCTCCTTCTCACCAAAGTCCTTTACGCCTTTGATAATGATATTTATTGCCTTACTTTGTTTGTCCTTTTCTTCTCTTATTTGCACCTGGATTTTCTTTTCTATGATTTCTTTATGCTTGTTTGATAATCCTCTTATAGCTTGTGACCATGATTTGGCCTCTTCTATGCATTTTTTCAGTTGGATTTCTTTCAGTTCTATGTCTATCAAAGCTGATTGCAGATCCGTTATTTGTGTTGTGTCTTCTCCCTTTTCCAATTCTATTTTCTTAATATTGGTTACCTTTAGGTGGTCTAATTCTTGTTTTAATGCAACTAGCTCCTACTGTCCACTTTCCATGTCACTCTGTAAGCTCAAGATTTGTTCCTTGAGCACCTTATTTTCTCTTTCCATTTTGTACCAGGACTCTATAGCCTCTTTTACACTGTTGTCCTCACACAACCCCTTCGTTTCTAAAATTTCAAGTCTCATTTTCATGCTTGTGAGCTCCTCCACATACAAATCTAACGACCACATTAAAGGAGTGGACGTAGGGTTGTAAACGTCTTTATTTTCATGAGGTATTTCTACCCCAATGATTTTTCTTGAATCTTGTGCTTCTGTTATGTTCACCCTTGATTTTGAGTCCTTCAAATTTACCATTAGATTTACATTTTCTCTATTCTTATTTAGCATACTTTTCTTTTCTCCAGTCTGAAAAACTTTATTGGATAGCTGTGCTCCCCTGCTGATACCTTTCGGTAATATCATAGTGAGTTTTTTTCTTTTGAGTTTGTCTCGACTTTCGAGCCTGCCTACACCTTAGGATCCCTTTATACTGTTTAGCATTTACGAAGACCAGCTTGACTACTGTATCCTCTAAGAATTCCTTTGAGGGATTTCATGTGCATGTGTTCCAAGTGCCTAAAAAATCCCCTCCATGATTGTTGTTGTAAGGAGTTGCAGGACCGTTTGTGAGATGTAAGGTATGAACCCAAGGATATCCCATATATTATGGGTACAAGAAACTAGCTACTGGGCTAGCCAATTGTGCATGGGGTCACCCAAAAGTTTTAAAATTGAAAGTGCGATTCCCATCAAAGGCTTTCGGCAATAACTAATTTTATTAACTTATTAACTTCAAAAAAAAAAAGCAGTGGACATCCCATAGTATATAGCAAAAAATGATGAATGACTGAGATTCGTTTAAGTGCCTTACAAGATACAGATGTAGAATAGCCATCGATAGTTTCCTTTCCAAACCGCTTCCCTAACTTATCTAGGTTTAATTTACTTAGTTTTTTTTCTATTTGTTTGTTATTTGCTAAGTTTCAGCCCTATTATAGACCTTGAGAATGTGCCCCTTACCCGGTTGACGCCTTTTTATTTTTTTTATATTGGATGTGTTTGAGGATACTCAGAGTCAATTTTGTCTTCTATTTGAACATGTATGAGGAAACGGTGCACATCAAGGATCTAGCCATGATTTTTATTTTAATAAACATACTCTAAAACCCTCGTTGAAACCTTATTCTCGGGTTGAAGCTCGCCAAAGTGAAAAAATGAAGGGTCAATAACAACAAGCATCTCCCTTCTTTTTTTTTCTTGATTTTATTTTTGTTTCTTCATGTATTTTATATGTATTTTTCTTTAATCTCTCGTTTCATTTTTTTTATTATTATTATTATTTTTTTCAACAAAACATCTATTCCTTTTATTAATCATTTCTATGTTAGCGGTAGGTTTCAACCAAAATCAAAGCATTACAGGGGTATATTACCAGGGGTAATCTTAATTTTGTTCCTACTCGAATTCCTTTAACTATTGTTGTTGTGATCTTGGTGTAGACACGGGAAAGAGAAGAATACATGTTGAAGAGTCCCTTCATATTATTTTATTTTTTGTAGAATAGCATAAATATTTTTTTCAAAATCTTTTGAATCCATCTTTATCCTCACTCTTTTATAATCCCTTATTGCATTCATTCAAGCTGATTTATGAAAAATAAATCTCCCTATCTAATGAATGAAAGATCTAGTATAATCTATCTATACATGGCTTAAAGAAAATTTTTCTTAAAATGAAGCTTCTATGTAGAGATAAAAATTGTGCACTGATACTAATGTAACTACTTGGGAATGATACATACATATTTCTCATCCTTTTTTAGGCATAATACATTTCATTGTTTTCTTTTTAGAGAATTTTTATTTTATTTTATTTTCTTATGATACATAATGGGAAAACTTCCCTAATCAAGACCATAGGAGCAAGGTCTGTAGGATAAATTGAGGGAAATATTATGATTTCATGTTGCTCAAACTTTGCAGGGAATATACTGTTCATTCTATTGACTGCTTCTTTTATTTACTTATTCTCAAACCATGGCCTGACAATAAACTATTACAGTTTCCCATGGTGCATAAACTTCCAAGCCATTCAATACAAACCAACAAAGAAAAAATTTATTTGTTTGCAACGTGCACCCTTATTAATTTCTACAGTAGTTGGGCTAATCAAATACACTGTTGACACTAAACATTACATTTATGCATAGGTTGTATTCAATGTACAAATAAACTCTAAATCATAAATCTGCATACCTATAAATTCAAGTCAATGGAAAGGTGCTAACCTCCCAACCATAATGGGTCATCAAGCTATAGGAGCTCTTACCATACCCCCTAGCCAAGAGGGTCCAAAGGAAGCCCCAATTTGAGGAATTACCCATTTAACAAACATAAGACCAAAATTTCACACCGCAAATAACCCCAGACCCAGGTTGCATATACATACCACATGGGGTTTGACAACTGAAGACTTACCTTACTAGATGACAAACTTCCAAGCTTTCATGGATGGATGAACTAACTCTCCTCTTCAATGTGTCCCCTTTTCTTCCCTAAAATTCCAACCAACAAAAAGAAGAAAGAAAAATAATCCTCCCTCAATCCTCTCCCCAAATACATTATATTCCCCTTTTCTATTGTCCTAACCCTCATCATCCCTTTTGGGATTATAAAAATACTCTAGAACTTTAATTTTCACTTTTTTAAACCTTTCAAAAATGGCTTCCAAGATTCCATATGGGTTGCATTTTTTCCCACATTCTTAAGACACCAAAAAAAAATTTTAAAACACAAGGCTACAACACAATTAATATAAAATATCCAAATTATTTGATGTACACTTAATAAACACTTGGACTTGAAGGTGACATAAATGAGCATATAAATTCAACATGTGAAGTAGAGTGATTAGGGACTTTTTGGACTCTCTCTTTTCCCATTGACTAACAACTCATCATAATAGTTAGTCCTTTGATAATTTAATTATAAAAAAAATGACTAAGATAATTCATAATTCATAATTCACATAATTATCAATTTAACAAAAGATAAATTTATGTACCTGATTGTGTTTGTTGATTTCCAAGTCCTTAATTAAAACCCAATCCTCAAAGGTTAAAAGATACTCAAATCTGGTCATCTCAATGTTAGCATTCAAAGATTTAATTCAATGAAACCTAATTATTTCAAATCAACTAAATCCATATCCTAACAATCATATTCACATAACATCTTAGCATAAAAAACTAAGTCCAACTTACTCATTTACCTCAAGCGAACACCATGAATAGCTCTACCCTTTTTGCTTGATCTAAATCAAAAGGTTGTATCATGCTCACCTCACCTTTACAATAATTGTTAGTCCAAATCCGAAAATTTTCATTCACAAGAATATATAACCGTATAGACAACGATGAACAATTTTCACACAAACAACTATTGATATTATTCGTGTACTATGATGTTATTAATTGTCTACAATTCTATGAATAGAAAGGATGCATATTTTGATTCTATTCCATTTTACAAACAAGTTGGCACAACAAAAATATCAATTTAAATCAACTATCCAACCTAGAAATCAAATCATTAATTAAATAACAATTTGAAACCAATGCATTGGGGTCACACCTTACAATGGCTGCCAATTTCCTTGAAACTGATGCCAATTCCCTTGAGGTTGCTGCTACAGGGATGGAGAGTTTTTGTGATTAGGCGAAGCATTTGAAGGGTGACTCCAAGTATTTTAAGGTTATCCTCCATAATTGGATGGATATGGGGGTTGCTATTGATTACTAAATGAATAAGAATTAAAATATGGCCCAACAAAAGATAGTGGCTCTGGTGGCTATCTTTGAGCCCATGGCCTCCTTTTTGCAACATAGTAGACTTGATCATCTTTACCTTGGATGAGCTTGAAATCGGGTGTCAGCTACTTCTTATCAATATTAGCTATCATCTTGCATGTACAATCCTTCTTTTTCTACAATGAGGGCAATATTCTTCCAACATTGCCTCTGCCTCCTCTTGTTTCTTTTTGGCCTGAAGTGAATCCAGTTGAGTAGCCAGAATGTTTATGATGTCTTGCTTTAAATCTTCCAACAAGCGATTAATCTCCATCCTTGAAACTCCACTAGTGGATGACTTACCCATAGAAGATTGGTAAGCTCTCCCCTTCTTTGAAGTTTCCCTAGAATAGTTCTAACATATCTTCTTGATATCCTCCCAAGGTACTTGGGTGATATCTCCTCCTCCCATCAGGTCCAAGGCATCCCTACAGCTGTCATTAATTCCTCTCAAGAAAAGTAGCTTCTGCGATTCTTCATTGAGTTTATGGTGTGGATATTTTTTTAGGCAAAACAAAAACCTTGAAATGTAATCCTCCAAGCTCTCATCCTCCTTTTGGTGAATTCTAAAAATGTCATCTCCTCTCATGTCACTACCTCTGCAATACTCTTTGTATTTCTCAAGGAACATTGTTTTCATATCCTCCCAAGTCTCCACAATATCTCTATCTAGGCTCATGAACCATCTTAATGTAGCTTCTTTCAAAGTGGTAGGAAATAGCTTAAGCCTATGGGCATCAGTGGTATAGTCATAACACCTATAGATTATATCAAACTCAAACAAGAATTTATCAGGATATTCTATGACAAGTCCATAGAACTTAGGAAGGACTGAAGTGGGGATATTTTTGAGGTTATCTACTTTATTTTGATGATTAATGGGGAAAGGAAAAGTTGTTCTGTTAGGTTTGTTTCCATTTGCATCACCCATGCCTACTTGATGAAGTTCCAAAATAAAGGGGTCTTAAATCAAATTTTGATCTTCAGAGGAAACTTCAAAACTGGTCATATCTAGAAATGTATCAGCAACGAGGTGTAGTTATTCTTCTTCATTTCTTGGTAGGTTCTGATACTCAACTATTTGGCATAGATCAAGATTGTTAGGAAGGAATATTCCACCAACATATCTTCTCCTTTATCTATGCATAAAATATCAACTCACTCTCAACCAGCTCACACAAAGAATTGGTAAAATAATAGGGGGGCATAACTCTTCTAAATGAGAGGGTAAACTAAGAACAAACTCCCAAAAATACTACAGCAGAAAAACTATCAATGACTCCAAAGAACTTCCTATTTTCACATCATCCCTGGCAATGGCACCAAAATTGTCTACCTCCTATAATTTTTTAACAACTAAGACTTTATAGTTGTGATTCAGTGATTAGATATCTAACCTAAATAGCTATCTCAATCATCATGAAGGTGCATTTAAATTTTCAATCCAAGGACCTAAACTTGAAATGGGTCAGGACTGTATGTGCATTAGGAATCCAAAGTAGCCACATTCATCCTATAGCTAGGAAAGACTCAATATTGAAAGTAAATTGCTTGGAAGGAAATAAAATAAATGATGAAAATCAACCAATAACTAGTCTAAACTGAAATGCATGAAAAAAATGAAAATACTTTTTTATGCTTTGGTTGTAGGAACATTCATAGAATGGGATTCTAGTGGCTGCAAGAATAGTCTATGCTAGATTCTTAACTAATAACTAAATAAAAAATAACAACTAAAATAAACTAAGGTACGAGACAAAATACTCACCAAGTGGGCCCGCTTGGATAAGTATTCCCTAAAACTAAGATAAACTTAGATGCACAAACTTATAACTTCATTTCTTTCATTGAAAAAAATGAGTACAAATGAGCAACATGATTGCATTACTAAAAAGCTCAAGAGTGTGATTACATCATCAAATTAACATTCTTCAACTGGGGAAAAAAGAGTGTGCTCCAAAGGAACATCAAATCCTTATTTAAGCACCTAGCAAGGCAGTCAACTCTAGCATACGCGGAGGACGCCACATTAGGGAAACCGGAGAAAAGAGTAGAGGCGGCTACACATGCACATAATCAGTTAGACGTGTTTTCCTTAATGCTAGTTTGGCACAATAGTAACACCTGTGCTTGCTCAATAGCATTTAAGACCATTACAAGGTGGTTAAAATCCAATTTGCATGAGGAATCTCTAGTCGACAAGAGTCTTCTCTCCATTAAATGACCACCTTATTGATCGATATGGCACACGACCAGCTGGAAAAATCTTCCTAAATTGCAGGCCTCTAATTATCTGCATGCACAACAACTACACATCTATAATCATATTAAAGTGACATTCATTAATGACATGCAAAATTAACACAACCAATCCATATAGCATGCCAATATCATTTGAAAGTTGTGAAAATAAGTTCTTGTCCAAAGTCTATGGTTTTAAGGAAATATTATGAAAAGATCTACTCACAAGTTTTAAAATCTTATGAAAACTGCAGGAAATGGACAACAACCCTATCAATAATTAGACCATAAACTAGACTCATCAATAACCTCTCTCAATTTTCGCTATCTTGGAGGCCTTTTCCCATGGTGGCAATTTTTTTCTTGGGGAAAAAGTTGCCAAATGCAACTAGTTGAAAGTTGCAACATGGTGCAACTTTCATTCCGCAACTTGTGTGACCAAATAGAATATTCTAAAACATCTGGATGGGTACATTTACACTAGGCATTGTCCTCTTATGCATCGAAACATGCAGAATCTCTCTAAGCTACATTCAACTAACATAATCCCTTAAGAGTCCAAAGTGCAAAATGACTACAAACTTCAACATTCTCATATTTAGACACCGTGACGCTTAGAAGCTTCTCATCTAATCCTATGGGATCATGTTGGGCCCCTCTACAATAACCTATCTTAGTTTTTTCTATTTCAGAGGCCTTTTCTCGTGGTGGTGAATTTTTTCTTGGAGAAAAAGTTGTCAAATGTAAGTAATTGAAAGTTGCAAAGTGGTGTGAATTTCGTTGTGCAAGTTGTGTGACCAAACAAATTATTCCAACGCATCTGAGTGGGTACATTTATGGTAGGTGTGGTCCTCTTTTGCACCCAAACATGTCAAATCACTCTGAGCTACATTCAACCATTTGAATCCCTTAAGAGTCTAAATTGTAGTTGTTTTCACTAAATAGTGCACCCTTGCTGAGATGCAAAACTCAACCTATTAGTGAAACATTGGATCCGAATATTGAATATCCATGACGTGTGGATTGATTTCTTATGCTGATTTTCACATGAAGAAAAAAAATGAGACCATAGCTTGTTGCTTACTATTATGCTGATTTTTCACGTGAAGAAAAACCATGAGACCATAGACAAGGTAGTGAACTGTTTGAAAAAATGCCTCAAAGAAATGTGCTCTGGTGTAGGGACACCAAGTTCATCATATTTTGTAAACATGGTATAGTAAGATCTTTTGATAAATTTTGGTGTGTTAAGTCTTTTTTCAAGAAAACCATTTATAATGTAACTTGAGTCACTTGGTCTGTTGGGAGTTCATTTTTTAAATTTTTTCAAAAGTTGTCAAAAATGCAAAAAATTTGCCAGATTGAGGAATACCAACAGTCAAGTAACTTAAGTTTTGGTTTGAGTTGTTTTTTAGGTTGATTCTTGGTTTCTAGAGGTTAAATACAATGTCTTGGGTTGAAGAGAGTTTTTGTTGAAGATTTGGTGTACATTTGGTGAAGAAAAGCAATAAGAAACTTCTTTTTTTTTTGTGTTTTCTGCAAATTTTATTGTTTTGGATCTTTGTATGGTTTCATATTGATTTTAATTGAACCCAAATGTATTTAATCTTGTGGGAAGCATATTTAACTTTATTTTTGTGTTGATTTGGGTTGATTTCATCAAGATTTGTGGTTTTTACAAGCTTTTTACTGTAGGCGGGTTAAGAACCCTGTTTTAAGGGTTTGAAGGCACTAAAAAATGGATTGAACACCCATTCCACCATAATATATATTTTTAGCTTGGTGGAATGGGTGGGTTAGGTATTATGATTTCTATGGAGTTTTTTTGAGTAGGGAGGGTATTTAGATGAGTTTTTGATGCCGCCCTAGGTGAGTTTCCTTGAGTTTTTCTTGAAAAATGATGGCTAAGTATGAGAGTTTAGAAAAATTGAATTATTGGAGGTTGGTAAATGATTTTATCAACATGCACAGGAATACAGTAATGTGTTTAAGGATTTTTTAAGTTGAGATTGGTTTGGGAACATTGAGTTTCAATAAACCCCCTTGAAACTTGTCAAAAGTGAGGGTTTTGGGAATAGGTGACTTGGCGAGTGTGTCCCCTGAGAAAAGTGGTTGATTTTGGCTATTTGTAGCCTGGTAATAATCATGAAATATTTATTTAAGGTTGGAGGAACATTTATATTGGTGATGCTTTGTAAAAGTGGCCTAGTTAGCGAAGGAGGGAAGTGTAGCAACATTCTTTTGGAGGTGTTGGTCCAAAGTGACCTAATGATATTTTGAGATATGCTTTTGAAGGCCTTAATGGGTTTCTAGATTGATATTTGGTTTGTGGGATTGATGAGTATTTTGTGAGATATGCACCAATTTCTCTAGTTGTATGTCTAAAAGGAAAATTGGAGGAAATTGTGAAGAACTGATGAGATAGGGTTGTAAGGGAAGAAGGATAGTTTGAGTTTTCTTGTTTTGTGATTGTGAGAAGGATTTCCTCCCTACTCTACATCATGCTCTCATGGTGATGGAATGACATGAAAAATTCCAAGAAAATAAAATTTATATGGATTGTCATGGCATTCCATCACCATGAGACCACATTTCTTTGAGGCAATTTTTCAACCAGATCACTGCCTTGGGGTGAAGCCACAATAGTGGTTTACAATTCCGGTGAGGAAGGAAAACTCACAAAAAATGACCCCAAGGCAAAAAAAGTGATTTTGGGGGTTCGTACGAACCTATTGGTTTGACCGAACCAATAAGGGGTAACCCCTTTGAATCTTAAAAAAAAAATCATAGGAAAGGGGTTCATACGAACCCCCTTATCCCTCATCCCCCATCTGAGACACAAAAAAAACCTAAATTTTAGCACTTTGAAGCTCGGATTGAGGATGAAAATGGAGGAATCTTCACAAACCCAACTAGAATCACGTAGTCCTTAGAACGAGCTATCCAATGAATATAATTTTAATATTTTTTGGTTTTATTATGTATCTGTTTTTTAGTTTTATTAAACATAGGTTTTTCATCAAAAGTGAAGGTCTTTGTTCTGCACATGTGGAAAAATAGAATATTATAAAAAATAAATATTGAAAAATATGAGTGCACCAGATATTGAAGTCCTTGATCCAACAAAAAAAATGAATTTCGATATATACAAAAAATGTTACGCGTTATACGGTCGCACTATGTCTGAATTGTAATTGGTTTGACTTCAAAACTTGATTAAAGAAAAAATATGCAATAAAAAACTATCTAACCAAGTGGAAGCACTAGATATTGGAGTTACAAATCTAAATTTGAAAGAATTGGAATTTTATCCTCCATGGGAAAAAAGTTATGCATTATACGGTGTGCTTCACTTTTTAAAAATGTTGTTTTATGAAAAAAACCAATTTTCGTGGGAGATGGAAAAAGAAGTGCAATCTGATTCCAAAAAGTTTGAAAAAAATATTTTTAGAACCTACAAACAAAATATGATGAGACTCTAGTTTGCATCATCTTAAAATTCCTCACGGTTTAGTCGGTATAGGTGTTTGAATGTGAAGATTTAGTTAAAAATAATAATTTTAGTGTCCAGTTTGGCCAAAAATTGTAATCCACTATTCTGGGATCACCCCTTGTCTATGATATTTCTTACTATTATGCTTTGATATTTTTTCCAAGAATCCATAGCTTGTTCAAAATCACCCGTTTTAGGCTTTTAGCCATAGCAGCAAGGTAGTGAACTATTTGATAAAATGCTTTGGTAGACATGTATGAAAAATGTGGTAGCATAGACAAGGTAGTGAACTTTTGAAAAAAAGCCTCAAAGAAATGTGGTCTCATGGTGTGGTGGAATTCTATGACAAGAAAATTTCTATGGATTGTCATGGAATTCCATCACCATGAGACCACATTTTTTTGAGGCATTTTTTCAACCAGTTCACTTCCTTGTCTATGCTATTGCTTACTATTATGCTTTGATAGATTTTTTCCAAGCATCCATTGCTTGTCTGAAAGCACTTGTTGTAGGCTCTTAGCCATAGTAGCAAGACAATGAACTATTCAATAAAATGCTTTGGTAGACATGTATGAAAAATGTGGTAACATAGACAAGGGAGTAAACTGTTTGAAAAATTGCCTCAAAGAAATGTGTTCTCATGGTGATGGAATGCCATGACAATCTAGGGAATTTTCTTATCATGGAATTCCATCACCATGAGACCACATTTATTTAAGGAATTTTTAAAAATAGTTCACTACCTTCTCTATACTATTGCTTACTATTACGCTTTGATATATTTTTCCAAGCATCCATAGCTTATTTGAAAGCAAATGTTTTAGAATTTTAGCCATAGTAGCAAGGTAGTGAATTGATTAATAAAATGCTTTGGTAGACATGTATGAAATTTTTTGTAGCATAGACAAGGCAGTGAATTTTTTGAAAAAAATGCCTCAAAGAAATGTGGTCCCATGGTGATGAAATTCCATGACAAGCACATTGAGACCACATTTCTTTGAGGCATTTTTTCGAACAGTTCACTTCCTTATCTATGCTATTGCATTTTTTTATGCTTTGATATATTTTTCCAAGAATCTATAGCTTGTTTAAAAGCACCTATTTTAGGATTTTAACCATAGCATCAAGGCAGTGAACTATTTGATTAAATGCTCTGGTAAACATGTACGAAAATTGTGGTAGCATAGACAAGACCGTGAATTATTTAAAAAAATTCCTGAAGGAAATGTGGTATCATGGTGATGGAATGCCATGACAATCCATAGAAATTTTCTTGTCATGGCATTCCATCACCACGAGACCACATTTCTTTTAAAATTTTTTTTCAAGCAACTCATTTCCTTGACTATGCTATTGCTTTCTATTATACTTTGCTAGATTTTTTCCAAGCATCCATAGCTTGTTTGAAAGAACATGCTTTAGGGTTTTATCTATAGCAGAAAGGAAATTAAATATTTGATATAATTCTTTGATAGACATGTATGAAAAATGTGGTAGCATAGAAAAGGAAGTGAACTCTTTGAAAAAATGCCTCAAAAAAATGAGGTCTCATGGTGATGGAATGCCATGAAAATCAAAATAAATTTGATTTTCATGGCATTCCATCACCATAAGACAACGTTTATTTGAGGCATATTTTCAAATAGTTCACTACCTTGTCTATGGTATTCCATCACCACATTTATTTAATGTATTTTTTCAAACAGTTTACTATTTTTCTATGATATTTCTTACTATTACGCTTCTGATATATTTTTCCAAGCATCCATAGCTTGTTCAAAAGCACTTGTTTTAGGATTTTAGCCATAGAAACAAGGTAGTGAACTATTTGACAAGATACTTTGGTAGACATGTATGAAAAATAAGGTAACATAGACAAGGCAATGAACTATTTCAAAAAATACCTCAAAGAAATTTGGTATCATAAAATTCCATGATAAGAAAATGCAATTCACAACTACTCCTAGTTATTAGTTATGCAATGTGAAGTAATTGCATAACTTCTTAGGTTGACTTTGTAAAAACTATATTGTAATTGACATTTTGTCATCTATCATCATCTAGTTATTAGTTATGCAATGTGAAGTAATGCTTTGACTTTGAAAGATGTGCAATGCAATGCAATCAACTAAATGAATATAAACTACAATTTAAATCTATTTTTTACAATTCATTGGTTAAAATATTTATTTTATTTGCTCTCTAAATCTCTATATGCTATGGAAATACCTTTCAATTTAAAAAAAAAATAGTTTTTATCTCTTGTTCTACAATTTTTTACATTTTTATTTAGATATGATTTTTTCCTGATTTTTTCAAAAACTCTTATACTTTTGGTTTGTCGATTTTTTCCCCAAAAAATTTTTTCTGCTATGCATTGGAAGAATGAATCATACACGTGAATACACACAATATACATGAAGTATACATGTGAATAAGTGAAGCATACATGTGAATAATTGAGGCACAAGTATTTGAAGCATTTCAAAGGATACAAACCACCAGGAATGGAGCTTATTTACACAATACACTTTAGATGGGGCTTATTGAGAAATCAACAGTAATTAATTAAGCATTAGATGTAAACAAAATCCATGCCTACAACATTCAAGCATATAATTTACACAATACACATGATAACATCATTCAAGAATGACAATAGCAAAATATTATTTTTTTAATCAAAAAGTCGTAAGGCTATACAATGATATATATTGATAAAAGTATACAATATATCCAAAAACGCCATAGAGGCTTAGTAAAAAGGAGCCATATGGACATAAAATGTCGTGTATATATCGATAGTACAAAAAATATGTTCCAAAATGCCACATAAGCATACAACAAACAACCCTAATACATAGTCATTTCCCTCTAGGGCAAGGAAATAGATCTCGTGCTGCCTTCAAAATTCGGTAGGATGGAGTGGCTATTGGCTCTCTTGTCTTTCAAACATGCTCGCTAGTCCTACCCTCTTCACTCTAAAACTTCAACTGATACAATAAAAAGTAAAGATGCTAATACATAGAAATTGAATTGTGGAATTCCATATAACAAAATATAATCACTTGCTACATACATATATTCATCATGCACATTTAAAACATTACCACATCCACGATTTGGAGTGACAACCACCTGTAGCAACCATCAAGATAGAAATTAAACTACATAAAAGTATCATAATTTTTTTCTATAATATACCATAAAAGAGAAAATATAATGTCAAATCGACTAATCTGTTGCATACCTCTCTTAATGGATTGGAACTGGCTATTTCTACAACAACTCCATGGTCCATCATGCCACCAACATCACCATGGTTGTCTAATGTCAACATCTGCAAACGGAAAATGAAAGAGTAAATCGTAGGGTGAACTATTAAATATTAATGGGATGGGATTATGAAGGAATAAAGGAACAAAAAGTGAATTAGGAGAAGATAATGTGACATGATCAAGGAATACAAATGCAATGTTTGTGTTTCTCATCAAATTTTTTAGATTTTTATACACAAAATTACAAAAACTAGCTAACATTTTTTTACAACACCATTAATGAATAAAGGCTACTTGAGTGTAATTTGTTTGAGGAAATAAATTGCGAGGTGTGGAGGTCAAAGGTCCACCAAGAAATAATTTGAAAT
This sequence comes from Sequoiadendron giganteum, assembly GCA_007115665.2. Lineage (NCBI taxonomy): Eukaryota > Viridiplantae > Streptophyta > Pinopsida > Cupressales > Cupressaceae > Sequoiadendron > Sequoiadendron giganteum. The sequence continues at coordinate 132,097,461 of CM021104.1, forward strand.
CCAAAGCATGTTATGGGATAAACATTCAAATATAACATTCAACTATTCAAATGCAATAATAACATCTTTAATACTTGTTGCATACCTGTGGAGTCATCGTTGAGAATGAATAAGGGTTTGTAGGAATGGAACACGTCTCATTAACACTCTCACCTTGAAATTTCATCATATCAAAATTCTACTAATTTAGTGATTCTTAAATTTCAAAATATAATTTAATAAACAACATTAAATGAGCTTGTTGAATTTTACCTGGGTTTCAATGTTGAATGTATCATTCAAAAAATCATTTGTGAAATTCATCACCTCTACAACTGATGTAGGTTGTGTAGTTGCATCCTGAGCACTCTGATAATCGTACATGCAAACAACACCACAAGCACCACAATGGTGGGGTGGAGCTCGAGGCCTACACATCTCCTCCACACCAGGCTCTACTATAGGCCTCACACACTATAAAATGGTTTGTGTGAGTGAGCCAATCAACTCCAGCATGTCCACCTCTACACTATCCTTAGCAATGGAAGGAACACTGACATGCTCCACCATGGGTCTGGCCAAGGGTCTTGGTGCCAACTATGGATTATATCATGCAATAGGTCTATCATGTGTGGATCCTCCACCTCTACCTTGAAAGTCTAAGATGTCAAAATAATTTGTCATCTTATTGAGGACAAACTCATAATAGATTTTCCTCAAAAAGTATTATGGTACCTCATGGTTATTGCATGGAGGTTGGTCAAATACCATCCACCAATGCTCCCAAAATTTATTTTTAGTTAACTCATGGTGACACCAATGGATGGGGAACCTCCTGCATGCATGAGACAAAGGTGAGTTATTTCTCGGGTCTGTAAATAGGGCACACAAGTCAGCTTTGCTATTTTTTTATTTTTTAACATCTGCATATGACAAACCACTAGCATAAAATTATCTCATCTCATGCCTCTTATTTGAAAAAAAAAATATTTGCTCGCTCATTTATCCTACATGAGATACAATTGACTTCAATGGTTCAGAAATCCCTCTCATATAAGGGTGGGTTTCGACATGCTCAATTAATCATCCAATTAATTGTTCGATGTCTCTTTTATTATTTTCAATTTGATTTCAAATATTTTATTTTTTTCCTCGAGGATGCCTATGAATTGATGGAGGGGTTTTAGTTTTTTCTTGCATAGGAGGCTCTTCTTGATGGGGTGACTGTGAATTATCAGTGTTTCAAGGTGGAGATTCATTCCTTGAGAATTAGATCAAATTTGTATTATTAAAACCTATTTCAATCTGCATTCTAAATAAAATTTGAAATAAATAGAATAAAAATTCATACCTCTTTGCAATCTTCGACCTCTCTGATGTGTTGGCAACATCCTCGTGAAAAATAGCAAGCTAAGAGTGCAAAAAATGGATGAGATTTGGCGACTGTGAGTTACAGAGGTCAAATCCTCCAAGCCAAGACATGGGTTGAAATGAAAATGCAATTTTGAAATGCGTTTTTTTATTTTAATTTGATTTTGCATTTGGCGTGCACCAAATTTGGCGCTCGCCAAATTTGGTGTGTGCCAAATGCTCAATTTCAAGCTTTTTTGTGATTTTTTTAATTTGGCATCAAAATTGTGTCACATATTGGTGCACTTACCCTCATATATATATAGTACTTGGAAGAAAAATCCTAACAAGATAGCACATAAGATGACACCTATAGAATGCAATTTTGAACCAAAAATTATAGGATCTTTGAGGAAAGGAGTGATTAGAGAGAGCTTAAGCCCATTTGTGGTACCTATTGTACTGACACCAAAGAAAGATGTAGAATGGAGGATGTGTATAGATTCTTGAGAAATCAATAGGATTACAGTCAAGTATATATTTTCATTTCCAAGGATGGATAAAATTATGGACTATTTGAGTGGAGCAAAGTATTTTACAAAGATTGACCTAAAGAGTGGATATCATGAAATCAAAATTAGAGAAGGAGATGAGTGGAATAATACACTCACAACTAATGATGGATTATATGAGAGGTTAGTGATGCCTTTTTGATTGACTAATGCACCTAGCACTTTCATGAGGTTGATGAATGAGGTACTAAAAAAATTCTTGGGTAAGTTTTTTATTGTCTACTTGGGTGATATTCTAATTTTTAGTAAGACTAGAGAAGAACATTTGTGGCACATCAAACAAGTATTATAAATATTGAGAGAGGAGAAATTTTTGATTAATGTTAAGAACTATAGCTTTATGAAGATAGAGTTGGTATATCTAGGTTTTATTATTTCTTTTGAAGGATTGAAGATGGACCCTAAGAAGGTTAGAGCAATTTTTGAGTGGCCTACATTTGTAAATACTAGAGAGGTAAGATCATTTGATGGATTGAATAGTTTCTACCAGAAAATTTTCAGAAGCTTTAGTATCATTTGCACACCTATGAATGAAAAAATGAGAGGAGATAGGAAATACTTTAAGTGGACAATCAAAGCACAAAGAAGTTTCAAATTGTTGAAGAAAAAAGTGAGAAAGTAGCCAGTGTTCACATTATCGTATTTTGAAAAAGTTCTTCAAGTTGATTATGATGCATGTGGGAATGCAAAAGGAGTAGTGTTGAGTTAGGAAGGAAGACCCATAACTTATTTTAGTGAGAATTTGAATGATTCCAGAAGGAGATATTCAGTTTGTGATCATGAATTCTATGCCATAATTCAAGCCTTGAAGAAGTGGAGACATTATTTGTTGCCTAAGGAGTTTTTGTTGTACATTGATCATCAATATTTTTGGTATTTTAACAGTCCAAGGAAGTTAAACCAAAGACATATAAGATGGGTTGAGTTCTTGTAGAGTTATTTAAGATAGGAGCCAATGGTTGGATTATTTAATTTAGGAATAAATGTTGTTCAAAGGAAATCAGTTGTGTATTCCAAGGAGTTCAATGAGGGATAATTTGATCAAGGAGAAGCATAATGGAGGACTAGCACAAAATTTTGGAGTGGAAAATATAGTATATTTTGGTGAGTGAACACTATTTTTGGTTGCAGATGTATAAGGATGTCAAGAATTAGCTCAAAGTTGTAGAATTTGTCAAGTAGTAAAAGGGAATAGTCAAAATATTGGATCGTATAAACCTTTGACAATATCAAAGAGACCTTGGGAATATATAAGCATGGATTTCATATTGGGGTTTCTAAGAACACGAAGAGGATATGATTATATAATGGTATTAGTGGATAAATTTTTCAAGATGGAACATTTCATTCCTTGAAAGAAGACTAATGATGTTGTGCATGTTGTTGACTTATTTTGTAGGGAGATTGTGATATTGCATGGATTACCAAAGAGTATTGTTTTAGACAGGGAGACTAAGTTCATTGGAAAATTTTGGAGGAAATTATCGAAGAAGATGAAGATAAATATAAAGTTCAATTCAACATATCACCCATAGATAGTTGGACAAATAAGGGTAGTAAATAGGAGTTTGGGTAACTTTTTGAGATGTTTGGTTGGAGATAAGGCAAGAAATTTGGATATAGTTTTACTACAAGTAGATTTTGCATACAATAACTCAGTAAACCAAAGTATAGGAAAGAAAAAATTTAATATTATGATAGGAATACATCCCATAGGAGTTACATAGCTCATAGACATCACTATGGATAATAAGAGGAGTGTAGAAGTAGAGGATTTTGTAGGATTCCTGGAAACATTGCATAGTCAAGTCTGGAAACACTTGGAAGACATGAACAACAAGTATAAGGAGTAGGGAGATGAGAAAATGAGACATAAATATTTCACTGTTGGAGATGAAGTAATGGCATATCTTAGAAAGGACAAGTTTCTAGTGGGAACATACAATAATTTGAAGATGAGGAATTTTGGACCATGTAAAATTATTAGGAAGTTTGATTCCAAAAATGAATATGAAGTGGAGTATTAGAGACACTTGGTATATCAATTTTTTTCAATGTTGTAGATATTTATGAGTACCATGAAGGACAATCAAGTGCCAGTAGCACTGAAGTTGATTTTAAGGACCAATTACCACATCAACCACCAAAGGAGATTGAGCAAATATTAGATACCAAAACTGGAAGGAGCACTAGGAACAAGCAATACAAGGCATATTTGGTAAAGTGGAAAGGAAACCCAATGGAGGATTCATCATGGATTTCTCAGGCTGAGGTGGACCACTTTGGTTTTCCTCTAGCCCTTGGAAAGTGAGGGACTCAATTTTATTCCAACCTTGGGTGTTTGATCCAGAAGCATCCCTGGTTATAAAACAATCTTGTATCAACCAAAAACAATTCTTTTCTTTCATTTTAGTTTATAGAAGTTTCAACATTTCAATCCACATTTCACTGAATTGTCATTTCTCACCTCATAGAGTAGGATATAGTACCTGATCAAGGTCATCTACAACATATCCATATTTTAGTTGATTTTCATTTGTTTGCAAAAACTTATTTCTCTCAAAATTCACTATCATTTCTCAATCAGAACATTTACAACCAACCTAGTCCAAAATTATTGTGTGAACCTATTCTAGAGCATGCAAAGCTTAATGGGACATCATACAAGCATTTTGGGTCCAAGGAGATCTTTCTTGGATATTTATAATATGTTTCAATTAGTGAAGGATTATATTTCATGTTTTTAGCCCAACCTACACACTTAATCATTCATTGGGGTTTGTAAACCTTTGAGGCTGAAACTGACCATATTTAGAGCTTGAGATTCATATTTGAGATCATTTTATAATTCATAGGAAATTAGTTAGTAAGTTAGTTAGGATTTCATGATAGATTTTAAATATTTCTCATTGCCCAGTTGTGTGACTGTAATAAGACATTTGTGCTAGTTGTAATGTTGTAATTCCCTTGCAAAAGGCTTGTGCACCCTAGTTATTCTACATATGAGGCATAGGATGCATGTAAGATTTTCAATTATTGATTCAATGAAGATCTATGTTTACTGAGTATTTATTGTCTTGTTTCCACTGTGTTGACTCTAAGATGGATGGTTGGACAATTTTTTTTGGACCCTCCATTTGTGATTGCACTAGTATCTATAGGGCCCATTCTAGTAGACCTTCTCTTGTCAAAAATTTCTTGCATATGGGGTATTACTGGCCAACAATGGAATAGAATGCAAGAAATATGGTTAATTTTTTTTAACCATGTCAAAAACATGGTGATATAACTCACTCACCATATCAAGAGCTACAACCTATTATTACTACATGGCCTTTCTCACAATGGGGGCTAGATCTCATTGGGAAAATCCACCCCCTCATCCAATGATCATAAATTCATTATTGTTGCCACTGAGTATTTCACTAAGTGATTTGAACCCATTCCCATGACATACATCACTAGAAACAAATCACCAAATTTATCTCCACTACATCATTTGTTGCTCTAGTATTCCATTGTCCATTATCATAGGTAATGGAAAACCATTTAAAAATCAAGAATTTTGTGATATGTGCCAATAGTTTCACATCCAACACCATTTTTCCACTCCATAATATTCACAAGGAAATGGCCAGGCTAAGGCAACTAATAAAACAATTCTAAAAATACTTAAGATGGTCAATGAAGTTGGTTGGGATTGGCATCTTCAACTCAACCATACCTTATGGGCCTATCACACAAGCATCCACCCACCTATAGGGGCAACACCATATTACCTTGTCTATGGTGTTTAATCTATTTTATGAATTGTAGATAACTCCCATCATTGAGAATATATTTGTAGCACCTCATTGATGATGAAGAATATCGTGTGGCATGCCTATGAGAGTTGGAACTCTTGGATGAGAAATGTCTCATCACCCTCAATAATATGTGAGATTAGAAAAATAGGCTTCAATTAAGCTATAATAAGATCAATCCTAGAGAATTTGAGATTAGTTATCTAGTCCTCAAGGAAAATCAACACAATTTGTAAGACCGTGAGAAAAAGGGAAAGTTTCAACCTAACTGGCTAGGTCCCTATATTGTCATTGCAAAATATGGATTAGCAGTGTATCAATTGGCTACCACGGAAGGAGAACCATTGGAGGATCCCATGAGTATCATACACCTCAAAATTTATTTTCTTAAGAAAAATACAAAAGAAAATAAAAAATGCAAGAAAAGAAATATATAGCAAAAAAATCAGAAAATACAAAAAAATATTAAAGAGAAATAATTTGTCCAATAGTGAAAACCACTTTCATGGCATCTTGGGCAAGTAACATGGTGAAAATTTAGAAAATAGTGTCACGTGTAGAGTCATATCCACCATCTACTAGGTCTCCTAGTTATCCATACATTTGCCATCATACATCCACTCACCTTACCCACCAATTATGGCTTGGAATATATGTCGCCTATCCCAATTTGATAATTGGAGAATTTTTCCTACCATCATTCTAAACCATAATACCACCACTCGATCCTACACACAACTATGTCCAACACATCCATAAAATTTCTATAAACCATCGTACAAAATCACATGCATAAACCATCAAATACCTTCCCCACCCAAGAAAATTTGACCGATCATGCATGATCCCTCATTGTCACTAGGTCATTGTTATTAGTCCCCCATTATTCCTTCAAAATTAATTAGAAAATTTTCACAACTTAAACCACCCTTACATGACCACTACCTTTTCTCCTCATGACTGATGAGACAACCTCCATAAACCAAGCCACAAATACACCTTACCCCCTTCATCAAAATAAGTACCCAAATGTGTACTTGGGATTGGTATTTACCTTGACTAGTTTTTCATGATAGAACATCACATTTCAATCTTCCATAATAAACTTTCATCCATGGTAAAATTTCATCATCCCACACTTCCAACTGAATCTCATGGACAAGAAAACAAACAAACATGAACATGCCTATATGAGGAAATCATCACGAAATCATGACTAGATTGATTGGATCAATACACGCAACCATTTCACTTGCCATCCACATTAATCCCCATCGATCTATACCCAAAAATATGATCTTCCTAGGCCTAACATCATCAATATCTATTATTCCTACTCTTAGCAAGGATATGGTCACCTTGAAATTTATTTTTATTTTTTTATGATTTTCTTTTTGAAACCACGGAGTCACATAGTATAGGTCACCTAAATCTACTCATATCTTGGTGTTTTTTGGACAAAGTGCGAAATGGGGTATGGAAATTTTTTCTATCACTTGTTTGTGATTATCCTGACCGATTGATACTAACTATAACCTTAGATAGGTGTGGATAAAACACTAAAGTACCCAATATCATCCCCTCTATGGTCCAATGAGGTTACTAGAAGGAAATATGTGTTAAGGGATAATATTTTGTCTATTTTATTTTTATTCCAAATTCCATGCAAAGGACATGACTACACCTTTGGTCATTTATACCATTATAGAACAATGCACTTTTCTATCTCAAACTTTATGATTTCTCACCACATTTCCATCATAATTAAGCCCTTCCCCAATTCCTTTCACATCCACCCATTCTAATACATAACTGAACATACCCCCATAATATACAACTTCATCCCCCCATAACTTATAAATTCATCCCCCTACCTAAACTTGACTATATTTTGTATCATGAATAAAAACAAAAATACTATGCATTTATCCATTCCCGATATTGCATTAGCATCTATTTTCATATTTTCATTCATTACATTTTCTGTTAATCATTAATATATTTGATCCATTTTTCATTATAAGGAAACCAAGAGAGAGGTGTTTGATGCATGATAAAAGGTCAATCCCATGGTTTCTGCCTTTTATCTATATTCCCCACCAACTCCCATAGTTTTTCCTTTTCATATGTTTATACCCAGATTAATTTTGTAGAGATTTTCTATAGTACAAATTCATCCACAATCATTCAAACATAATCATGACCTTTTCTATTAAACCATATGTAACCATAGTCAAACATTCATATATCATAATCATTTTTTATCTACCATAATCATCACTATATATATAACCACTTACATCCATAGGTCATACATAATTTGAGATTACCATTACATATCCATAATTATTAATAAACATAACCCATAATCATAAATCATACATACATCATGATCTTTACATACATAAACCATCATTTCATATAAAAACAAATAATATTTTCATCATTAAGTAATCATTACCATATCACATAATCATCATAATCAAGCACCATCCATATTGATAAATCATAAATAACCAAAATCATTGACATCATAAAGTATCCTTACATTACTATCATAGTTTATTAATCATAATCATAAACCATCATTTCACACACCATTAATTACCATTATGCATATAATCATCAACATCCATAAATCATCCTACATAAAACTATTGGAAGAATGAAGAAGAGTGTCTAGTTGTGTAGACTTTGTGTTGTCATTGATGTAACCATATTGATTGAAATAATTAGTTTGATCTGGTACTTTGAACCGGTATGAAGAACCAATTTACATCCTCTGGTATTTTGGTCTGGTATTTGTGTTGCAGATATATGTGTGAAATATCCTTGGTCCATATCGACATGTTGTAGTGTGCTACATGCTTGGATTATTTTTGGAGAAGTTTTGTACTAACTTGGAGCCGACAGTTAGTCTTTTTGGCGAATAAAGATTACATCTAATTAGGCCGACCTAATTGATGCTTTTGGATGTATCAACTATATATATTAGATTGTTTTGAGATTTTTGAAGTGAATTGAAAGTGAATTATGGTGTGAACGTGAAGAATGGTGCGAATGTGAAGTGAAATGTGCAAAAATGATGAAGTGTGTTGAGTCAGTTTATTAAGCTTCAAAGGAACTAAATCAACACTTGTTAGGTATACGCTTACCAGTTCATTCTAGCTATGAAGCCACTTTTGTATTGTAACCCTTTTTGTAGGAAGTATGCCTCCTTGCTTGGACAATGAGTCCTCTTTGTAAGTAGTGAGATTTTGTATGTGGCAGTGAGCCTTTTGTATTCAGTTTTGGAACTATAATATATTTTGAGCTAATCCTCATCATGGTTTTTCCCATCTTGGGTTTTCCATGTAAAAATATTTGTGTTTATGTGTTGTGTTCTTTAAGGTTTTGTTAATTCTCCTACTCATTTTTACTATTAAATGCATTGGAGTAATTGGATGGTGATTGTTCAATAAGTTAAAGAAGATATTGATTCACCCCCCTCTCAGTATCTTGGGTTTTCAACAAAATAATATTTCCATTATCATATAAGCATCATATAAGTATATTCATAGCTAGATCATAGATAACCATGTGTCATCATAACCTCCATAAGACACATTATCATCACATACATCATACATATATCATTGTAATATAAAAATGCATCTTAAACCATCCACACATGCATAAAATCACCATCACATAATAAATTCCACATACATATATTCCAAACACATCATCTCGTATATATAAAAAAAAACAATGTCATGATACAAAATATACAAAGGTCTCTCACATGTACACTCCAAACGTTTGATACCCCTCTAGGGCATAGTCCAAAAAAGGTCATAATCATCTTCTAGCACCTCTCTTGTGCTCACTGCATTTGACTGAGCTAGCCCCTCTGGCGGTGAAGGAGGAGGTGGCCCCATGCTCACTGATGGACTCGATTGAGTTGATTGTGACCTATGTGACCTATTTTTTGCTACAAAGTTGGGCTCTCTAGGTAGGTATAGAAACATGGGGCCAAAAATTGGCTAACCATCTTTAATTTTTTTTTAAATCCATAACATGAGTGTGTTATAGCCTATATAAACAAAATAATCTAACTTTGAATCATTCTTATTTCTATGTTTTCCTACTAACCCATGACCTTCAAACCCTCAAGAGCACGCTCACATTATTGGAGAGAAATTTTTCGCCAAATCATAGTCAAATCTTCACCAAAATTTTGTCACGACATTGAGGAGGTCAAAGGAGAAATTTTTTATTGTTTTTTTCTGTGTGAATTTGTTTCTAAATTGGTAGGTTTAATATGTTTTCTAATGTAAATTTATTTAATTTATAGGAAATGATAATCAACCTCCTTCTCCTCAAAATATTGTTTTACCTCAACCTGAAATACCTATTGAAGAACAACCCCAAAAAACACCTCCAAACATTCCTCAATATGCTCCAAGAACTCAAGAAAATATAATGGGGCAAATTAAAAACAACAACAAAAAAAATTGAGGATATAATTGCAAGGTTGAAAGATCATGTAAGCTCAACCTCGCATAGAGCCATGCTTGTTCAATCCCTTGAATCGATGTTATCAAATGTAGATTCAATTATCAAGCAAATAACTAGTTGGTTGGATAAGAGAAGAGAGTATAGACAATTTTATGTTGATAAATTATCCTATAAACAAGTGAAAGATGAGAAAATTAAAAAATCTGACTTGTGTTCCCTATTCACAGACCCTAAAACAAATCAACCTTTACATCCTTCAAGAAAGAGGTTCCCTATCCATTGGTGCAACCACCAAGGGATAAAGAACCATTTTTGGTAGATGTGGTGGATGATTTTTTACCATACTCCATGCAACAACAATGAGGTGTTGCAATATTTTTTTTAGGAAACTCTACTACGATTTTATCCTTAATAAAATCCCAAACTATTTTGATGTGTAGGACTTCTAGGGTAGAGGTGGAGGCTCTGCTCCTAAAACTTTTTGAGCCTTTTTGGTGGGCTTGAAGAATCTTGTCAAAAATATTTTGCAGGGATCGTACAGACCCCATTTGCACAAGGTATTGCACGATTTTCGAGATTATTTTTTTAATTTTCTCCCACATTAAAAACATTAGTATTTTTGTTTTTTAAATTCAAGTTTTAATTATTAAAAGTTTTTCATTATAAAAGTTCTTTTGAAAATTAAAAAATGTTTAAAAAAACTAAAATTAAAATTAAAAATTAAAAAGTCAAAAAGGTACCACCACCTTAGTGCCTTCAAAAAGGCCACAAGCCCCTTTTTTGGGGCTTGGGGAGGCTCAACCCCTCACATTCATTTTATTTATTTATTTTTAAACAAACTTAAGAAACCATGCCCTATGCTTACCTTAGCCTTTGTGTTGTACTATACTTGGTGTGTTTGCCTTGGCTTTCGTGCTAGAGTTGACCTAGCTAAAGTTGGAAATAATTTTGGAGGTTTTCTATTTATGGAGCAGTTCCAAATCAGGCTATCACTTAACTATTTTTGGTGTAGTACTAAACCGACTGGTGGAATTCCAATTTGGAGAAATTGATAAATTTTGTGGCAGCCCTGCCAAATTTGGTGGAATTTTTTTTTTGCAAATTCCCCCCCCCACCCCCCCCTCTCCAATGAAATTTTTGATTTTGCACCTAATCTTTAAAGGTCTCTGATTTAGTCATCTAGGCTTTGTTTTGCAAGATTTTTTTTTATTTAGGGTAGAATTTCATAGGCTTCATAATGGCATGATCATTTTTTGTTCAAGTGAACCATATTTTCCAAACAATCAATTTTCTCAGTAGATCTGAAGGATAGTTCTCATTTTTTGAACTTCAAACAACTATAACTTTCACATATGACCTCAGATTGAGGTGATTCTTTTTTGAAAGTTGATATTTTTCTGAGAGCTACACATTGGTGCTATTTTGAGGTTCTAATTCTAAGATTAATTTGTACTTTTAGTATTTGGGTCCAATTTTGGACATTGTAAAACTCTGGTAACAACTCCTGAATTGTAAACAAACTAATTATAAAGTGCCACCATCATATTTTTCTAGGGATATCATTGATTGAGTGAATTTGGGGGGGGTGAAATTGTGGTTTTTTAATTTACTTCATTTCTTTTTTTGTGTGTTAGTACAATGGAGAAAACTCAAATTGAACTCCTAACTCCATATAATTATGAATCATGGAAAAAGTCAATGTGGAATTATCTAAGTGAAAATGTTGCATAGGCTATGTAAAATAATATATTCCTAAACCTACTGATTTTGATGCTAAGGAAAAATGGGAGATCAATCATGAGAGATCTCTTGGTTACATTTGTTCGTGCTAGTCTTTGTTGATTTACAATTTTATCTTGAATCATTCTAGACACCTAAGGAGGCTTGGGAGACTCTTGAAAAATTATATGGTAAAACTAATAAGATTATGGGTTATCAGATTGATAATGATTTGATGAAATTTGATCCAAATATTTTCAACCACATCCAAGACTATATCTCTGAGATTAAGAAACTAAGAACATAGTTAAAGGATTGTAATATTACTAAGGATGATTTATAGCTGATTCTCAATGTGTTATCCAAGCTTGGTCTTGAGTATTTAGTGTTTTTTTAGGCTTTCACAATAATAGGATTTCTATGGGAATTGCATATGATGAGCCTATATTTGATGCATTTTCAAATCTTCTGATCCAAGAGGAAGCGAAGCTGATTCAAATGGGTCTCATCAAGGCTTCCAAGTCACAAGAATTAGTGGCTAGTGAGCCTAAGGTACAGAAAGAATCAAGAAATCTTGATTAGAAACAAAAGAAGAAAAATAATAAGACACAAATAATTAGAATCCTCTTCCTCAAAAGGGGAATCATCTAAAACGAAGCCCACATGTGCATTTTGCAAGAAATTTGGGAATGATGAACATCAATGTTATTTAAAACAAAATGATGAGTTAAAGCATCTTTTAAAAAAGAATAAAATCAATTTACCTTTAACTGTGTTAAATGATTCATCATCTTCTTATAAGCCAAAGTTAGAGAAACAAAATGGGAAATCACTTATTACAATTGTAGATTCTTGATTCTAGAGCTTCAAATCACATGGCTTTATCACACAGTATGTTCTCTTCATTTGAAACTTGTTCTTCACCAAACATCCTAATGGATAAAAACACATATATGCATGTTTTTGGAAAAGGATCTATTGACATAGACGAAGGATCATTCAATGATGTCCTTTGTGTTCCTTCATTTTCAAAAAATATCCTTCCTATCTATTAGATCACACATGGTGGGGAAAGAAAGAGTGTTGATTTCACACTAGATTCTATGATTCTTCAAGATTTGCATAGCACAGATATTGTTGCAATGGGAGAGGTAGATCATCAATCTCAAGTATACACCTTCTCAAATTTTCCTCTAATGTTCCTTCTACTAATGTACATACTCAGGCATCTAGTGTGAATTGTTTCAATGAGATTCAGTATGGTCAAGCGAATCTTGGTATTCTTTCAACTAAGGTTCAAGAGACATGTGTTGATACTCCGCATCCTATATGACTTCTTGTCTCTGATGATACTGGTATTGCTACATCCATGGCTTCTATTGGTTCAGTGGTGTAGTGAAGGAAAATGCATACCCTTACATTTTCACACTTGTGTGGGCTTGCCTTGCTTTATTTATCCTTCTTTATGTCTTAATTGGTCCTATTTTGCATCTACAAGACCTATAAACTATATCTTTTTCTAACTAATCCTAACACTCATCAAAGGGAAAATGATCATTTAATGATTTTGTTTGTGTGTCCCTGATTTTTGGGTCAGGACTAAAATGCCACCTAGGGTGTCTTAGTTCCCCAAGGGTCTTGGGACCCTGATTTTGAATACACCTGAAAAGGTCCCTTTTTGGAGTTTGTGCCCCGATATTTGAGCCTCAAGACTAAGACACCACCTAGGGTGTCTTAGTCCTCCTTGGCTTATTTTCAAGATTTAATTTCAAATTCTAGTGAGATTTGTTAGAAACCAAGATCACCTGCATGCAATCACTTGTCACATGCAAAATACATGTAGAAACAAAGAAGACATTTTATAAACCTCAAAGTAAAAATGCATTATTGAGAATAAATTATTACAAAGAGATCAATCCTTATGAAGGAGATCAAGAAACCCTAAAAGGGAAACCTAAATGAAACCCTAGTGTGCACACTTAATACTTAATCAATTATTAATGTGCCTAAGTTTAGCTTAAGCAACTAAAGGAATAAGTGACTTAATTAATTAACCACTGTGATCTAATTAATTAAGTATATAAGTTATTACTCTAACACCCCCCCTTAAGATGAACTTAGGAAGAAGCTAAAACACTAGAAGAAGATGCATGCAAGAAAGGATGGGTCTCGACAACTAGGCCTGATCAGGTACCCATTTACAAATTCAAGAAAGAGGTAGAGAAGGAAAACCCAGTGGGAGAAACTCCCCTACAATGAGATGACATGCTGCAAAGAAGCACTGTAGAGTAACACTAGAACTGCAATCTGGCAAGCAAGGAAAGATACTTCTATCTACAAGAAACCATATCAGAATCCTAATGATGCAACAGTAGACCCGATGCCACGAAACACTCAAAAACTCCAAATAGGAACAACCCTAGAATCTATGAAGCAAAAATCGATTATTGAATCAATGTATTACTAAAAACAAAGTGCAAAGATGCAAGTTGCACCCTCCCAACTGCCAAAACATCCAAGAAATCTCCAAACAACCCCTCAGGCCAAATCTAGACTAAGCAATCAACCTAGGATAGATACAGAAAAAATGCATGGACAACAACATAGAGCTCCTCAATAACTTTCCAACGCCGCAAATATAGCAAAAATCGGAGATCGTGGCAAAAATTTATGAGCTCGGAAGCATAAAATAAACATCCAACTTCAAACAACAATAAATGCAGTAAAACAGAAAAATACTGTAAAATAAACTGCACCACAGGAAAGTGCTTTGATACCATGTTAGAAATCAAGATCACCTGCATGCAATCGCCTATCACATGCAAAAGATATGTAGAACCAAAGAAGATGTTTTGTAAACCTCAAAGTAAAAATGCATTATTGAGAATCAATTATTACAAAGAGATCAATCCTTATGAAGGAGATCAAGAAACCCTAAAAGGGAAACCTAAATGAAACCCTAGTGTGCACACTTAATAATTAATCAATTATTAATGTGCCTAAGTTTAGTTTAAGAAACTAAATGAATAATTGACTTAATTAATTAACTAGTATGATATAATTAATTAAGTATATAACTTATTACTCTAACACCCCCCCTTAAGATGAACTTAGGGAGAAGCTAAAACACTAGAAGAAGATGCATGCAAGCAAGGATGGGTCTTGAAAACTAGGCCTAATCAGGTACCCATTTAAAAATGAAAGAAAGAGGTAGAGAAGGAAAACCCAATGGGAGAAACCCCCCTACAATGAGATGACATGCTGCAAAGAAGCACTGTAGAGTAACACTAGAACCACAATTTGGCAAGCAAGGAAAGATACTTCTGTCTACAAGAAACCATATCGGAATCATAATGATGCAACAGTAGACCCGATGCCACGAAAACTCTAAAACTCCAAATGGGAACAACCCTGGAATCTATGAAGCAACAATCAATTATTGAATGAATGTATTACTAAAAATGAAGTGCAAAGATGCAAGTTGCACCCTCCCAACTGCCAAAACATCCAAGTAATCTCCAAACAACCCATCAGGAAAAATCTGGACTAAGCAATCAACTTGGGATAGATAAAGAAAAATTGCATGGACAACAACATAGAGCTCCTCAATACCTTTCCAACACTGCAAAGATAGGGAAAATCGGAGATCGTGGAAAATAGTTATGAGCTCGGAAGCATAAAATAAACATCTGACTTCAAACAACAATAAATGCAGTAAAATAGAAAAATACTGTAAAATAAACTGCACCACAGGAAAGTGCTCTGATACCATGTTAGAAACCAAGATCACCTGCATGCAATCACCTGTCACATGCAAAAGACATGTAGAACCAAAGAAGATGTTCTGTAAACCTCAAATTAAAAATGCATTATTTAGAATCAATTATTACAAAGAGATCAATCCTTATGAAGGAGATCAAGAAACCCTAAAATGGAAACCTAAATGAAACCCTAGTGTGCACACTTAATAATTAATCAATTATTAATGTGCCTAAGTTTAGCTTAAGCAACTAAAGGAATAAGTGAATTAATTAATTAAAAAGTACGATATAATTAATTAAGTATATAACTTATTACTCTAACAAGATTTAGTCTCCTTTAATTAATTTTTTCCTATGTCGGCTTGGTGTGATGTAATTTTAGGATATTAAGCATATATAAGTATAAATACAAGTTTCATTCACTCATTTTCATAATAAGAAAGATATCCAAGAGCATAATAAGAATCCAAGCTTTCAAGTATTCATCCAAGAGCCTTCAAGAGAATTTCTTCAAGCATTTTCGAGCCATCATCAAGATTCAAGCATCATATCAAAGGCTATTCTTGCATCATGTGTGTTTTTGTGCTAACATTTGTGATGTAGGGTTTTGATTCAAGCAAGAAATTCAAGAAAGATCTATCAAAGCATTCCATTGATTTCAAGATCTACATTCAAGCTAGCCACTTCACACAAGTTTGTAGAATTTACACCAAGTGTTTGGTGAGTTGTAACATTGAATGTTGTTCATTCATCATTTCCCTCCATTATTCCATTTCATTTCAAGGTTTAATTACCAACAAGGGGTTTGACCAAGGCAAACCCCCATTTACTAATAATCAATAAGTTTTTCCTCTCTTGCATGCTTGTGATTTCAGATTTAGGTTGAAGACTTGACGATCATTTGGAGTGCAATATTGCAAAGTTGCATTACAAAGTTGTCATCTTCATAGAAACTCACCTACAAGTCAAATCCAAAAGTTTCAGAACTTGAGATCTGAGAGGAAGCAAGTGTAGACCTTGGAGCTCAGGATCACATTCAGAGTTTTTCAGAAATCTAGAATGGGACTAATACGCCACCTAGGGCATCTTAGTCCTCCCATGGGTTGTTTTTCAGAGATTCTTTGAGATTCTATTATGATATTAGAAGATTCTACATTTTCCCCAAAAAATAACATCGGGACTAATACAACAGTAAGGGTGTATTTGTGCTCCCTGGCATATTTTGATAGCTTCTTTGTATTTCCAAAATCCTCAAATCTCCAAAATTCCTAGGTAAACACATCCTATCTTGTTGTTTCATAATTTCATCATTTGTATCCCTCATTTAGCTTGCATAACAAGGTTTTGTAGGTTGAATGCTTATTTGTCTTTTCCAAGAATTTTCTTGGTGGTGAACCCCTAAAAGCTGAAAAAACCCCCTTCCTAGGTCCTCCTAATTGAGAATTGACTCACCTTGTGAGGTTGATATTCAATCCAGTTAGGTTTCTTAGGAAATATTGGAATGACCTAGAGAAATATGTTGGCATTCCCCCGCCTCATTTTTCTATGATTCAAGTGCATAATATATTCATTGTCTTCCAGATACAACTACTTGGGATGAGTACTTGATATACATTATAGGTTTTTTTATGAGTCCTATCTTGCAGACTTAGAGGACATAATTGAATTCATACATCTTATCTTTGATGAAGTTTCTTCAACTTCTTTAGATGTGGAGGGAGAGCATTTTGACCCTCTTTTTCTTTACCCACACGATCATTCCTCATAGTTTGACATGACAATGGCTACTATTGAGCAACATTTGGAGGAGGAACCTTTGTCTTAAAAGGAGATATCTTATCTTCAGATTTTTTTCTACATCCATCTCCACTAGGTATTGGATCATCTTCTGTAGTGTGGCCTAGAACACCTTATTTGATGGTGATAGCTTTCCAAATTGGCATGGGGACACCTGAGTAGAGTTCAAAGACATTATAATTTTTCATCATTATTCCTTCATTTTCCTTTCAGGAATGGGAAGATATCCTACATGCATCCTTGGTTTTCTTTCTTCCTAATGGGAGGAATATAGTTCAGCAATCTTGGCTCATCTTCAGCTTCTTGTGTCGAGTATTTACCAATAATGCAACATATTCTATATTGGGGGATTACACGGTCCTTCTTCTTCTCTCTTGGGGGGATTTTTTTCTTATGAGTTTTCTCTTTCTCATATTTTTGAGAGGTTTCATCATTATACATGGGTATGCCTAGTATTTGGGACCCATATTTGCATCATTTAATTCTTTCACCCACCTAAGCTATGCTTAAGGGGGGTGTTGGTGTAGGTTTTTTATATCTATTTTTCCTACACATTATTGAGAATACTTAGGTTATAGTAGTAATGGTTTATGTGAGGAAAAATGGTGTAATCCATCGATTACATGTGTTTCTCTCACCCACACATGGGTGGTTGAGTCTCACACTCTCTTTTGGCCTTTTATGCCACCTCACAAAACCATTATCTTGTCTCTTCCTGAGTAGGTTATGCCACAAGTTTGGAATTTTCCAAGTAGGTATAACTGCCAACTAATTTGGTTATTTGGGAGTTATTACCCCTCTTGGAATTATATGCCCACATTATGCTATATAATCATCACTCACCTCTCCCTTCCAACTAGTTTAGATGAGTTTATATCAACTCACTTAGTGCAAGGGAGTGTTGATGCATATTGTATAATTTAGAGTGTGATAATATTATTATTTTTATATTGCACCATATTACAACATTTCATCCTCTTGTTTCTCTCATGTAGAAGTTTAATCTTGGTTTTGCAAGTGATCCTAGAAGCTAGAGTTCATTAGTAACTCTTATGTAGAAACTGTTTGAAAAAAAGCCTCAAAGAAATGTGTTCTCATAGTGATGGAAATCACCATGAGACCAAATTTCTTTGAGGTAATTTTTCAAACAACTCATTGCCTTATCTATGCCACCACATTTTCCATACATTTCTACCAAATAATTTTATCAAACAGTTCACTACCTTGCTGCTATGGCTAAAAACCTAAAATAGGTGCTTTCGAACAAAATATGGATGCTTGGAGAAAACCTATCAAAGTATAATTGTAATCACTAGAATAGACAAGGAAATGAACTATTTGAAAAAAATCCTCAAAGAAATGAGGTCTCATGGTGATTTCCATCACCATGAGACCACATTTGTTTGAGGCATTTTGTCAAATAGCTCATTGCCTTGTCTATGCTACCACATTTTCAATACATGTCTACCAAAGAATTTTATAAAACATTTCACTACCTTGCTACTATGGCTAAAAGCATTAAAAATGCGATTTCAAAAAAATTGTGGATGCTTGGAATTTTTTTATCAGAGCATAATAGTAAGCAATAGCATAGACAAGAAAATAAACAGTTTGAAAAAATGCCTCAAAGAAATGTGGTCTCATGGCCATCACCATGAGACCACATTTATTTGAGGCATTTTTTCAAATAGTTCATTGGCTTGTCTATGCTACCACATTTTCTATACACGTCTACCAAAGAATTTAATCAAAGTACACTCAATTTTTTTTCAAATAGTTCACTACATTGTCTATGCTACCACATTTTTCTTACATGTTTACTAGAGCACTCAAAATTTTGTTGACTATCTTATACATTATAATCCATGACCTATATCAATATTCTATCATTCAAAGTTGAATAATGTTGTTTTATTTTCAGATGATGCAAGTGGAGACACCTCTCAATTTCCATAAGGAAATGGAGCATGGTGTTTATTTAACAATTGATAGCTTGATGCCTTTGACGATGGTGTGAGGTAGATTAGTAAATTTCAAATTACATTCCTTGTTATAGTTGTATATTATTGAAAATTAAAATAATTATTGATTTATAGTTTAATTTTTATTTGGATGGTGTCTATAATAATTTGGAACACCACACCCTGAGCATGTAGATGTTCTGATTGAGGAGAGAGATCATCTAGCAATGATAAGTGATTATTTCTAGAAGCAAGGGGAACACGGTTGGAAGTTTTTCACTGTTGATGTTGTTTGGCAACATGAGCATGAGATATATATTGCATGATCTAGTGTTGTCATTGATTTCAAAAAATTTATGATCATTCTAACATGGCTTGGAAGTATTCTTAAATACATTTGGATAGAACAAGATCCATAAAATATGGTTATATAGGAATTTGGCTAAGTATTCATTTTGACAGTATTGTGGTTTAGTGTGTCAGTTTTTGGGTCCACACTCCACCATAAGTGGATATACCACTTTGAAATTCTAACTATTGTTTTGATATCATCATATGCATCTATATTCAATATTTTGTGACATTTTGTGAAGTATTTCGAAAGATATGAATGACAGAGTTCAACTTTGTATATTGTAGTCATTCCTTGTATAGTGTATCAATGTGGGAGATTTTGTATTTCTTCACAGATAATTATTATGTTCTATGATTATGAGGATAAGATATTATATGTTTACTAAGTGGGAGTTCAAAGAAAGATCAATTTTTTAAGTCACATGTATGGAGAATTGTATGTACAAATGAAGGTTTTGTGTTTAGGTCTTATTTTGGGCCGACCTAACATATTTGGTTTTAAGTGAAGGATTAAAAAAGTGTTTCTATCCTATGTGATATTTTTTATTAGGTCCATGCCAACCTATATTAAGGTGAGTTTAATTTTAAATTATGGCACAATATGTGGATACATTTTTTTGAGGATGACATGTTCAAATTTTGTGTGTTACTTCTAATTAGGCTGACCTAGTTGAAGTTACACTTGATATGGATATATATTGTAAATTAAATTCAAAGTTTTGGATGATGAATATATAGAGTGAATAGATTCTATGCAAGTAATGAGATACATATGAAATGTATGGTGTTCCACCTACATGTGAATATAATTAGAGTTTAGTAGATTGCGAGCAGAGCAAAGTATTGATTCAGATTTGTGTGAAGGTTATTTTTGTACTTCATTGGAATTATAATCAAGAATATGATAAATGTCACTATATCATTTCAAATAGGTTGTGTAGCCACTTCTTCTTTCTTCTTTCTTATTTCTTGTGGATAGTGAGTTCACTAGACAATGAGTCCACCTGTAGTGAGAATTTTTGTAATATACTGTATCTAGATATAATATGTTGTGAGCTAACCCTCATCATGGATTTTCCCTT
Source organism: Sequoiadendron giganteum (assembly GCA_007115665.2). Classification (NCBI taxonomy): domain Eukaryota; kingdom Viridiplantae; phylum Streptophyta; class Pinopsida; order Cupressales; family Cupressaceae; genus Sequoiadendron; species Sequoiadendron giganteum. Next base: position 132,118,339 of record CM021104.1, read on the forward strand.
TTTGGGTTTTCCATGTAAAAATACTAGTGTTCATGATTTATGTGATTTTGTGGATGTTTTCATGCTTTCATTCATCATTGCAGTTAAATATATTTTGGTAAGTGGATGGATTATGTTTAATTGGTTTAAAGGAATATTGATTCACCCCCTATCAATATTTTGATTTTTCAAGAATTGACATTAGAGCTTGGTTCCCTGGAAGGAGCTTGACCACTTTGGTAAGATCTTGGAGTTTGAACACATGGCTGATAGAAAGTATTATATTCCTCTAGAAGAGATTCCTTCTATTGAATACACAAAAGAAGACTGCATGATTGATAAAGAAGAAATAAAATTTTCTCTTGAAGATCTTAACGAAGTTGAAGATGAAAAAAAATATCTGAAGGAGAATCTTAAAGAGGCAAATGAGTGCATAAAAAAAAAAGAGAACAGATTGATAAATTTAGAGAAAGGCATAAGGAAGTCAATGAACAATTGAAGCAAGTAAATGAAGACCTCATTGGACTGAAAATGAAAGTGGAAGAAAAGTAAAAGGTCGAGGAATATCTAAATGCAATGGTAAAAAAAAATCTAATGAATGCATGAGGCTTGAATAAGAAGTGGTAAATCTGAGATCTGACTTGGAGAAGGAAAGAAGTCATGAAGACAGATTGAAGAAAAGTTCTACAATTCTTGATGAGTTAATTGTAGGTTAGAAAACATCTAAAGAAAAAGGTGGTCTAGGAATTGAAAAAGGAGAAAGCTCAAAATAACATCAAACATCTAATACAAGAAGATTAGTGAGAAGACTCAAGACAAGAAGAATAATGACATGTTTTAGAATCAAAGAAACAATGATAGAAGACCTCCTATTAGATAAAAAAAGCCTCAAAGGTACTCATCTTTCAATGGTATTTGTTATTTTTGCAATAAATTTGGACATAAAGGAACATAATGTTGAAGCAAAATGAATCAAAATGTTTCATCCTTTACTATTCAATGCTTTACATTCAAGAAATTTGGACATAGAGAAAGTGAATGCAGAAGTCAAATGATGAATGCATATAACAATGGTAGAATGTTCTAACCTTTCAATGGATATTGTTATACATGCTATATATTTGGACACAAAGCTAACGAATGAAAATCCAAAATGAATGAAAGGAATAATGCTCAAAGGAATATCATATGCAACAATTTTAGGATAGGACATATTGCTAAATTTTGTAGAAGTAGAAACAAAATAAAGTAAAATCAGTTAAAGAAGAATAAACCAGTCAAAAAAATTGATCTGAATGAAGTAAAGAGGTAAATGGAAAAGATCTAGAGAAAGAAAGAAGAGACTAAGAATAAGAGAGAATTTGCACCACTCTCTAGTGCAGATGTTTCCTCTAGTAAATAATCCTAGAGCTATGGATTAGGGGGTGATTAAATGAATATCCTATGTCCCTCACCAGAAAGAGAGGTGCTTGAGATATAGCATAAAGATATATCATGAAGAATGAAATTCTTAATCTAGGGAAGAAAAATTATAAAAGAAAATATAATAATGTGACAATTTGTGGACCTTGGAAAGATGAGTATGCATATAGGTTTTAGGGTTATTAGCTTTTTATTTAAAGAATTTATTGCTAAAATGGGTCAAATCAGAGAGTTAAAAGAAAATTTAACAAGGAAAATTCATTTCACTAAATGCATTTTAAGAAGAATAGAGGATAAAGAAGTGAGTTTCAAGGGTTTGAAATATATCCAATTTGTAGAATTTAAAAACCCTACTTTTTCAAGCAAGAGAAGAAGGTATTTAGGAATCCCTGCATATTCTAATTTTCTAGAATTATCAGGTGAAGTCAATTTGAATGCAATGGAGGGACCAAAAATTGTAGATGTTTCTCAAAATCTGTAACCCAAATTTAAAATATATTCCACCAAATATTTAGAAGATGATCCCTTAGGTGCATTTTTGCACATACCTCTTGGGGTTCTTCCTACTAAAGATATTAGGGCTTACATTCATGGGAATGGAAGAGCACCCCTAGGGAAAAAAATCAATCTATGGGTAGATGAGTTAGCTAGAGAAGTTTGCACCTTGAAACCAGAGTATAATATTTTGATTGAGAAGAAATTAGATGTGTGGCATTGGTTTCCAAAATTTAGCTATGAAGAGAAGTGCATTAGAATGGACTTAAGAAGAATTTATGATCAGTTTATGTGGATTGATGGAACTCGCATGATGACCAAAGAAGTGATTAGAGAAATAATTGGTTTATGATCCATTAGACTGATTCCAGTCTAGAAATCCACCAAGAACAAAGAAATAATGTTGAAAATGGGTATTGCAATAAACCCTATCAAAAATTTGGTAGTTCAATATGTTGCTATGGTTATTGGACACAAGATTTATGGAGACAATTTGATCTCTGCCACCACAAATCATGTGGCATTGAAAATGATTGAGAAAAATGTTGAGTATGACCTCTATGAGTTTCTCCAACAACAATTGATGGAGAACCTGGTGGAAATTAAGAATAAAAATAATATATTTATATAAGAGACTACATGAGTAATCTTGGAGATATGAATTCTTAATGGATGCCCTTGTAGACTTCTTTGCAATATTTCAAAGAAGAATGAATATGAGAGAGATTTTTGAGAGATGTGAGCTTGGCTATGAAGTGACATAAGATGAAGCTATTGGAAATGTTGAAGTGCTTCTTAATAGTCCCAAAGATCCTAACAGGTCAAGATATGGAAATTATAGAGAAAAGACAATGGGAGCTCATAAAAAATCCAAGAAATCACACATAAAGAAACAGGTTGATGTTGAGATAGAATCATATGCCAAAGAGCTTGGACTCTCAAAATACATAGTTAGGGTAGCTATAGAAAGTTCTAGAGATGAAATGAGTATAGAAGAAGCCTCTAATAGCTCTAGGAGATTAGTTACTACATCTTTACTTATAGTTGGTGAGAAGAGAAGATCCACATATAGTCCTTTAGTAAGGGAGAAACACCCTTCGATAAGTCATCCCATCAAGATGGAAGCAAAGAAAACCACAAGGAGAGTTAAGAAGAAAGCCACAAGGAAAAATGAAACTAGTATCACTGTGACCTCTTAAGAAGATTTAAATTTTGAACGAGACATGCATATAAATGATGGTCAACATGAGCATGAGATCAGTAAATTAGTGGATGAAGCTAGAAAGATAGTACAAGAGATAACACCTGAAATAGTAATTGTTTCCTCCTTGTCTACAATGGAGAACCTCAATCTGCTAACTGATTCCTTGAAGGAATATGTCTTTGGACTGAAAGAAAAAGTTGAAGCATGTAATGTAGAAAATAAATTATTGGACATTACATAATTGTGTGCATCTATGCACAACAAAGTAGAAGACAGTTTAAAGGATGTTCATGCCTATGAAGAAGAAGCAAGGAAATTATTTATGTATTGCATGAAGTGACATGATGCCAAACAAAGCATAAAGGATGTTATGAATATAATTGAGACACAAATAAGTTGTGTATCAAAAACTTATGACTCGGTACATGATAGAAATGGTTAGACCTAGACTGCCCTAGTGACCTTACATGAAGAATACTCAACTCTGCATAGCTAGAAGGAAGAAATAATCAAATAGTTTGAGAAGCTAAGGGACTTGGTGAAGATGAAGTATATACCTATCTCAAGTTCCCTTTTCAATGTAGAAAAAACTTCTAAAATAAATATCTCCTAGTACTCCAAAAAAAGGAAAGGAAATCTTGGTGAAGCTTGAGTTTCATTCATTATAGAACACTTGTAGTAGCAAAGAAATAGTGGGATGACGATAGATCTACTTGGCAAGTCATGCTATAGAAGCTTCAAGGGTAAAAATCTTTAGGTTGAAAATTTCCACTTATGCATTTTTCAAATCTTTAGGTTCATTTTGCATATATGAGGAAGGTGTAGAATTTTTTGGTTAACTCTCTGAGGGGAAGTATAATTTTTTTTTTAATACTACACCCTTTCCCATTGATGTCAAAGGGGGGGAGATATTGGGAAAAACAGTTGGAGAGATACTTGGAGATATATTGGGAAAGACTCTTGGGAAAGATATTTGGGAAGAGATATGCATAAGGGGGAGAGACAAGTTTTTGGAAAATGTTTTTGATATGCATGTTTCCATTAATGACAAAGGGGGGATTGTTGGAAGAAAGGGGAAGACTATTGGAAGTTTGTCATTGTTGATGTTATTTGGAAACATGAACATGAGATATATATTGTATTTTCTAGTGTTTTCATTGATTTCAAAATTGTTATGATCATTCTAGCATGGCTTGGAAGTATTCTTGAAGATATTTGGATAGAACAAGTTGATCCAAAAAATATGGTTACATACGAATTTGGCCAAGTATTCCTTTTGACAATATTGTGGTTCAATGCATTGGTTTTTGGGTCCACATGACACCACACATGGAGATATCACTCTTTGATTCTAACTATAGTTTTGAGATCATTAGATGCATCTACATTCAATATTTTGTGACATTTTGTGAAGTATTCTGAAAGATATGAATGACAGTTTAGTTTTGTATATTTCACTCATTCCTTGTATAGTGTATCAGTGTGGGAGATTTTTGATTTCTTTGCAGACAATTATTTGGTTTTTTGATGATGAGGATAAGATATTAGATGTTGGTTGAGTGGGATTTCAAAGAAATATTGAGTTTTGAAGTCACACATATGGTGAATTGTATGTACAAATGAAGGTTTTTTGTTTAGGTCTTATTTTTAGTTGACCTAACATGTTTGATGCTAAGTGAATGATAAATAAATGTAGCTATCCTATGTGAGATAATTTATTAGGTCCATATCCAAACCTATCTTAAGGTTAATTAATTTTTTAATTATGGCATTAGATGTGGATACAATGTTTTGAGTATGACATGTTTGAATTTTGTGTGTTACTTCTAATTAGGCCGACCTAATTGAAGTTACACTTGATATGGATATAAATAGGAAATTATCTTTAGAGTTTTTGGATGATGAAGATATAGAGTGAGTAGATAATATGCAAGTAATGAGAGACATATGACATGTATGGTGTTCCACCTACATGTGTATGATGCGAGTATAATCAGATTTGACCAAATTGTGAGTAGAGAAAAGTATTGATTTAGATCTATGTGAAGATTATTTTTGTACTTCATTGGAACTATAATCAAGCATATGATAGATGCTACGGTATCAGTTCAAATAGGCTATGTATCCATCCCTTCTTTCTTGTTTCTTATTTTCTATGGAAAGTGAGTTCACTAGATAGTGAGTCCACTTGTAGTGAGCATTTATGTAATATACATATCCGAATATAATATATTGTGAGCTAACCCTCACTATGGATTTCTCATTTTTGGTTCATGTGTTATGTGATTCTATGGATGTTTTCATTATTTCATTCATCATTTTAGTTAAATATATTTTGGTAGGTGGATGGCTTATGCTTAATTTGTTTAAAGGAATATTGATTCACCCCCCCTTAGTATCCTATGTGTTCAACAATTATTTTGTTAAATATTTTATTTTTTATAAAGTAATTTCTTTATATTAATGTCTATACTTTTTATTGTAACAACTAAATCTCCATGAAGAAATAAATAGGAGGAGAAACCCTTGAGTTCTAAGCAGGCATGTTTCATAGACATCTCCATCCCCCCAATGGTAAAAGGTTTCCCATGATCTTTTTTCTTCACCTAGAGGGGAATGAGTTTTTATTGGGGTCCTTTATTGTATGCCGATATAGCATTTTTGGACACATATTTTGTATTGCATATACTTGAAATTCTATGCCTATATGGAATTCTTTTAATCCTATATGGCTATTTTGTATATATGTTATACTTATATCGATATATATTGATGTATTCCTATATGGCTATTTGGTTAATGCACATAGTTTTTATTGATGGTGTCCATATTTGCATTTAAATCCATGCTTCAATGGATATTTTTAGATGGTTTACTTCAAATATTTAAAATCCAAGTGTATTACATGCACTCTTCCTTTATATTATTATAAATATATAAATTTTGAACATTATGCACTCTTCCCTTATAAAGTTTAAAATCCAAGTGTTCACATGTATGCTTCATGCTTCCTATGCATAATTCATGTGTTCATGTGTATGCTTCATGTTTCCTGCATATAATTCATGTATTCACACTTATGCTTCATGTTTCCTATGTATACTAGTTCATGTGTTCACATGTATACTTCATGCTTCCTATGTATACTTCATGTATTATGTGTATTCACATGTATGCTTCATGCTTATTGTGTATACTGGGGTATATTACATGTATTCACATATATGTATCATGATTCTTATGTATATTTCATGTGTTCATGTGTATGATTCATTCATCTTGTGTATACTTCATGTATTACGTGTATTCACGTGTATGCTTCATGCTTCCTTTGTATACTTCACATATTATGTGTATTCACATGTATGCTTCATTCTTCCTATATAAACTTCATGTATTACGTGTATTCATGTGTATTCTTCATGCTTCCTATGTATACTTCATGTGTTCACATTTATGCATCATGCTTTGTGTGTATACTTCATGTGTTCACATGTATGCTTCATGCTTCCTATGTATACTTCACTTATTATGTTCATTCACCTGTATGCTTCATGATTCCTATGTATAATTCATGTGTTCACGTTTATGCTTAGTGCTTCCTATGTATTCTTCATGTACTACATGTATTCATGTGTATGTTTCATGCTTCTTGTGTATAATTCACATATTACATGTATTCACATTTATGTCTCATAATTCAAGTATTATGTATATCTATTTGTTTTTTCATGACTAGATGTACCTTCAATAAGATTACTCCATGTTTATATATTATTACCTTATGCTTAGAAATTATGAAAATATTAAAAACATTGTCAGTCAAAATCATTTTTAGGTTGATAAGAATTAACATAAAAGGGAGAGAATTTCATTTGAGAAAGACATCCATAACATCATTAAAGAGTTCAATTAAGAATAAAACCTTTGGAAATATTGCAAATAAATTAATTTAGGTTCTCATGAATAGTGATGATATGATTTAGGTTGTGACTTTTCAAAGGCAAAAAAGTTTTGACCCTTCGAATAGGAAAGGCAATGACCCTTGTATAATAAAGGGTGCTGACCATGCCTAGCATATATGTGCCCACCTAGAAGTTTTGGTGCTAATGGTTTGGCCTCATGGAGAATAAAACAAAAATTAGCCTACCTTGCAACTTTACACTATATACATTTGACCATTTCTAGGGCATTAGAAAAACTTTCACCATGGGAAAATGGCTTGGATATATCAAAAACCAAGAGATATAATTGTAGAGGGGCCCTATGTGATCCCATACCTTCAGATTTTTTTTTTCTAAGTTCCATGGTTTATGAGCAACACCTCATCAAAGTTTGCTACCTTTTTGCACTTTGGTCTCTTAAGAGATATCATTGGTGTAATGTAGCTTGAACTATTTCAACATGTTTGGGTGCAAAATAGGACCTTTCCTAATGTAAAATTACCCATACGGATGCATTGGAACTATGGGTTTGATCACATGATGAACAAAATAAAAATTACACCACCTTGTAACTTTGCATTGCATGCATTTGACACCTTTTCCATCAACTAAAACTATACACCATGTGAAAATGACTTGAAGATATCAAAAATTGAGAGAGGTTATTATAGAGGGGACCTATATTATCCCATATCTTTAGATATAATGTTTCTAAGTGTCGCATGTTTTAGTAGCACCTTGTCAAAGTTTGTTATCTGTTTGTACTTTGGTCTCTTAAGAGATATCATCAGTGTAATGTAGCTCGAAATATTCTGGCATGTTTGGGTACAAAATAGGACCTTTCCTAGTGTAAATCTATCCATTCAAATGTGTTGAAACTATCAATTTGGTCGCACAACAAACAAAACAAAAATTAGACCACCTTGCAACTTTAAATTACATGCATTTGACACATTTTCCATCAACTAAAATACTACACGCCATGAGAAAAGAACTCAGAGATATCAAAAATCGAAAGAGGTTATTATAGAGGGGCCATATTTGATCCTATAACTTTAGACAAAATATTTCTTAGTGCCGCATTTTTTGAGAAACGACCTCGTCAAAGTTTTCTACCTTTTTGCACTTTGGTCTCTTATGAGATATCATCAGTGCAATGTAGATCGAACTATTCTAACATGTTTGGGTGCAAAATAGGACCTTGCCTAGTATAAACCTACCCATCTAGATGTGTTCGAATTGCCAATTTGGTTGCACGATGAAAAAAATAAAAATTAAATGACCAAGTGCAACTTTACATTACATGCATTTGACACTTTTTCCATCAATTGAAAATTGCACACCATAGGAAAATGAGTTAGAGATATCAAAAACCAAGAGAGGTTATTGTATAGGGGCCCTACATGATCTCAAACCTTTAGAATATTTTTTTCTAAGTACCATGATTTATGAGTGACTCCTCATCAATTTTTTCTACCTTTTTGCACTTTGGTCTCTTAAGAGATATCGCAAGTGCAATGTAGCTCAAATTGTTCTGGCATGTTTGGGTGTAAAACATGACCTTTTATAGCATAAACCTACCCATCCAGACATTTTGGAACTATTGGTTTGGTTACATGACAAACAAAACAAAAATTACACCACCTTTCAACTTTGCATTGCATGCATTTGACACTTTTTCCATCAATTGAAAACTACACCACAGGCAAATGGCTTAGAGATATCGAAAACCAAGAAATTTTATTATAGAGGGACCAATACCAACCTTTAACTTGGTAATTCCCTTAGAATCTTGAAAATTTTCATTTTTAATCTCTCCATGTACCCTCCTTCTTAAGGAACACCTTTCATTGTTGTCTTTATTTTCTCAACTTCCATTCTTTTAGATTGTAACTCTCTCTCAACAACATTAACCTCATTTTCTTTGATTATAAAATATTCTTCTTATCTTTTAATTCCTTTTCTAAGTGGTTCATTTTAGTATTCATTTGTTTTTATTCTATTTCATGAATCTTTGAATTCATCTATTTCTAGTTGTATTTTCTCCATAGAAGTCTTAAGTTCATGAATCTTTGAATTCATTTGTTCAAATCCACTTATAGCATCATATCTCACTTTCTTTTCCTTCACAAATTCTTATGAAATACAAAACATATTGAGTTTATCCATTCTACATTTCCATTTTCCCATTCCACATACTGCACAAGCACCTTCCTCAACTTCTTAAGAGTAGGAATAATCTCTTTAGTCAATACATTATCTATCTCATTCACTTTGGTTTGATTCTTTTCAACTATTTTTAGAGAAAAAATATTTTTCATTTCATGCATTCTAGTGCTTTCTACCTCTAATTTTGCATTGCCACTTTCTCATTGCACATGCTGCACATGCACCTCCATCAACTTCTCAAGAGAAAGAAGAATCTCTTTAGTCAATAAGTTATCAATCTCATTCACTTTGCTCTACTTATTTTCAAGTATTTTTAGAGAAGATTCCTTTTTTCATTTCATGCATTCTAGTACTTGTTGCTCTAGTTATGCATTGTCATTTACCCATTACACATACTACACACCCACATTCCTCATATTCTCAAGAGTAGGAAGAATCTCTTCATTCAATACATTATCTATCTCATTTATTTTGATCTTATTATTTTCAAGTGTTTTTCTAGTTGATTCCTTTTTTCATTTCATACTTTCTAGTGCATGCTACCTCTAGTTTTGGAATGTGGATGATTCATATATATTTCAAGATAAAACCTAAAAAATCCTAAAGAACACTATTCTAACCCACAACTATATTTTGATTAGTAACACTCTTATGTTTAGATTACAAAAATCGACCTACACTCATATAGAGACAAAAGATAGTGATGTCCTAGTTGAAGTCCCTTAAGGGTATCCTTTATTTTCTACATGTATTGGGAAAAAGTACTTGTGAATTTGAAGGGTGGTTATTGATTGATAATTGGATATGGGAGGTTGTGAGGATGATATTTTTTGGTATTGATAATAGGGAGAAATGGGATTAGAAGATTGGAGGTGTTTATGGGTATATGAGATGGGACTAGAAGTTTGGATATGATATGATGGGTTAAATGGGATAGATGTTGAGATATGGGGAGAAGGGATATAATGTTGAATAAAATAATGAGATAATGGTTGGGGATCTTGGGGGCCATAGTTTCCTTTCATACTTGGTACCTTGCGATAGGCATCCAAGAGAGAGAGACCTAGGAATGATGAAATGGAATGAGGATGATTAAGGATGAATGGGCAGACCTTGTATTTGAGATGATGGATGTAAAGGGGATAATTATAGAATGGATGGAAAAGGGATAATGATAAAATGAATGGAAAAGGGGATAATGATGAAAATAGAGATACAAGACCAATATTCTCTCAAGCTAGACTAGATCATTGATTGATGATAATGGGGTTTTCTTAGACTAGCCTTTTATAATCATCTAGGAAAGACTTGGAGTTTCTCACTCAAGGTTGGATAATCACTTGACTAAGGCTTGAATAGAGGATTATTTTTATTACCTAAGCTTGGATAATCACTTAGAAAAGGCTTGAATATACTTACTTAGGCTTGGATAATCACCTAAGAAAGAATTTTATGGGGATTTTGATAACAAGGATTTGATGATGGCTGTGATGACTAGTTTGTGATAATGGATGAAAAATGATAAGATGAGAGATGATATATTTTGGATGGATATGATGGAAATGGTTGATGTTTCAGGTGAAATGATGGTTGAGGAAGGGTCTCCAAAGTCTGATCTAGGACTACAAAGTTCAATTTTGCAAATTGAGGTCTCAAGATGGTCAAATGGTGAAACCATAAATATACATATAATCTACCGAATATTTTTTATTTTTGTGCCACTAATACCATATCTCTTGTTGACGGTTGATGTTCCTCTTCAGTTCGAATATCTTTGACTATCGTGCCCAATTTTCTCTTCTCATGAAGTTCCCTCATTTTTCTTTCTTTGCATTCTTAGCTTCTTTCTCTTCCTATGTTGGTTTAATCCTTAATAGTTTCCTTAGCATGAAAAATAATTTTATCTATAGCATGAAAAGGAGATAAATATTAGTTCCACCATAGTAATATAGAGTAAATAAATAAGTTACACAAATCTGATTTTTTTCAAGAAAGTGTTATACATACAATATATGATAGTCCAAAAGAGGCATGAGGAGGGGCAAAAAAGAGCATGAAGAGGGAAGCAAAAATATGCAACAAAATCCATTCAACTCAATGAAACATGTGTCATTATAAAATTCAAAAAAATCCATAAAAATAAATGAAATATATGTCATTCAACCCTTCATAGAAAATGCATACAATCATCATGTAAAAGAGTAAATGCCTCTCAACCATGATGAATAAACAAGTGCACTAAGAACACATGGTAGGAGTTTGATGAAACCTTCAAACACAACCCATACAATCTCTATGGCATATAAAATCTCATTAGAAACTCAAATAAAACCTATACAACTCAATAATGTATACATTATTAAAACTTCAAATAAAACTAATAAAATAAAATAAAAACTATCATAAATATTGCTAACCATGATCCATGGTTAAGCACACTAGACACATAATCTATGATTTTGATGCACTATATTCATGATGAGAGATTCACTCAAAAGGCATGAAAATCAAAGGATAATATGTCATTCAACCTTAATTCACACCATAAATGACATATCAAATTTAATCCATTACACACTATATTTGATGTCACTCAGCCATGGTGAATACACAAGCACACTAAGCATGACATGATATTTTAACATGTATATTAGAAACATAAGAAATGTCATTATTCCTAATGCATAAGTTTATTAGGACACACCATAAGACTAAATAGAATGCAAATGGTATTTTATGATTGACACAAAACCCTTATAATAAATTACACATAGTTAATACCATCAATCCTAATGCACAAGAACACTAGGAACATTGTGTATCATTCATGGAATATTTCCTTTCATATCTAGCCATCAAAAGTGGTAGATATTTACCATATCAGACCTTAAACAAAATTTTCATTTTGAAATCTTTGTCAAATATAAGTGATTTTTTCTAGTTTTGGGTGAAGTTGAAGTTGTTTCCCAACCATAGAGGGTTTGATAAAGAGAAGAATACAATGACAACAAATCCTATTTTAATGAGTTTAGCATGGGACATTGTAGAGGAAGAGATTAAATTTTTTGAAGGGAAGAAAGGAGGAAACTATGTGGATATTGCAGAAATGAAAACCATGATTTGTTTGGTTGCCCAAGAGTTGCATGAAACTATAAGAGAAACCAAGCCACTACAAAGAGTGAAGAATTTTCTAGGTTAAAATGTTCCAAGAGGGGCTAAGGTTATAATGAGAATTTTCAAAGGACCCCCCTTGAATGCTCATAGATTTCAAAAATTAAAAACAAACAATGATGAACATGGAATATGCACTTAAAAAAATATAATCTAATCCCTTATCAAAATCCAATGCATTTGATTAAGGCTATGTATGTTGAGCACTCATAATTTGGAATATTTAGCAAAATCTAATCCGAAAATCAACATGATAATAAAACCAAAGCATTTTATTAAGCATATCTGATAAGGGATGATAAAGAAACATAATAGAATGAAGGAAAATGTAAAGAACATGTATAAAGACTTGACATACCTTAAAAATGGAGATTCAATGGAGAAACTACCCAATTATGTGTAGTGTTTTTTCTTATTAAATCAAACTCCTCAACAATTTGAGATTTTCACAAACTTTCTTCCTTTTCAATTTTCAATTATATATAAATCTAATAGAATTACTAAAAACTATACAATTAACCAATGTATAGTGTTAAATTATAACAATTCAATCATACTTAACATTGCAACACTACAAATATTGAAAATTGAGTTGATATGATCAAATTTGATGTAAAAAATTTGTTATTTCCTCCTTAAGTTGGAAAGCCAAATAAGGTGGTGGAAAATTGATGCAAAGGTAGTGCAATGTGTAAATTTTGCATGTGATCTTCCCAACAACATCAAAAAGCATTATTTTGTCATATCACACACAAAATTAGGAGAATAGTAGAGCATGTGGGCATAGATCAAGGGTTTCCTATATATTTTACCATTTTTATAGAAAGAAAAAACACACTCACATTATAATGCAAGCGCATTTTAGCTTGCTCCAAAAATGGCCATATTTCAACTTTTTTCCAAAATGTACTCGCGATTTGAAAAAGTTGATTTTGTAAAGGCTTCTTAACTATTATCATATTTCAATTGTTGGATTTTTTGGTTGTGTTTCTGATATGTGGTTGTCATTTATGTCAACACTATTAGCATTGATGATTCTGAAGGCTATATATCTCGAGGTCATTGAGAAAATTAGAATAATATATTGCAGACAATCTGTGAAGCTGTGATGATCAGAATGGTGGAAAGTTCTGTAAGTTTTTATTCAAAATCTATGCATTAAAGGGTTTTGTTTTAGCCTATCTAGTATGTTCTCCAAAATATTTAGAGGTATGCATTAATATTGGAGCGAGTTATGAGTTTATGATTTCCTACAATTATTTTGTTACTGTAGTAGGTGTTTTTGGATGAAGAGAATGCAATTTTGGTAAATTAAGTAATTACGTATTATCTTATGATGATCAGTGATGGTTCTAGATCATAATCTATCATTGTGGTATGTCCATGTTGATCAGTTTTTTCGTGATCGAATATTTTTCCTTTGTGTGTTCAATATTTCATGTTCTTAGCTGACATGATGGTAGTAGCGTGTTGCAAATCCTTATGGATTAATTTTTAAATGCTTGGCATGTTCGTGGATGTTGATTTAGTTCTTCATTATGTTGTGACCAACTTAGTTTGGTACGCATTGAGATTTTTTCATGAATTGGGTCGACAGTTTGTAATTCATTTAGTCTTTATTTGTCCTCGACAAAGTTGTTGATGAAAATCTATGTAGCGAATATATAAGAGTGATTATTTCTTCATTTTGAATTGTGCGAGGTGTGCTCAATGAATTTATATGAAGTGTAAATTTGAAATCTGTGAATAAAGATTAGATCATTCGATTTAAAAGTAGAGTGCGAATAATATTGAGTGAAGTGTGAAGAAGTATTTTTGTGCCTAACCGAAACTATCATCAGGCTTTTGTAGAAGCTAATTTCTCAGTTCAACCTCATTAGATGGATTTAATCTGATTGTTTTATGTAAGGAAATGAGCCTTCCCTTCTGAGAAGTGAGCTTTAGGTAGTGTGCATGAATTCAAGTGCATTCCTTATTCATTTTCATTATACTTTTAATAGGGTATAATTGTGGATTAATCTCCACTGTGGTTTTTCCCCTAACAGGGTTTCCACACAAAAATCTCGGTGTTCATGTGTTTTTGATGTGTTGTTGATTCATTCTTTCATTGTTAATCATCAGATCTGAGATTAAAGGTTGATAAAGGTTAAATAAGTTTAAATTTTATAACAACTGATTCCCCCTCTCTTAATTGTCCTTGTTTTGCAAACATTCAATGGGCGCTTGGATTAAGGTAAATCAATGAGACCTATCTTTGACCAATTATGACATCTAAGTGTTATGAATTTCTTGTTTTTTTTTTGATATGAAGTTTCACCAAAATTCTTTGTACACTCAAGCCTATACATTAACCCTCAATGCTATATCTTAAATCCTAAACCCTAAATTGTTGAACAGGACAACTGAGAAGGGGGGTTAATCATTTTTCACATATTTTAACCTTTAATTCAATCACCAAAACTAATACATTAAACTACTTAAATGATTATTCATGAAATGCCATTGCAAAAACTCAAATCTAACACATAAACACAATAACAACAAATTTACATGGAAAACCCAATGAGGGGAAAACCATGGTGAGGATTAACTCACACTATAGAGAATATAAAAAACAATTAAAAAAGGGCTCACTTCCTGAAACAAGGCTCACTACTTGAGATAAGGCTCACTACCAGAAATAAGGCTCACTACCTAGAACAAGGACTCACAATCCAATTGGGCTACAACCCGAAGGGCTCACTACCATAGAGATACAAAGAAGAAAATAATAATTTTTATAGAGAGACTACAATCCCAATGAAACAAAGGATTCCACCACTATTACTTGATCAAATTGCATGAATGATAGAGTTCAACTTATGTTCACTACATCTGAAAACTTAGCATTAAGCTTCACATTGATCTACCACACACATCTCACACACACTTTCTAAATAGCATAAATTTCACATACACTCTTTCACTTATCTTCCTTCTTTCCTCTTGTACATTTTTCATTACTAGCTCATCCTATATTTATACTATCTCCAACCTTGAAAAAGATCCAAATTCAGCCATCCAGTTTCAAATTTATATTAGGTCAACGCCAAACATCCTAGAGTGGAATTAGAATGAGGGAAACCCAAACACATGCTTCATCGGGACCCAAAATAGATCCAAAACACTTCACTAACTTAGAAGATAGTACTTAACACAAGGTCGGCCAAACCAGTGTAAAACACATAGAAAAATTAAGCTTGAAACTTCTAGAAACCAAAAATATCTTCAATGCAACCAAAACATCTTAACTCTAGAACCACAAGTCAAAAGACTTCGTCAAAGAGAAATCTGGACCAACAACAATCTGGACCAACAACATTTCTCTCTAGTACCTAAACAACTAGAACATCAGAGACTAGTTGACATAGTTCAACAACTAGTGAGCACAAATAAATCACTTCTCAATGAACTAACAATCCAAAAATGACTAGACTATAGCACCTACCTTCATCACAACTACTAATGCACATAACATATAGGGGTGAACTGATACATCAAACATAGGGGAAATTATATCATGATCATCATGATTCCTTAATACCTATAAAATTTATATTTATACAATTTTCAACAATATCCTCAACTTTATATAACATACTCAACATGGCACTAGTAGTATACACATATATTTTAAGGCACTAAGTGTAAAGTCAGTATCTTTAGGATACCACAATCCATAGTATGGAGTGCCATTAAAATATATGAATATTATTTTAACATGTGCTTCTTTTAGATCTTCTTGAAATCTAGCCACAAGACAAACCACATGCATAATTTTTGGTATAGTAGCAGTTAAATACAATAATCTGCCAATCATAGATCTATACTTGCTCTAATTATTCTTCAGTGAATCATCATCTTTACCTAATTTGAAACCAAACACCATAGGAGTACATACTGATTTGGAACCATCCATCCCAAACTTCTTCAACATCTCTCTCAGATACTTAGACTGTGAAATGGAAATTCCTTTTATGAGTTTGATTAATTTGTAGCCCAAGAAATAAATTCATCTCCCCAAACATAGACATTTCAAATTCTTTATGCATCTCTTCCGCAAACATCTTGCATATATTTCCATTTCCTCCAAAAATAATATCATAAAAATATACAACTATAATCAAGATTTTGTCATTATCAATCTTAAAGTACAAATTACTATTTGTCATACCTTTGTTAAATCCTTGTTGAATCAAATACTTGTCTAGCCTTGCATACCAAGCTCTAGGAGATTTCTTCAATCCAAATAAATCTTTCTTCAATTTGCACACCATATCTAGTTGATCTGTTAACTGAAATCCTTCTAGTTGTTCCATGTAAACTTATTCTAGTTCACCAATCAAAAATGCTAACTTGACATCCATCTGATAGACATTGAAATATTTATAAGAAGCCAATGCCAAGAAAATCCTTATATCTTCCATTCTTGCTACTGGGGCAAAAATTTCCTGAAAAATCTATACTTTCTACTTGTGAGTAGCCTTTACACACAAGTCTCACTTTTTTTCTGACAACTTCTCCATTGTCATTCAACTTATTTCTGAATGCCCATTTTGATCCAATGATAATTTTGTCTACTGGCCTTGGGACCAATTCCCAAGTCTAATTCTTCTCAATCTGCAAAATTTCTTCTTTCATCACCTCCTTCCAATGTTCATATTTACAAGCTTCACTTACTGTCTTCGTCTCAATCTCAAAGAATAAACACAAATTTACTTCATAACCAGCTTTTCTTCTAGTTAACACACCTTTTTTCTTGTCTCTAACAATCTATTTTTTTGAATGATTCCTCTGTACATATTTTAGTGTCCTAGGGGACATCACCAAAGCATCTTCTTCTCTTTCATCTTGTTTATCCTACTTATCTTGCTCATCTTTATCCTATTCTTCCATTATTTTTTCTGTTCTTGCACAATCATGTTCATCAAACACGTATCCATCAAAAATCAATAGAATTGTTTATTGTCTCATCAACCTTCACATTCGAGATCTCTACATTTTTTCTTAATCTTTTATTGAAACATTTGTATGCCTTGATTTTAGTAGAATACCCAAGAAATATGCCTTCATCACTTCTTGCATCAAACTTACCCAAATTTTCTTCATCTCTTCTAATATAGCATTTGCTTCTGAATACTTTGAGATATTTAATTGTAGGAATTCTTTCATGTCATAGCTCATAGGGAGTCTTTATACTATTTTATCTTGCTTGAACTTGATTGAGTACATAAACAATAGTATGAATAGCTTCTTTCCAATAAAATTTTGATAAACTAGCCTCAATAACCATTGATCTAGTACCCTCTTGAACTGTTCTATTTTTGCTTTCAACAACTCCATTCTACTAAGGAGTTGTCAGAGCAGATAATTTACTCTTCATTCCATGCACTTCACAAAACATATTGAACTCATGGGAGGTGAATTCTCCACCTTTGTTATATCTCAAGCATATTATCCTCAAATTAACTTCATTTTCAACCTTAGCTTTGAATGCCTTGAATCTATCTAATGGGTAAGTGTACTAATTTTTGACATAATTTAGGTTCCAAATTGAAAAAACATTAAAAACAAACCCAAAATAAGCCATTTGGTGCATGCCAAATGGCTCAATAGACATAAAAGCTAAAAATCGGGTTTCAAACCCTCATTTTGTCTTCAACCCGCAGCTTGAGGAAGAGGATTTCAGGTTTGCAACTCGCGCTCACCAAATCTCTTCCATTGTTTGCATCCTTAGCTTGCTATTTTCCATGAGGATGCCACCACCATGTCAGAGAGGTCGAAGATTGCAAAGAGGTATGCATTTTTATTCTATTTATTTTGAATTCGATTTAGAATACAAATTTAAATAGGTTTTTATAATAATTTTTTTAAAAATTCTTAGGGAATAAATCTCCACCTCGAAACATTGAGAATTCACAATCGCCCCCTCACGAAGGTCCTCCTATACAAGAACAACCCAAAACCCTTCCATCAATTCATAGGCATCCTCAAGGAACATGAGAAAATATTGAAAATTGAATTGAAAACAATAAAAGAGACATTCAACAATTAATTGCAAGATTAATCGAGCATGCTGAAACCCACCCTTATAGGAAATGGATTGTTGAATCATTGAAGTCAATTGTGACTCATGTAGTAGAAATGAGCGAGAAAATGAATTTTTGGTCAAATAAGAGGCATGAGATGAGACAATTTTATGCTAGTGGTTTGTCATATGCAGATGTCAAAAAACTAAAAATTAGCAAAGCCAACTTGTGTGCCCTATTTATAGACTCGAAAACCAATGGAACTTTGTCTCATGCATGCAAGAGGTTCCCCATCCATTGGTGCCACCATGATTTAATTAAAACAAAAATTTGAGAGAGGTGGTGGATGGTATTTGACCAACCTCCATGCAATAACCATGAGGTTCAACAATAATTTTTGAGGAAACTCTATTGCAAGTTTTTCCTCAATAAAATGCCAAACTATTTTGACATCTTAGACTTTCAGGGTAGAGGTGGGGGCTCCACACATGATAGACCTACTGCATGACATAATCCACAGTTTGCACTGAGAGCCTTGGGTAGACCCATGGTGGAGCATGTCATTGTTCCTTCCATTGTTAAGGACAGTGTAGAGGTGGACACGATGAAGTCTATTGGCTCACTCACCTAGAATATTTTACAGTGTGTGAGTCCTCTAGTAGCGCTTTTTGTGGAGGAGATGTGTAGGCCCCGAGCTCCACCCCACCATTGGAGCACTTGTGGTGCTATTTTCATGTACGATTATCAGAGTGCTCGTGATGTAGCTACACAACCTACATCAGTTGCAGAGGCGATGGATTTCACAGATGATATTCTGAATGATACATTTGACATTGACACTCAAGTAAAATTTAGCAAGTTATTTTAATGTTTATTAAATTATATTTTGAAATTTAATAATAACTAAATTAGTATAATTTTGATATGATGAAATTTTAGAGTCGCACTGTTCATGAGGCATGCTCTATTCCTATAGACCCTTATACGTTCTCGACGATGAGTCCACAGGTATGCAACTAGTATTAAATATATTATTATTGCATTTGAAAAATTGAATGTTATATTTGAATGTTTGTCTCATAACATGCTTTGGATTTCAAATAGTTTCTTGGTGCACCTTCTTCCTCCACACCTCGCGATTCATATCCTCAAACAACGTACACTCAGGCAACCTTTATTCATTAATGGTGTTGTAAATATATGTTAGCTATTTTTCATAATTTTGTGTCTATACAAATCTAAAAAATTGATGAGAAACACAAACATTGCATTCAAGTATTCCTTGATCGTGTGACATTATGTTGTCCTAATTCACTTTTTGTTCCTTTATTCCTTCATAATCCCTTACCATTAACATTTAATAGTTCACCCTATTTTCCATGATCCCCTCCTAGCCCATCCCACTAATATCTTCTAGTCCATGCTATGTGTCATTATGTCCTACTCCCATATTATTGTACCCATTATTATTTCACCCTAGATGTTACATGATCCCCTATGTTCCTTTATATCATCCTATGTTATACCATATTTATCCACCTTTCATCCTAGATAACTCTTCTCTATTATTGCTACACACAGGTAAAGTTCACACTTTGTGTACTATAGTCAAACCCTAGACACCTCCTAATTCACCCTATGTTGCATTATTCCATAATAATCACATCCCATTAACCTCTAATTGTCCACCCTATATTTTGTTATCCCATCCTATCCCATCCCATCAATCTATAGTAGTCCATCCTATGTTCCATTAATCCCTTTGGTGCAGGGGCACCACTCTTTTCTATGTTTCTTCATTAAGTGTCTCATAGGAAAGGTGTGTTAGTATGTTTTAGTTGAGTCCTTGAGTCTTAATAAGGTCCAATGTGACCATTCTATTGTAATTGATCAACTTTAAGGGGATTTTGTATTCATCTTGTAAGGTTTGAAAATCATGTGGAAGGAATTGTCAAAGTTGACAATGGGTGTCAAGGTAGATAGGATGATGTTTTATTGAGTAATTCATGATTTATTAGTTGAATAAGGTATCATTAGACTATTTTTAATAGTTTAGGTGTTTAAGAGAGTCTAGGAAAATATAAAGAGTCAAAACTTGAAAGTGCCAAATTTGTGAGTTGCATAAATGCAACGGTCATGAGAGGTTTAAAAAGTAGTTGTAAGGTATTTGGGAATTTTTTGTATGAGGATAAGCCTTTAAAAAGGTATGAAAACTCATTTTGTAACATTGTCTTGAAGTTTGAAGCATTGGCAATAAAAATATTTCCATTTTTCATCAAATTTCTGATTTTTCTTGTCATTTGCAAGCTTGTACGAGCCTATACAGATTTATTGTGCCATGTAAATAATTTTAATTTGTGGTGGAAGGTATTAAAAATCTTTTAGAACAATTTTGAGGGATATCCATTTTGATTTGTGGTAAATATCCTTATTTTCCTGTGACAGGTCAAGGACACACTGTTTGAGGGTTTTGTAACCAAAATCATGATTTAAGGTCCCTTACACTGACTCTACCTACTGTAACTAGTGTAATGGGCCCTAGGGAGTCTAAGTAGGTTGTTGGTTGAATTATTAGAGTTGTGGAGAAGGAACTAAGGAGATAAACCTATTGTCTTGATGAGTTTTGTGAAGAAAAACACATGAAGATGGAGCCTTGGGTCTAAGGTTTGTGAAAATTAATGAGTGTGGAGTTTTTTCCAAATTTTGAGCATATTGGGGTTAGAATGTACATGTCTGAGTCGGTGGCATGGTATGGGAGGTTGTGCAAGTGGGACTTTGAATGAACCCTCTTGACTTGGCATGAAATTGAGGGTTTTGGAGTTTGCTATGTTGAAGGTGTCAAACCTGGGTGTTGATTATGGTTTTAGAGGTTTGATGGAATAGGAAATGATGATCCAAGGTTTCAAGGGTTTGTGTTAAGTTTAAAGGTATGTTGCTTTGTAAATCTGGCCTAATTCATGGCCTAGGATAGCGTTGAGGGTCTAATTTCAAGAGATTGGTCCAAAATAATTGTATCTGGCTAAGAGATATGTTGTATAAATCTGAAATGGGTATTTGAATCCACCTTTTGATTGTCAAGTGTTTTGGAAAGCATGGGAGTTGAAGGCCAAAAGATGAGTTTGCTCTACTACTAGGTTACATGGGTGAAAGTGAGAAGTTAGACTCTCAATTGTTGTCAAGCTTTGAGAATTGTTTGGATTACTCTAATAGGCCATTTTAATCTTGTTAGATGCCTCTTGAATGCAATTTTTCACTTTGAATGAGTTTGATCCCCCTCTCTACATCACCCTTCTATTCCCATCCCATTACCCTCTCTTATTTCACCTTATGCTCCATTATCCCCTCTTGGTATTTATATCAACATGATACCTGAGATATTGTTTCATTTGCATTTGTTGGAAAGAGACAACCCTGGTGATTTTGGTGGCATGATGGACCATGGAGTTGCTGCAGAAATAGCCAGTTCTGATCCATTGAGAGAGGTATGGAATACATTAGTTGATTTGACATTATAGTTTCTCTTTTATGGTCTATTATAGAAAATTTTCATCATAATTTTATGTAGTTTAATTTCTATCTTCATGGTTTCTATAGGTGGTTGTCACTCAAGATATTGGATGTGATGATG
The DNA here is from genome assembly GCA_007115665.2 of Sequoiadendron giganteum. Taxonomy (NCBI): domain Eukaryota; kingdom Viridiplantae; phylum Streptophyta; class Pinopsida; order Cupressales; family Cupressaceae; genus Sequoiadendron; species Sequoiadendron giganteum. The sequence continues at coordinate 132,140,419 of CM021104.1, forward strand.
TTGTAAATGTGCATGATGACTTTATGTATGTGGTAAGTGATTATATATTATGTTATATGCCATTCTATAATTCAATTTCTATGTTTTAACATCTTTAATTTTTATTCTATCAGTTGAAGGTCCAAAGTGAAGAGAGCATGAATAGCAAGTGTGTTCAAAGATAAGAGAAGCAACGGTCACTCCATCCAACCAAATTTTGAAGGCAGCACGAGATCTATTTCCTTCCTCTAGAGGGAAATGACTATGTATTATTGTTGTTTTTTGTATGCCTATGTGGCATTTTGGAACATATGTTTTGTACTATCGATATATACGTGAAATGTTATGTCCATATGGCTCCTTTGTACTAAGCTTGTATGGTTTTTTGGATATATTGTATATACTTTTATCAATATATATCATTTTATAGCCTTTTGGCTTTTTGATTAAAGAAAATCTTATTTTGCTACTGCCATTCTTGAATGATGTTATCATGCGTATCGTGTAAGTTGTATGCTTGAATGTTGTAGGCATGGATTTTTTTTACATCTAATGCTTAATTAATTGTTGTTGAATTCTCAATAAGCCCCATCTAAAGCGTATTGTTTAAATAAACTCCATTCGTGGTGGTTTGTATCCTTTGGAATGCTTCAATTACTTGTGCCTCACTTATTCACATGTATACTTCACCTATATTGTGTGTATTTACGTGTATGCTTCATGCTTCCAATGCATAGCAGCAAAATATTTTGGGGAAAAATTTGACAAACCAAAAGTATAATAGTTTGTGAAAAAACTGAGAAAAATTGTAAAACAAGAGATAAAAACATTTTTTTTTAAATTGAAAGGTATTTTCATAGCAAATAGAGATATAGAGAGCAAATAAAATAAATATTTTAACTAATGAATTGTAAAAAATGGATTTTTGTAGTTTATATTTATATCATTGATTACATTGCATTCCACATCTTTCAAAGTCAAAGCATTACTTCAATTTGCATAACTAATAAGTAGATGCCGATAGCTGACAAAATTTCAATTACAATATAGTTTGTACAAAGTCAACCTAAGAAGTTATGCAATTTATTTACATTACATAACTAATAACTATGAGTAGCCATCAATTGCATTTTCTTATCATGGCATTCTATGAGACCAAATTTCTTTGAGGTATTTTTTCAAATAGTTCCCTGCCTTGTCTATGTTACCATATTTTTCATATATGTCTACCAAAGCATCTTGTCAAACAGTTCACTGCCTTGTTGCTATGGATAAAATCCTAAAACAAGTGATTTTGAACAAGCTATGGATACTTCGAAAAAATATATCAAAAGCATAATAGTAAGCAATAGCATAGACAAGGCAATGAACTGTTTGAAAAAATACATCAAATAAATGTGGTGATGGAATGCCATGACAAGCCATAGGTAAGGCAATGAACTAGTTCAAAAGATGTCTCAAATAAATGTGGTCTCATGGTGATGGAATGCCATGACAATCAAATTTCTTTTGATTGTCATGGCATTCCATCACCATGAGACCTCATTTTTTTGAGGCATTTTTTCAAAAAGTTCATTGCCTGTTCTATGCTACCACATTTTTCATACATGTATATCAAAGCCTTATATCAAACAGATAATTTCCTTTCTAATATGGATAAAACCCTAAAACATTGATGCAATAGGGGAGGTTGTGCAATCTCACTAAACACAATTCCAATCATTAATCACAATCCTCAAGTCATAAATCCTCACAGCTATGGATTTTCATGACATTCCATCACCATGAGACCATGTTTCTTTGAGGCATTTTTTCAAACAATTCACTCACTTGTCTATGCTACCACATTTTTTGTCCATGTTTACCAAAGCATTTTATCAAATAGTTCACTGCCTTGCTACTATGGCTAAAAGCCTAAAATGGGTGGGTTTATTGAAAATCCTATTCCCATAACTCATAACACCTTTCCAATGCATCAAAATTTCTTAAAATAACCTACACATGCTTAAAAGTCCCTCACAAACTGCTGCCCCAAAGGATTTCAACCATTTCCACTATTAAACCACTAAATTTCACCAAAACTCATCAAATTACCAACTAGGGCATCACACCAAACCACTCAACTCACCTCCCCTACTCCAAAAACCATGAAAATATGTTCCCTACCCCTAATTATTCCATTCCACTAAGTTAAAGTAGGATACAATAGGTGGAATGGCTATAAAGTCATTTTTACCCACTCAACTACTTGCATTTGACAACTTTTTCCCCAAGCGATAAATTGCCACCACAGAAAAATTCCTCTGAGATAGAAAAAACCAAGAGATTTTATTATAGAGGTGCCCAACATGATCCCATAGGCTCATATGAGAAGTTTCTAAGCATCACGGTGTCCAAATACGAGCATGTTGAAGTTCACAACCATTTTGCACTTTGGACCCTTTAGGGATCGATCTGGTTGAACGTAGCTTAGAGAAATTTCATGTGTTTGGGTGTGAAAGAGGACCATTCCTAGTGTAAGAATACCTACCTATACACGTTGGAACATTCAGTTTGGTCACACGAGCTGTAGAACGAAAGTTTCACCACTTTGCAACTTTCAACTACTTGCATTTGACAACTTTTTCCCCAAGAAAAATTTTTTGACCATGGGAAAAGGCTTTTGAGATAGAAAAAACTGAGAGAGGTTATTGTAAAGGGGCCAACATGATCTTGTAGGATCAAAAAAGAAGTTTCTAAGTGTCACGGTGTCCAAGCAATAGCATGCTGAAGTTTGCAGCCATTTTGCACTTTGGACCTTTAAGGGATCAATCCGGTTGAACGTAGCTCAGAGCGATTCCGCATGTTTGGGTGCGAAAGTGGACCATGTCCAACATAAAAATACCTATTTGGATGCATTGGAATAGTTCGTTTGGTCACATGAGCTATAGAATGAAAGTTGCACCACTTCGCAACTTTCAACTACTTGCATTTGATAACTTTCTCCCCAAGTGAAAATTCACCACCATGGGAAAATTCCTTCGAGATAGCAAAAACCGAGAGAGATTATTGTAGAGGGGCCCAAAATGATCTTGTAGGATTAGACGAGAATTTTTTAAGCATCACGGTATCTGAGTAATAGCATGCTAAAGTTTGCAGCCATTTTTCACTTTGGACCCTTAAGGGATCGATCTAGTTGAACGTAGCTCAGAGCGATTCCGTGTGTTTGGGTGCAAAAGAGGACCATGGCTAACATAAATATACATATTTATACATGTTGTAATAGTTTGTTTGGTCACACGAGCTGCAAAATGAAAGTTGCACCACTTTGCAACTTTCAACTACTTGCATTTGACAAAAAAATTCGCAAGTGAAAATTTTCCACCACAAGAAAATGCCTCCAAGATAGAAAAAAACCAAGAGAGATTATTGTAGAGGGGCCTAATGTGATCTTGTAGGATCAGATGATAATTTTCTAAGCATCACAGTATTTGAGTAATAGCATGCTGAAGTTTGCAGTCATTTTGCACTTTGGACCCTTAAGGGATTGATCCAGTTGAATGTAGCTCAGAGCGATTGCGCGTGTTTGAGTGTAAAAGAGGACCATTCCTAGTGTAAAAATACCTATTCAGATGCATTGGAGTAGTTCGTTTGGTCACACGAGTTGCAAAATGAAAGTTGCATCACTTTTCAACTTTCAACTATTTGCATTTGAAAACTTTTTCCCCAAGTGAAAATTTTCCACCACAGTAAAATGCCTCCGAGATAGGATAAACCGAAGTTTATTATAGAGGGTCCCAATGTGATCTTTTAGGAAGAGATGATAAGTTTATAAGCATCACGGTATCCAAGTAATAGCATGCTAAAGTTTGCAACCCTTTTGCTCTTTGGACCGTAGCTCAGAGTGATTCTGTGTGTTTGGGTGCGAAAGAGGACCATGCCTAGTGTAAAAATACCTATTTGGATGCGTTGGAATAGTTCGTTTGGTCACACGAGCTACAGAACAAAAGTTGCACCACTTTGCAACTTTCAACTACTTGCATTTGACGACTTCTTCCCCAAGTGAAAATTTTCCACCATAAGAAAATTCCTTTGAGATAGAAAAACCCAAGAGAGGTTATTTTAGAGGGGCCCAAGGTGATCCCATAGGCTCATATGAGAAGTTTCTAAGTGTCATGGTGTCCGAATACAATCATGATGAAGTTTGCAGATATTTTGCACTTTGGACCCTTAAGGGATCAATCCAGTTGAACGTAGCTCAGAGCTATTTCGCGTGTTTGGGTGTGAAGGAGGACCATGCCTAGCGTAAACATACCCCACAGACTCGTTGGAACAATCCATTTGGTCACACAAGATGCAGAATGAAAATTGCACCACTTTGCAACTTTCAACTACTTGCATTTGACAACTTTTTCCCCAAGTGAAAATTCGCCACCACAGGAATATGCCTCTAAGATAGAAAAAAATGAGAGAGGTTATTGTAGATGGGCCCAACATGATCTCATAGTTTTATAAAAATATTTATTAATTACCATGCTTTACGATTAATACCCTGTCAAAGATTGTTTCCATTTCTCACTTTGGACCCTTAAGGGATCGAGTTGGTTGAACGTATCTCAAAGCGATTGTTCTCTCTTTTCGATGGAATTAGGTGTTCAGTAGAATTAACTCTATTTTAGTTTTGGTTTGGTTTTATTTCAAGTGAATTTGTGCATTTTAGAAGCCAATTACTGAGGGTCAGTTTGTATACCCCATTTTAAGGGTTTTGAGTGCATTAAAATGTTATATTAAGCCTTCCTCCCACGGTATGCTTCTGTAACTTGATGGAAAGGCTTAGCTAGGGTTATAAAACATATGTGCAAAGTTTTTTGTGCAAGAAAGGTGAATAGAGGGTTTTAAGGTGATGTCATAGATGTCAAATGGTGCATTTTTTAGTGGAAAATTTTGGTTTAGTGCTAGGGTTTGAAGAAATATTTGGGGGTAGCGATATCTCTTGAAATTTAAGCTTGTAAAGATATTTTTGAAGGTGTTTCAAGATTTGGTTGGTTGTGGGAATTTTTGGAGTAAGGTTTTTCAATAAACCCTTGTGATATCTCTTGAAATTTAAGCTTGTGAAGATATTTTTGAAGGTGTTTCAAGATTTGGTTGGTTGTGGGAATTTTTGGAGTAAGGTTTTTCAATAAACCCTTAGGTACACCTCACCCTCAATATTTGATTATCTGATGGTCAATAGGTTGGTCAATAGGTTTTTGTGGATATTTTGAGCATTATTTGCCTTGAATAAGGTCAATTAAGACCATTAGGTATGTTTTAGGATGTTTTTTTGGGTCTATTGATAAAAAATGTGAAAATTTCAATCTTGCATAGTTAGAAGTTGTCTTTGTAGCCTTTGAAGGAAAATTTGTGTATTTATATATGAGTGTGCAAGAATGGAGTTTTGTTGATGTAATAAGGATATTTCAAAGCCATTTGTGTGGTTTTAGAGGTCATTAGTTGTAGTCATTAGGTTGGAGGAGTTTAAAGTTGCAAATTTGTAAGTTTCTTAAAGCAACAAATTTGAAATGCAACAATTACTTGTTTTAAAAGTTGGTATTTAGTTAGTTGAGGGCATACATCAGTTAGAGAAGGGTGTAAAGGAATATGTAAAGACTTGAGAGGCTCAAATTGAGGTTTTTGTTGAACTTTTGGAGAAGATCTAATAAGAATTATTCACACTCTTCTTTTTTTTTCTGATTTTTTGTGTAAATTTGTTGATCTCATGCTTGGTACGACCTATAGCTTGTTTGTATGGATGTAAGGCTAACATGGTTCAATAGAGGAGTGAGATAGCTTCCTTTTGGTGATATTTTTGTTCAATTCCATAAAGAATAGATGGAGTTATCATCAATAGGGGAGTGAGATAGCTTACTTTATGTTTGAAGAGGTTTTGGAGAATGGCAGGGATTTTGGAGTGATTTCTTGGTTACCTTAGGCTTGGAATCCTCATGTGACAAGCCTAATTATGTGTAAGAAATTCTGAGTTTGATGAGTTGTGAGTGGAATCTGTTGAGAGGGGTTGTTCAAGGGTGTTGATATGTTTGTATTGATGTTGTAAGAACCATGTTCATGGCTTAGGGGAGTTGGGGTCGTGCAGGGGAAACTTGGGGTCCAAATTCCTCCATGACGCTTGAATGAATCTTATTTTTATTTTTAGGTTGATTTCAATGTAATAAGTTCCTAAGGACCATCTTCAATGTTTGTAATAATCTTTTAAGCTTAGTGTTGAGTTTTGATGTTTGTACTAGGTCTCCTTCTCACCATGTAGCCTTGGTGCATCTAGGCCAACTAATGAATCATGGTGCCATGATGAAACTAGGTATTTTAGGGGAGTCACCTTCGCCATTTTCTATGTTTTGAAGAGCCTTTAACACCTTTGAAGTGTTCTACCTAGTCAGGTTCTTGGTGTACAGTTAATTGCCTTAACTAGGCAATTAGAGGTCTAAATAAGAGTATGTTGGTTTTCAACACCCCTCCAATTCAAAATGTAGCTAAGGGAAATTGGAGAGAGGTTTTTAGAGTTTAAATATGCCTCTCTTGGTTGAGGCAAGGTTGTTGATGAAGAAATAAAGAAGATTCAACAAAAAAGTTTGCTTTGGTTTTTTATTTCTTGTGTAAGAATTGTTGATCTTGTACTTGGTACGGTTTGTAGGATTTTTTTCAGATTCCAAGGCTATAATGGTTTGAAAGGGGGTTGATTTGGCTCTCTTTTGGCATTGGTGTGGAGTAATTTCATTGAGGGACAAGGGAGATATTCATATTTATCTTTCAAGTGGTCTAAAACCCTCCAAAATCAGGGTTTTGACTGAATTTTTCTTGTATCTTCCATTCCCACCATGCATTAAGGCTAGGACTGGGTGGAATGGGAGAGTACCATATGTAATTTTATCTTATACATAAGGGGTCTAAAAATTGTGTCAATTGTATGGTTCTTGCCTCCAACTAGTTTTATTGTTGACTATCCTAGTTGATAGGACTACAAGGAAGTTAAGGCCTAATGTTATTTTGAAGAGTCATTGGTTGTTCCTAAAGTGAAAAGTCCTATTGGTGGGTGTTGATCAGTCAAGTAATGGATTTTGAAGATATTCCCAAGCCTCTGATCATGTATGGTCTAATGGACTTCATGGTTGGGAAGTTGAGGTACCTTGTTGTGTCAAGTGAATATTGATGTCTTAGTGGGCATATTTGAGAGAAGTTGTGTCAAATCACATCTTCGTTGATCCAATCTACATCAGGAGGTGTGCATACCAATTTTTGGTGATGCCCTAGGTGGCATCTAGGGTGTTTTTACATGAAAAAGTGAGGTTAGATAGCGTTGTTTTCAAGTTTTTAGCAAGTTTCTCCAAAGGAGTCTTAGGTGGAATTGAGGTATGTTAGAGATGACCTAGGTTGCATCAATTTCTATGAGGCATCCGCTGCCCCTACCTTATCAACCCTACGAATTTGGAAATCTAGTGAGATCATTAGCTATCCAAGCTCACTAGCTTGCCAATTCGGAAGGATTGACAAGGTAGGTGGTGCAGGAGCACCTAGGCAACTAGTCACAAATCTCCATGTTTGATGGTCAGAATGCACCCTTGCATTAAAAATGTGTCAAAAAGTGAGTTTTTAAGCCTAAAAGGCAACATGAAATATTGTATCTCAATGACATAATGGATTCATTGGTTTAGTTAGTAGGAAAAGTGATACAAGTTGTAAATTTGTGAGTTGCATAATGCAACAAATTTGTATAATTTCAACAGTTATGTGTTTTGAAAAGTTGATTTCTTGGTGGTTAGGGGTGTTGATCAGTTAGAGGAGGATGAAAAATTATATGTAAAGCCTGGAGAGGCTCGAGTTGTGGTTGTTGGATTTGAGGGAAAAGAATAAAGCTTGGAAATTACTTTGTTTTCTCATAGTTTAACTGATTTTTCTAAGTTCCCTACCTATGTACAGGCCTAACAAGTCTTATATGTATTGAATTACCTTGAGAAAAAGTAGATAAATGTTCTAAATTGTGTTTGGTTCCCTGGCAAGGTTTGGTTTAATATTTTAGTGGCTTAATTCATCAAATTGCTCCTACTGGGTTCTTGAACAGCCTTAAGGGTTTGGGGTTATTGTAATGGCATAACCATCATCCCACCTACTGTCATCAAATGAAACTTAGTGGGATGATGTATTTGATTGTATGGAATGTTAATTTAGGAGTAGGAGGCATGGGAGGATGATCCCTTGGCTTAAATAATGAAAGGAAGGGCTGGAGGTGTGTGTTTTCCCTTGGAAATTGGTGGGTCGGACCTATGGAATGAATAATCCGTATTGTTAATGGTCAACTAAGTGTGTTTTAAGAATGGGTGGACCTATTGAAAGATGTTTTTTCAGTTAGATTGGGTAGGAATGGCCGGGAAGGTGAAGATTCAATGATGGTACCCTAAAACCCTAGTTATTTAGGCTACAAGGAGAGTTTTTGTATTGGAGGCTTGTTTGAGAATTTGGGGTCAGGAGACTTGGAAAATCCTTGGTTTGGGAAGTTGAGTCAAGATTTTTTTTGGGTTAGAAGGGTATTTGAATCCATGATTAGTTTCCTAATTGGTTTGGAAAATTTTGGCCAAAAGTCTAAAAAACCGGTTTCCAACTACTGCAAGGGAAACATATGTCAATAGGTGAGTTTTGAGGAATTCAATGAATTTGCCTTGGGGATTGTGCAAAGTAGATTTAATTATCATTGCTTGGATGTTCAAAATCTTTGTAGGGTCCTTTTTGAGTTTGATGCTATTTTACAAGGTTGAGTTAATTGAAAGTTGATGTCTTACTTGGCATATTTGAGAGAAGTTGTGTCAATTTGTGTCTTGGGTAACCACCACCTCTGCATCAGTAGGGGCAATAAAATATGTCTTTTTACAATTATATTAGACATTATTTCATTCTTACTAATAAATCAACATTTTTTTCCTTGAAGACAATTTTAAATGTAAACCATGAAGAATTACAACTAATTTTAAATGTAATATACACATTTAATTGAGGAATATATTAAGGAATATACACATTTGCATGTATTAATTTCTCATAATTTTTGTATATCAAAATATAAACTAAGTCAATGATACATATCACAATAGTGATGGAAGAAAATCTTGAAAATATTCCCATTTGTCAATACTTGTAGCGATACATGCAGGGAAATAATCCTCCCATTTGTAGCACAGATCTTGAAATATATTGTACTTGAGAAGAAACAAAAGGAGTTGTTGCACAGTTTCATTTCTCCATTCCACCTGAGCTGGCCCAATTATTTGCATTGAAAAATGGTTCAAAACATGTACATCCCTTGTTCCCTATGAAACACATGGGTAAGTAGCCTCTTTGTGGTTGTGTAGTATCATAGGAATTTGGTCCACAAAAAAACTGCAAAAGCCTATCAATCTTAGACATGGACTCACATAAAAATCATTAAAAGAGCAATAACTAAATAATGTGAGTCATATAGTTGATGAGACCTACTATCACCTTCATGCATGCTATATAAGGAGGTTGATTGAAGGTCCTACAATGGTGATGTACCCATTCACTACTTTATCATCTCTCGATGATCCCATGTATAAATTTCAAATATATCACTGGCATAATTAACATAAAACTTGTAGCATATAAGAATCCGATAAATCTACGAGATGGAAAAGAAAGAGAAGACTGACAACCAAAAAATGCACCAACAATCGATGTTTCTCATACCATTGAACACTTGCTCTGCCAACAGTCACAGTCACAATCAGAAAAGGATCAATGATAGTCATAAATGCAAATGACATCAAACACTAATGGTGAAAAAGCCTGATTGCAAGGTGTTGGTCCAAAAGAGTGATCAATAACATGAATTTAAAAATTCAATGTGCATACTTACAAATCAATCCAAGGAACCATCTAGGTCTTCTCTACTCTTTATTGTTTCAAGTATTTCCTCATGGTCAGACTCACGCACTTTCCGCAAGTTCTTGTTCATAGGTTTTCCCTTATATTTGATCAAATGAACATTGGTGGCGATGACAAGGTTCGAGTAGTGAAGATTTTTCTAATGCGTGTCGATATCCTCAAACAACCAAACTGCAACATTCTTAACTGGATACCTTCAAAGCCATGTTCCAATAACAACCACCAAACTTGTAGGATATTCTATGTTTTCTTCATCTATAACCAGGGCCTCCAATTTCTTTTTGGCCCTGATACAATGGCATAGGTAATAATTTGTACCCTCTTCATTGTGTTCATATGCAATAAGTGCATAAACATGCCCTACATTGATATGTTCATCTTGTTAGATGTATTTATTGAGCAACATAATAAAACCTGTAAGTAAGATATATTACCTAGTTCTAGTAGGTCTGATACATGATCAAAGTTAATGGATGATTGCATCTTCATGATTTGTAGAGTCATCGGGAGCTGATAAGTGTCAAGTGGGGTTAGATTTCTTATAGACCATTCATCAACCCACTCTGTTGACTTGCAATCATTCCATGCTTGAAGTGTACATGCATAAAAAAAGCATGCCAGATTCCTTGTATGGACCTTCATTGGAGCTTCTAAAAGAGTGTATCTTGCTTGATCCTATTAGTGTACAACAATCCTCATATTTTGCAATGTTAATATCATCTACTAAATGAAAAAATCTACGTACTAAAGAATTAACTTCACTACATGGACCCATTGCACCATTGCACCATTGGAAAATTGATCTTGCATCTATCAACTTTACACTATTTGTGTACTTTATCTCTTCTCGTGCTAGGGCTCTTTTGATACATGCACTTGCTCCATTATGCCCACCCTTTCCATGCCCGACCTCTAAGAAGTTCCACATATGCTGAACACCGTTGATCCTATGCATCTTACTCAACCAGTAAAACATTCTGGAATTCTTGAATTGTGATGTATAATTATCTAACCATATGATATGCTAACTAAGTGATATACCCATGCTAGCTAGATCAACATAGAACATATGAAAGAAACCTTACACAAACTCTATAGAATGTGTGCAATCATCAATGCTATAAAAGTGATACTCCCTCAATAATTTCCTATTTTCCTCTGTATGTTCATTTGCATGAATGAATGCTATTTGCACAAATATAGCAACCTACATGGAGTTTTAGTACTATGATTGCACCTTGTTCTATGGCTGTAGTGTGTAGTTCTCAATGAATTGGACAACTGAAACGATATGATGAAGTGGAAATGTGTCCTTGCATAACTTGAACTGTGTTTCCAACTATTGTGCTTTGTGTGTATGCCATGCATACTCATAGACCACTTGATCACATAAAATTCCCATAAACTGATACACTAGAATCTTATCACTGATCAATTCACACTTCTTTGCTTCTTTCCCATCTTGTAGACTGTATGTCAGTGTATTATATTTTCCAAATTCCATAATTTTGTCTCCAATTATGTCTGTAATAGCCATGTGTTGCCAAATTAGCAAATGTTGCATGCCACTACAATGATCACATGTGCCATCCAAACCTGATTTTTTGTAAAAAAATTGACCATCCTCTCTTTCACATAAAATGGAAGACAAATTTCCTTGACAATTTAGGTGGATTCATTATGTTACAATCCTATAAAACATTATCAGTATGCATATCTACACATATACGTCGATAAAAATCATAATGCTTAGAAAAATCAATATGAACCCTACAACAACAAGTAGTGTGTGTGTGATTTATTTTGACATAAAAGGGCTTTAGCATTTCAAAATACCTTTGACATATTTTAATTTCAGGAAACTTCTGTATAAAATCAGCAAAAAATTGGGTTTGAGTGGTATCCAAATAATGAATTGGATGTGGCTCATGGTTTTTACTACCAATTCTCATTCTTAAAACATCTCTTTGATTAGGAGAGGTCCTTGTGTTATCCTTCCAATAAATCACAATTAAATATCTCAAGCCTTGAGAAATTCTTGTGTCTTTCTATGGCACTCTACCCAAGAATTCCCATAACTCATTGCTATTTGGATCCTCCACTCTTTCACGCATTCCTTTGGCTCTCATTAGAGATGATCTACTTCTTTTCAAAGACTTACTTGCATTTGTAAGGTTCACCTTGTTCCTTTTTTGACTGCTTAAAAGTATTGTTGTCATCACACATCCTGTGGCACAACTATCCTTCGTGCGTGAGGTGGAACCCACGCTCTCGTATGCACTCATCAAGTTATTTACAATGGAATTTTCACTTGATTCATTCAAAACTATTAGCCCAATAGCCTTCATGGTGGGCCTAAATTTGAGTTGCCTCATCATTTCAACAAATAGTTGGCATCTTCCACCCTCACTTAGCTTCTTAAAAAATAAAATTTGTATCCTCTATGCATATCTTTGACATGTACATTTTGGAATCTTATTAGGCATCCATTTCAAAACATTGGAATTAATATCAATCAAAAATGTAGGTTTTATATGCAAATCTCTAGGAGGAGTTCTCAAATGTAAATTTGTGTCAACATTGGGAAGCTCAACAACATTGGGGATAGATCGCATACCTTCAATCGGAGGTGCAATTGATGACATACCTTGAGATTGGCATGTAAATGATGTTGTACCTCCAACTTGAGATGTTGTTTGTGGAGTGCATTCAAATAGAGATGTGTTTGCTGATGTACTTTCAAAACGCAATATTTTTGATGGTGTGTCTTCAATTGGAGATGTGATTTCTGATGTACTTGGAAAACCACATGTTGTTGTCGATGTGTCTTCAATTGGAGATGTGCATCAAGCTTCACCTATGGTTGATGATGTGCCCCCAACTTCGGTATCCATTCTTGTCCTTCCACAAACTTTCCTCATTCGTGCCTTTTTTTTTTTCCAATTTGACATCTCTCTTAGATTGCACGGGATTTTTTGGCTATATGGGCTGAAACTCTTTTGCTTCATGAGCTACATTTTTTTATTCTCTTCTCCTTGCATTTTTATCTGCACATTCTTCAAGTGTTAGAGGCTTCGATCATTTCCTTGACATGACCTTGAATTCTATATGTTCACAAACACACAGAACAAAATTAAGTAATGGATTTTACAAAAATATTGATATTGCTGATTACATTGCATAAAATATGAAACATACCAAAGCATTTTATGAAAGAAGGCAGCAAGCTGTTTGGAATTATCAAACATGTCTATGCTAGACAATATTTTTCATACATTATGGAGTTAGATGTCTATAAGGTTAGATATTAAAGTAGGGATTTTGAGTGTGTTTGCAGAGTTGGAAAAGTAGCTAGAGGTTGATGCAGTACATGTAGGGATCCACAATGAACTTGTTCAAAGATTTAGAGGAAGGCTCTTAATAGACCTACACATAACTTGATCACTTAACTTACCAAGAAACACCATTTTTGATGCAGAGAGGGGTGGAAACCATTCAATACACCAAATCAATGAGAATCAATCAGATTCCAAAGAAAAATCAGATGTTCAACTGAAAATCCCAACTTCTACCAAGCTTTCCCTTGTAGCATAGGGGTATGTGCAAGATCATCATGGAAAAAATAAGCCCTTAAGTGGCAAAAATTTTAGAAAAATCAGAGTTAGGCATATTGACATAAAAATTTAAATAAGTTATCTATATTATTTCAAAAATATTTAAGAATATAATTTGTATCAAATTGAATATAGTTTCTAAATTACTAGGTTTATTTACAAAAAAATAAAATCTATTTGGTGAAAATTTGAAATTTCAATATAGTAGTACTTAAATTTCAGGAAAAAATAAGAAGTAGGTGTCTGTCTGACCACCCTAACGACATTAAAATGATAATATTATTTTATAAATTTTTGTATATAAGTAGAGGACTCATGTTCTGATGTGATGCATATTTTTTTGTAATTTTTTTCCAAGTAAATAATTAATTATAATTTTTTTATGACAACTTTTAAAAAAATATAAAGACTCGTATATCTGACCACCTTAACTTGGTCAAAACTTCATGAAATTCATTTTTTTCTATTTTAATCTTATAGTATGTGAAACATAGAATGTGACACATGTTTTGGATTCAAAAAATATGTATTGTTTGAAAGCTATAGATTCCTTTCAATCAGCCTAAAAATCAGGACTTTAGTCATAATTCAATAGAAAATGAATAATAATAATTTATTAAATTCAAAGTAAAGCATAATTTATATTGGTGAAAATATGAGAATCTCCTTTAAAAACCCTTTTCATTTCATCAATTTTGGGTAAAAAAAAGTCGTCAGCCACATACCCATCATATTACCACTTTTTGGCCCATCATGATCTTGCACATACCATAGGTAACCCGGTTCAAGGGTCTTTTCACCTAGATTTTTCAAAACAATTGACAAACTCAAGGATGATTAAGATACCCATTTGCAAGTTATAAAACATAGGTAAACCCCAACATCAAATCCTTTGGACCAACATTGACATCCAATAGACCCACCTTGGAAAGGGCTATTCAATTGGCCTAATTTACGAAGAGAGTACCTTTTAAACACTATATATTCACTCAAACTCCTCAAAAAACAGTATTTTATGTGTCAAAACCTCCAATTTCCTGATTTGTTTCCAGGTCCAAGACCTATAGACCCCTAATACACCAAATCCTCATTTTCAAGCAAAATACTTGGGGTTTTAATGAAAATCCTATCTCCCGGACCTGCCAAACCCATAAAAAGAACCAAACACACTTACCAAACCCTACACATGGTGAATAATACATTACATGGACATTCCCTCCCACATTTTGACAAAACACCACTTGAAGCCCTCATTTTCACCATGAAAAGACCTTGCTACAATCCTAGAACATCATCCCAAACACCCAACCTTGAACCCAAAACATTATAAATAGGTTAGGAATGTATTTTAAAAGTTAGAGGAACCATTCCATAAGTTACAGTAGGAAATTTTTTTGGAATGGGTCGAATTACATCATGAAACCCTTCAATCCAAGAACACTGTGAAAGTAGGTAGCAACAATAAAGAGAAGATAAAATTATCTATACAAAGAGTGAGAACCTCTAAATAGGTGAAAATGAAATATAATTAATTAATCTACAACATAAAATTGGTTTCATATCATCTTAGAGTTTGTACAAGTTGTATAACAGCAAGAAAAGTGAGTGAAACTAGTAAATTTCTAGAAAATAACATTCTTCTTGATAAAAAAATGGGGTACAAATCAACCAAAAACCTCTCCTTAGAGAAATTGAAGGTTATTAAACATATTTTTATTTCATTCCAACTCCCTTCAATTCCCATAAATGATTTTTAAAAATTAAGACCTTCTAATCTTCATTAAGTTGCATTTTAGACCTTTTACACATGACAACATTACATGAATTTTGCAACTTTTTAAGTTTGACACCTAAGGACTCCTAAATCACTCAAACACCTTTAATTCACCCTATTACAACCTGTACACATCTAAAAATGGTCATGGTTAATCAAACCTGTTAATTAATTAAATATGAATTATTTAATTAATATTCTTAAGTCATCCACATATAAATAAATTTAATTATTTATTTATATTGTTCATTTTTCCAATTCTTCTAGTTTAATTATCACAAGTTTAAATTTTAAAATTAAATAATATTCTTCGTCTCACATTAATTAAATATTTCTAATATTTATTTAAAGCACTTTCTTCTCTTCCACTTAATTAAATATTTCCAATATTTAATTAAACGCTTTCTTTCTAATTTTTTATTCTCCTCCACTTAATTAAATATTTCCAATATTTAATAGAAACCTTTCTTGCCTCAAATATTCTATAATATTTAACTAGAAACTTTCTTCTCTCCATATTTAATTAAATATTTTATATATTTAATTAAAGCGATTTTTATCATCTCTCACACATAAATTAAATATTCTTTCATTTAATTTATGGAAACATCTTCCATCTTTTTCAAAACTTCTTGATCTCTCACCATTCATTTTACAGGTTTGAATCTCAAACATTGACCCTCGCCAAATGGATTTCTTGCCTTCAAAAATCTATAAATACAACCCTCTTAGGAATTAAAAAAAGACACAGCTCAAATCTTAGATTTCATACGTAGTTACTATAGTTGGATTTCAATATTATCAACATTCTAGCATCATAGCATTTCAATTTCATAGCTTAAATCATATAGCCATGCACATGCATTTTCAATTAATCTCATTCTCTTAATTTGTCATTTCAACAAGCTGATGCTTACACAATTGAGAGCCAACATATTTAATCAAATACTTGGAGATAGAGGACGATGGGACGAATTTGAAGAAGCTACTATCATTAGAATTTTCATTTATGCTTTCTAGTTATATTTCTTTAATATAAAGTCTTATCGGTGTGTTAGTTTACTGTTTGATTAATATCTTCATCCCCCATAATTCAAAATGAACCTCATGATTCTTCCACCCAAGTTAACGGTTCCATTCAATCACTTTCTTCTATCATATCCTCTACATCCAATGATTCATTTCAATCTACACATCTCGATCAAAACATTCTTTCCACTCCGTCCCATGATACCAAAATTCTACAAACCCTTCCAATATTTGATCAAGATCCCATATCTCAAGAATCATATGATGATCCCCTCATTTCATTATTCACCCATGATAATCCTCTTCCATCTCAAGAACAAAATATTCTTCCAAGTCCTCCCTCCACCCCATCTTATGAATTCATACCTTCTCATGACTCAATCACATCCCAGGAGCATGACAATTCTTCCATCCTATCCAAAGATTCCCTTCCATCTAATGATCAAGCTACTCCATCTCCTTCATCTAATGATTCTTTTCCTAGTCAAGATCAAAGTATCCCATCATCCTCATGTCAAGGGCTCATCACACCTCTTCAAGAAATGTCAACATCATTTGATCATATGGTTGAAAACATTGGAAATTTCTCCACCATAACTGTTGAAGATAATGATCAAAATCAATCCATCAATGAGCATTGTGAAGATATGTCTACCCTATCTAGTGATCAAATCAACATTCATCAAGAGCCATTTTTTAGTTATGATCAAGACCCCTCCTACAAAGATCTATTTCAAGGAGTGTTGACAATATTTGGTCCTATTGACATAATCCATGATCCATTAACCAATGATCATATTAAAAATGTCTCTACAATGCCTAATGAGTTAGAGAACATATCTCAAGAACATATTTCAAAGCATGATCAACAACTATCACCAAGGTCTAGCAATGGTCCCTCCCAAGGCATATTGACATCCTTTGACCTCACGATTGTGAACAGTGAAAGAATCCTCAACTCACCATTTGATCCAAGTCCACTCAAAGATCAAGAGGATATTGAGCCACTTCCCATGCCTTATGACAATGTCCAAAAACCCTTTGAAAGAAATCCATCCTTTGAAATCGACCCATGTTAAGAACTTGATCCAAAATATGTCGAAAGTAATTCCAAAATTAGTCAAGATCAAGAATTCATATCTCTGAGATACTACAATGATCTAATGGGCACTCTCCTATCTATACAAGATATTGCAAATGATGATCATATCCATATAGCACATAATCCTCCATCTACCCATGATATGATTTCTTTGGATGGACACATCGATGATCATCATTCAAAACAAGAGTCTCATACTCTTACTAAGGAACAAGAGTCTCTTACTCTTAACATTTATACACATGGTCAAAATATAGAGAAATCCAAAGATATGTCAGAAATGGGTCATGAAGAAGGCTTCTGCAAAAGTTGTGAATTAGAAACATCATGTGAAAGAACATCAAGAATGAATCATGAGGATGAATTTTACAAGGACAGTGAAGCATCAACACCTCTTGAAGGAGCATTACAATCCGATATCTCACAAGATAAAGATAAACATACCAATCAAGCATTCATCCCACTTATGAAAGATCCTATCACTTATAAACTTGGATTACTCACCTTTGTAAGGGAAAATTATATTATCAATAAGGAAGTTGTCACTTTTGAAGATCCACCACAAAGAAGAGAAGGATTAGCACCTTGCTTCCAAGGTCAATCATATCCTATTGCAAATAGCTTTTTTTCAGTAGATGAATTATCAAGGCAAAGGATTAGGCCTACATGAACAAGGTATCCTAGAACTAGTGTAGATTATTAGAAATCCTAAGCATCAAGGCCTTGGTTATTCGACAATCAAGGGATCTCAACATATCAATAATACTTCCATAAAATTGGGTGCAACTTCATCTCAATAAAATTCCAACATAGGGGGCACAAAGAATCTTTATGATGAAACCAATGCTAATACTATAGCTAGCCATGTCATGAATCTTCATCCACCCATCACCCCATCCAAAAATTGGGACCAATGTCAAAAGAAAGACTTGAATCAAAGCATGAAGAATGTTATCAAAGAAAAAGTAGCTAAGAAGCATATCAGACAAATCAAATACACTTGGATACCAAAAATACAAAGAAATATTATCCCTATCAAAATCCATCAGTCAAAGAAACTGGGGAAAAATAAAAAAGGGGCAAGTATCCATCAAAGATGTCCAAAAAGGAAAAAGAAATCTTCTCAAGCAACATACAAAGTGTATCAAGCAGTTGGTCCTAATTCCATGCATGCTTCCATATCGACTCATCATTGCTCATCTTCCCAAGTTTGAAGAGTCAAAGGTTCCAAACTTTCAACTACTCCACCTTTTATTCCTAAACGTGCTCCATCCATGCCTCCATGCATGATATCTGATTATTTCATTGACCATGTGTTGGAAATGATCCTTTATCATAAGGATTTAGAAGGCATTCTATCGCGATGTGCGCATAAAGATAGAGTTAACTCCGGTATCAGCAAAGCAGAACGAATTTCTCAAAATTTTCCTTCAAGTGCACATATCTTGGCAAAGCAACTTCTTCAAGCAGGATATTGATGGCACATTATGATAGAATAATCAACATCAACTTAAAATCTCTCAGAAAATACAAAAAAATTAAAAAAAATTAAAAATAGGATTGAAAATAGTAAAGAGAAAAATTGTCCTCTAGCAAAAACCGTTTCGATGGCACTTTGGATAGGTACCATGATGAAAACCTGGTAAATGGGCATCATGTGTAGAATCGAGCATCTACATGCGCCAATTCAAGAGAAAACATCTTATCGCATCCATAATAAAGCCAACATTCCAGCCATATCATCCATTCATCCATGAACCATTTATCCAGCCCATTACCATCTATTTACATTATCTTGATCTCAACAAAGTTTGGTAAACACTTTACACTTGTTTATGGTAAACATCTTGACATGGGTAATGTTTGTTGATCCTATCCAATCCAAATGCTATTTGAGCCTTGAAGCATTATCCAAATGAGAATTCCTCTGTTCGAACACCTTATCTTGTCACAAGATAGTCCTTAGCATCCTTTGCATGCTTACAGTATCTATCCATACACCTATTCAAGAATCCACCCATGGTCGTTCAAACATTGCTAGACATTGGGGGCAAATATTTACATCTTGTTTCGAGAATAAATCTTGATCTATATCCTCCAACTTATTTGGTGATCTGAACATTGGTAGATGTAAAATCAAATTGGTCAAGCATTTGTGAGCCAAAAGATCCAAATCACTAGCCCATGGCATATTTTGGCAGGAAGACGCTCCTTATCAAGCTTTATCTTTCATTGAACTTCAATTTGAACAATTCATATCAGTCACATCTAACTTGCGTGTCAGTGTCACATCAAATCATCAAAATAATTTTGTTCCAAATCAAGCTTCATCAATCTTGATCAATCAAATCCAATCAATTATCACCGTGTTTGGCTTAACACACATAGCCAAATTATCAAATCCATAATCACCTTGTTTAACTTAACACACTTAGTCAAACCATTCTCTTTTGTACAAGTTTATTCTAGGATAACACAACTTCCTAGATTTTACAAATGCATTATCACTTTTGTTTGACTTAACACACTTAGTCAAACTATCAATCCATCAATCTGATCAATCGACTTTAGCTTGGTTTTCAACAAAATCTCAAAACAGAGCACTGATATCGTCATGCATGTCCATATCCAAATCGTCAAAATAAAAAACCAAAAACATTCAAAAAATTCATTAAAAAAATGAAATAAAAACACATCAAAATCAGAAAAACTAAAAATAAAATAAAAAAATAGAAAACATCAAAATTCAAAAAAATAAAAATATTCCTGAAATCCAAAGAAAAATCAATAAATCGTATGCTTTCATCAATAAAATGGTTGTGTCTCACCCTAGACTGGGGATAAAATCCTAAACTCGTTGGGGGAAATCAACTTTTTGAGTAGACAAACAAGCAACACATGTCAATTATCAAGTATCAGATCAACAATCGAATATCCAATCAAGCCTGGTCAAAACAACTTTGAGACATGTCATACATTGAAACTAAAACAAACTGGATGATCTTAATTTGAATAAAATGAATGATAAACTTAAAGCAATAAGTTACAATTGTTGTTTTGGTATTTGATGACATCATATCTTTGGAGTGATTCAATGATGTACTGAACTAGAATCACAGGGAAGAAGTATGATTTTTCTTTGCTTGTTGTCTATAAGCTAATCATTAGTGTTGTGCAAATTTGTCGTGGGACATGCTCTACAATTTATCATTGATGACATTTCAGAATTTGTATAGAAAAACAGTTAACTTTTGTCTGTTTATGCAAGAAATACTCAGGTCATCTTGGTTTAATTATACATCGATGCTTGTATTAACTTGCTATATCAAACATCATGAAAGCAGCACTTAGGTCATCATTGGTGCTAACATACCCTTTGATGCTTGTACTAACTTTCAACATATCAAAAGGCTCAATGATGAAACGTAAAGCATAAAGCAGCTCACAAAATGACAACTTTGTATTTTAGTTTGCATATTAGATAGATTGCATCCATATTAGCTTGTGCATGATCATTATCATATCCATCACATCTGATTTACATCACCTCACATCAATGCATCCAATCATTTATTTAATTTTCTTCTAATCAAACTCATTCAACCAATCAATCATCTTCATCAAATTCTTGTATCAATCCTCTTTAATCAAATCACTTACTATTTGTTTTTCATCAATCATGAAAGAAAATTTATCAATCTATCCTATCATTCTTATCAGTTATAATCACTCAATCATCAAGCACTTATCACAGTTTCTTCAAACTTTCAAAATCGGGGAAAAATCAAAGTTCTTCATCCTCATATCAATCTTTCAATAGGGGTTTTCATCAAATCATCTTTATCGGTCGATGAATCAGATAGCAAATCAGTAAAAATTTCCAAAAATCATCTTTATCTGATTTATCTCTCGAGGGGGCATATAACATCAGTAAAATTTTGGGGCAAAATTCTTTGAAGCAATGCGTAAATCACATCACTTCAAAGAGGGGCAAAATGTACACATCTAAAAATGGTCACGGTTAATCAAACCTGTTAATTAATTAAATATGAATTATTTAATTAATATTCTTAAGTCATCCACATAAATAAATTTAATTATTTATTTATATTGTTCATTTTTCCAATTCTTCTAGTTTAATTAAATAAATAAGTTTATTTAATTATTATTATTTTCCTCTTAATTAAATAAATAGATTTCATAAGTTATTTATATTAATTATCACAAGTTTAAATTTTAAATTTAAATAATATTCTTTGTCTCACATTTAATTAAATATTTCTAATATTTAATTAAAGCGCTTTCTTCTCTTCTACTTAATTAAATATTTCCAATATTTAATTAAAAGCTTTCTTTCTTCCATAATTAAATATTTCCAATATTTAATTGAAAGCTTTCTTGCCTCAATAATTAAATATTCTATAATATTTAATTAGAAACTTTCTTCTCTCCATATTTAATTAAATATTTTATATATTTAATTAAAGCGATTTTTATCATCTCTCACACATAAATTAAATATTATTTCATTTAATTTATGGAAACATCTTCCATATTTTTCAAAACTTCTTGATCTCTCACCATTCATTTTACAGGTTTGAATCTCAAACATTGACCCTCACCAAATGGATTTCTTGCCTTCAAAAATCTATAAATACAACCCTCTTATGAATTGAAAAAAGACACACCTCGAATCTTAGATTTCATACGCAGTTACTATAGTTGCATTTCAATATTATCAACATTCTAGCATCATAGCATTTCAATTTCATAGCTTAAATCATATAGCCATGCACATACATTTTCAATTTATCTCATTCTCTTAAGTTGCCATTTCAACAAGCTGTTGCTTACACAACTGAGAGCCAACATCTTTAAACAAATCCTTGGAGATAGAGGACGATGGGACGAATTTGAAGAAGCTACTGTCATTAGGGTTTGCATTTATGATTACTAGTTAGATTTCTTTAATAGAATGTCTTATCGGTGTGTTAGTTTACTGTTTGATTAATCCACATTTTCTAACAACACACAACCTTTTATACCCCATTCTTTCAAATTTACATCCAAATTCAAGGATTTTCCTTCAAAAGGCTTCAAATTCAAATATTGACAATTTTGTAGCAATAATGCATTTTTTTTCACATTTGACCACCAAGACTTAAAAATCAACCTAATCAAGAAACTTCAACCTAGCATATTAGACCTTATAAAAATCCATTTTCTTTCAATACAAGGTGTAGGTTCCCCTGCACCAATTTTGTATCACTCACTCCTTTACCACTTACAAACTAGTAATCCGTCCTCATAGGACACTCACTCATATCTGATGAACTAGGTAACTTATGAAGACTATAACCAAATTTTCAGATACCCTTTTCCATGGCCTAAAACATATCTCAAAACTACAATAAACTCTTTTGGAGAAAATACCTCAAACTAGCCCTGTTCCACTCAAGCAACTAGGCTAATAAGGCCACTCTTACAAAGAGACACTCCTTTAAAAACCTTCAAAGCTCTTGATCTCCATGGGCACTATTTTTTTAGGTTTTCAAACCTCATATTCCACCTATTTTAGGAACTAGAACATTCAATAGGGTACCAACCTTCAAACCCTCACTCTAAGTTATTTCAAACTTGGTTTCCCCTAGGGGTTTATTGAAACCCGGACATCCTCAACACACCAAACCCAACCAATAATTGGAACACTTTAAAAATATACTGCACATGCTCTAAAAACTTACTCCCAACCTTTAG
Source organism: Sequoiadendron giganteum (assembly GCA_007115665.2). Taxonomy (NCBI): domain Eukaryota; kingdom Viridiplantae; phylum Streptophyta; class Pinopsida; order Cupressales; family Cupressaceae; genus Sequoiadendron; species Sequoiadendron giganteum. The sequence continues at coordinate 132,163,601 of CM021104.1, forward strand.
CATTGTTATTTCCTCAAACCCTTACTTGAAACCTCAATTTTTGGTCAAGACACACAAGAAATCAACTAGGATAGCAACTCACCAAACGCTTCCATCAACTCTTCAACTCTTGAATCTTTATTGAACATGGAAAAAAACCTATCGGCCTTCACTTCAATAAGTTCTAGAGGTATCCACTGAAGGAAAATTTCATACATGTGCATATTCTTTAGTGTTCAAAACCCCAAAATAGGGTTTCATACCCATTAGCACCAAAATGATCATAAAACTCACAAACCTCAATGAAATTCAATAAAAAAAACTACAAATGAAATTTGATACATGAATTCAATGTTTCCCATATCTTTTACACCATGAACCACTTGTATGGGGTCGTACAGTTGTTTGAAACATAGATTTACTAGTCAAAACGCAAAATTTTACACTAAAAACAAGGAATGCTTCTTGATCTTCTTCATTTTTTCCATAATCTCACCTCTTCCTAGAGGTTCTCTTCACATTGATGGAATAACAACAACATAAAAAAATTCCTAGAACTGACATTCTACTTACCTAACCTTGCATGCACTTAACTCTGCAACTTTTGCATCTTTTAGCAACTTTTTTGACCACATTTAGCCAAATTGCAAGCTATGACACACCTAAACTCCCTTAGCTCCAAATACATTATAAAATGGTCTAATTGACCATAATGAACACAAAATACTCACAATTAACTAAAATCCTAACATTTGACCATGCTCACTAAGGATGACCTTTTTGACAAAATTGAGCTTACAAGCTGCTCCTGCACCAAATGCCTAGAATGTTGATTTTGAATAAACCCTCCTTGTTTCAAGAATAGAAAGGCCTAAAGAAAGAGTTTAGTATTTAGATGCATTAGAGAGGGTTCCAGTGATTAATATATGAAAAAATTTCTCTGTTGTGAATGGTACAAGGAAGTGAATGTGAATTGGTCAATTCAACATTGAATTGAGGTTTTTGAGATTGAAGATTGTTTGAAACTGTTCTAATTATGATTGTTGAAGGTTTTGTCTCCTTGCTCTGCATAACAAACCTAGGGTATAAGTTGTTTCCACCTAAATGAAAACTAGAGAAGCTTGTGTTTATTATTATCAAAATCAAATTTTTGATTGTCAATGAATTCATGAAGAATTTGAATTCAACGAAGGGTTTTTGATGCCATATCTTATAATTATTCACTATTTCTTTGGCAATGAGGTAACTTAGAAAGACAATAAGCATCCTCAATTGCACAAAATTTCCCATTTTTTAATTTATTAGAAAGTTAAATGGTATGAATGAATGGAAAATTGCATTAACAACTATGTCAACTCACTTGAATTTATCTAAGCACATGTGATGAAGGTGTTTTTTTATGGAACAAAAAAATTAATGGACACTTGCATTAACATTGATGAAAGCTATTATTTTTTCCAAATTAGTTGAAAATAAAATTAAATAGAGTGAATTCCACTAGCCATGCTGGAAATGGACTACTATAAGCAATGCAAATAGAATTCATAAGTAAATTTGTGTTAAGTAAATGTCATGTTTTTCATTTTTTTGTTCAAACTCATAAAAATTGAACTTTTTTATGCAAATCCCACCTAATTCAATGTTGAATTCTATTTCCAGTTTTATGATTAAAAAAATCATTAAATAAATTTAGTTTATATTGTCAAAAACAAACAAATATACTAAATATAAACATTTCAATATTACCAAAATGAATATATTACCTCAGATAATTTAAAATGATGTAGAAACTTCAAAATGTCTTCTTCTACCTTGTCTACCATGCAGATTGGTGGTAAAAGGTGATGGATCAAACATATATTGGTACAATATGAATTCAACTGCATAAAAAAAGGCGTTTTTGACTTAGATAAAGAAGTGAACCAAACAAATATAGGAGAATGTGGGCCTGAATCATGAGGTCAACCCCAATTTTACCATTTCAAGGTAAAACACATTTGGCACTCGCCAAATAGGTTGTTTTGAAAAGGAGAGACTTGAGAGAGAGGGAGAGAGATAGAGGGAGTGAGAGAGAGGGAGGGGGAGAGAGAGAGAAAGAGAAGGGGTAGGAGGGAGAGACTTAGAGAGAGAGGGGGAGGGGGAGGGGGGGGAGGGAAACCTAAGAGAGACGGAGGAGAGAGAGGTTGAGAGGGAAAGACCTAAGAGAGAGTGGAGAGAGGAGTGAGAGAGAGAGGGAGAGGAGAGGAGAGATAGAGGGGGGGTAGGAGGGAGAGACTTGAGAGAGAGAGAGGGAGAGGGGGTGGGAGGGAGAAACCTAAGAGAGAGGGTGGGAAGGAGACACCTAAGAGAGAAGGAGAGGGAGTCAAAGTGGGAGAGATGGGATGGGAAGGAGAGACCTAAGAGAGTAGGGTGGGAGGTAAGTGAGGCCTGACAAAGAGGGATTGTGAGAGAGGGCATTGGAGTGACACAGATTAGTCAAGGTAGCATGGGAGGGAGTGAGACCCGAGAGAGAGACTTGAGAGGGAAATAATTTATTCAGTTATGGTGGGGGGAAGACCTAAGTGAGGGAGTGGGAGAGAGAGGGAGTGGGACCCTTAAATTGTAAACCCTATACCATTAACCCTTAAACCCTTAACCCTCTACCCTCTACCCTCAAGTCCCCCCTCTCTCTCAACCCTACACCATCTACCCTTAAATCATAAATCATAAATCATAATCACTAAACCCTAAACCATTTATCCTTAAGCCTTAATCCCTAAACCCTAAACCAACTACCTTTGACCCTCAACCCTCTACCTTTAACCAAGTTAAACCCTAATCCCTCAACCCCTATACCCTCTTAATCCCTCAACCCTTAAACCCTAATCCCTCAACCCATATAACCTCTTAATCCCTCAACCCTCAACCCTTAACCCTTAAACCCTAATCCCTCAACCCCCATACCCTCTTAATCCCTCAACCCTCAACCCTCAACCCTCAACCCTTAAACCCTAATCCCTCAACACCTATACCCTCTTAATGCCTCAACCACTCTACCATCTACCCTTAAACCCTAATCTCTCAACCCATATACCCTCTTAATCACTCAACCCCTCTAATCTCTACCCTTAAACCCTAATCCCTCAACCCCTATACCCTCTTAATCCCTCAAACCTCAACCCCCATACCCTCTTAATACCTCAACCCTCAAACCTCAACCCTTAAACCCTAATCCCTCAACCCCTATACCCTCTTAATCCCTCAACCCTCAACCCTCAACCCTCAACTCCTATGCCCTCTTAATCCATCAACCCCTCTACCCTCTACCCTTAAACCATAATCCCTAATCCCTCAACCCCCATACCCTCTTAATCCCTCAACCCTCAACCCTTAAACCCTAATCCATCAACCCCTATACCCTCTTAATTCCTCAACCCCTCTACCCTCTACCCTCTACCCTTAAACCCTAATCCTTCAACCCCTATACCCTCTTAATCACTCAACCCCTCTAGTATCTACCCTTAAACTCTAATACCTCAACAACTATACCCTCTTAATCCCTCAACCCTCAACCATTAACCCTTAAACCCTAATCCCTCAATCCCCATACCCTCTTAATCCCTCAATCCCCATACCCTCTTAATCCCTCAACCCTCAACCCTCAACCCTCAACCCTCAACCCTCAACCATCAACCCTCAACCCTCAACCCTTAAACCCTAATCCCTCAATCCCTATACTCTCTTAATGCCTCAACCCATCTACCCTTTACCCTTAAACCCTAATCCCTCAACCCCTATACCCTCTTAATCACTCAATCCATCTACTCTCTACCCTTAAATCCTAATCCCTCAACCCTCAACCCTTAACCCTCAAACCCTAATCCCTCAATCACCATACCCTCTTAATCCCTCAACCCTTAAACCCTGATCCCTCAACCCCTATACCCTCTTAATCCCTCAACCCTCAACCCTTAAACCCTAATCCCTAAACCCCCATACCCTCTTAATCCCTCAACCTTCAACTCTCAACCCTTAAACCCTAATCCCTCAACCCATATACCCTCCTAATCCCTCACCTCTCAACCCTTAACCCTTAAACCCTAATCCCTCAACCCCTATACCCTCTTAATACCTCAACCCCCCAACTCTCAACCCTTAAACCCTAATCCCTTAACTCCTCTATAATATTTATCCCTCAACCCTTAAACCCTAATCTCTCAACCCCTATACCCTCTTAATCCCTCAACCCTCAACCCTTAACTCTTTAACCCTAATCCCTCACCCCCATACCCTCTTAATCCCTCAACCCTCAACCCTTAAACCCTAATCCCCAACCCCTATACCCTCTTAATCCCTCAACCTTCAACCCTCAACCCTTAAAACATAATCCCTCAACCCCTATACCCTCTTAATCCCTCAACCCTCAACCCTTAACTCTTAAACCCTAATCCCTCAATCACTCAACCCTCAACCCTCAACCCTTAAACCCCAATCCCTCAACCCATATACTCTCTTAATACCTCAACCATCAACCCTTAAACCCTAATCACTCAACCCCTATACCCTCTTAATCCCTCAACCCTCAACCCTTAAACCCTGATCCATCAACCCCTATACCCTCTTATTCCCTCAACCCTCAACCCTCAACCCTTAAACCCTAATCCCTCAACCCCTATACCCTCTCAACCCTACACCATCTACCCTTAAACCATAAATAGTAATCCCTAAAAACTAAAACCTCTACCCTTAACCCTTAATCTGTAAACCCTAAGCCCTAAATCCTATACCCTCTACCCTCTACCCTCTACCCTCAACCCTTAAACCCTAAACCCTAAACCCTAAACCCTAAACCCTCAACCCTCTAGCCTTAACTAGGTTAAACCCTAAACCCTTAAACCCTTTACCCTTAAACTATAAACCCTAAACCCCTAAACCCTCTATCCTCTACCCTTAACCCTCCACACTCTACCCTCAACACCCCCTCTCTCTCTCAACCCTACACCATCTACCTGTAAACCATAAATCATAATTGCTAAACCCTAAAACTTCTACCCTTAAACCTTAATCTGTAATCCATAAACCCTCAACCCTCAACCCTCAACCCTCAACCCTTAAACCCTAAACCCTCAATCCTCAACCCTCTACCCTCTACCCTTAACCAGAATAAACCCTTAAACCCTCTACCCTTAAACCATAAATCATAATTCCTAAACCCTCTACTTGAGAGAGAGAGAGGGAGAGGTGGTGGGAGGGACATACTTGAGAGAGAGGGAGAGGAAGAGGGAGAGAGAGAGGGAGTGATAGAGGGATGGAGTGGAAGAGAGATAGAGGGAGCCACTATGAGAGAGAGGGGGTAGGAGGGGGATAATTGACAAAGAGAGAGAGGGATATGGGGTAGGACGAAGATAATTTAGAGAGATAAAGAGGGAGAGAGAGGGTGGGGGGGAGAGACCTGAGAGGGAGGGAGAGAGACAAAGTGGGAGAGAGACAGAGGGAGTGAGAGAGAGGGAAAGAGACAAAGTGGGAGAGAGATAGAGGGAGTGAGAGAGAGGGAGTGGGAGAGAGAGAGGGAGAGACATAGTGATAGAGAGAGAGGGTAGGAGGGAGATAATTCAGAGAGAGGGAGGGAGGGAGAGGGGGTGGGAGGGAGAAACATAAGAGAGAGGGAGAGGGAGAGAGGGTGGAAGGGAGACACCTAAGAGAGGAGAAGGAGACATAGAGGGAGAGAGGGGGTGGGAAGGATAGGCCTAAGAGAGTATTAGAGAGAGGGAGTAGGAGGTAGAGGGATGGGAGAGAAAGAGAGAGACTAGAGAGATGGAGAGGGGGTGGGAGGGAGAGGGAGTACTCAAGATAGAGGGATTCAAGAGAGATGGAGGGAGTGAGAGAGAGATAGAGAGAGAGAGAGAGGGGGTGGGGTGCGAGACCTGAGATAGAGGGAGAGAGAGAGAGTGGGAGGGGGTGGGAGGAAGATATCTGAGAGAGAGGGAGAGAGATATAGGGAGTAGAGAGAGAGGATGTGGGAGAGAGATAGAGGGAGTGATTGAGAGAGACAAAGAGAGGCTTGAAAGAGGAGAGGGGGTAGAAGGAGGGCTTGAGAGATGAGAGGAGGAGAGGGGTGGGAGGGAGAGACTTGAGAGAGAGGGAGAGGGAGAGGGAGAGGGAGAGAGAGTGGGAGAGATAGAGGGAATGAGAAAGAGAGGGATTTGAGAGAGAGAGGGAGAGGATGTGGGAGGGAGATACTTGAGAGAGATGGAGAGGTAGAGGGAGAGAGATAGAGGGAGTGAGATAGGGAGGGAGTGGAAGAGAGATAGAGGGAGTGATTGTGAGAGGGAGAGGAGGTACGATGGGGATACTTGACAAAGAGAGAGAGGGAGAGGGGGTAGGACAAAGAGACTTGAGAGAGAGAGAGGGAGAGGGGGTGGGAGGGAGAGACATGGGAGAGAGGGAGAGAGTGAGAGAGGGAGAGAGATAGAGTGAGTGAGAGAGAGGGAATGAGAGAGATATAGAGGGTGAGTGACAAACCTAAGAGAGGGAGAGACTTGAGAGAGAGACAAAGAGAGAAAGATAACAACCTAAGAGAGGGAGATGGAGTGAGAGAGACAAAAAGACCAAAGAGGGAGAGAGGTAGGGAGAGTGAGAAAGGCGGTTGGAGTGATATAGATTTACTTAGGTACCAATGTGGGAGGCAAAGAGACTTGAGAGAGGGGATTAGACTGAGAGATTAGTCTAGGTCACATGGGGGGGAGTGAGACATGAGAGATAGAGACTTCACAGGGATAAAGAGTTATCCAATTACGGTAATGAGTTAGAGAAGGTATGAAAGGTAAAACCTGAGCTATCCATCTACGATCATAAACTGTGCACTCTAAGAATTATCAAATTTGTTGACCAAAGAGGGGAACTTTTCATTTTGTGCAAAGCAGGTAATTTGGCACATGCCAAATTTGGCGCTCACCAAATGTGATGTGCCATTTGGTGAGCGCCCAATTTGGCACTCGCCAAATGGCCTACTTTGGATGTGTTAATTGATAGGATTTGCCAAATTTCCTCATATTTTCATTCGTGCTGCCTGTCTCATTTGCACATCTTTCAATGCAAGTTTATAAAAAAATCATGATAGTGTTAACCTCTCTCTTAGCTATCTAAATATATTAATATTTTTTCATTTTTATTCAGTTAAGGTTTTGATCCTTGGATTCTATTGTAAATGCCTCCATTTTTGGTAAAAAACCAACATGTGCTACTTTTAGGATAGATTTTTACCCGTTCATCGAAATGTGAAACAAATTAAATTTTTTGAAACTAGACTCCATTCTACACATGTTGAAAAAATAATAATCAATTTTTGATTAGTTTGTAAAAAATTTAGGGGAGAGCACGCTCAAATTTCAGCTTTTTAGGATGTGTCCACTTTGAAAATTCATTAAATATTATATATTCATTAAAAAAATTATTCGAAAGAATGAGGATAAACTACATGGTGTTAGCTAATTTCTCACTAATGGGATTTTTGAAATTCTAAAAAAAATTCAATCAAAAAGGGGGGAGTCCTTGGGCACTATGCTATGTTTTTGATAAAAAAAGGACCTATTTTGCCCCCATCCCTTTTTGAGACCCTTAATCTTCATTTATTTCAAAAAAAATAGTAGCTTAGAAACTAGACTCAGAGCAGTTCAGCTTTTGTTATTTCCGCATCTTGAAATTTTGAGCATAAGTATCTTCATTTTCTCGTGGAAATCAGATTTTTCTGATTTTAGAAAAAATGTGGCATCTTAAGAGACAAAATTGTGTCACAGATTGGTGCACTTACCCTAATGCATCTGATTTCTCTCTAAGAAATGTAACCCATGTATATCTAGAATAATCATCAATTAAAAGAATAAATTACCTTTCACCAAGTAGACTTCACACTCTCATAGGACCACAATGATCTGTATGAACTAAATCAAGTAGTCCAGTAGCAGATTGTTCCTTTGATTTTTAATGATTTATTGCTTGCTTCCCAAATTGACAATTCTTCCAAATAACATTAATAGGCTTTATAATTCTTGGTAAATCTCTCATGGCCTGAACAACACTAACTTTCCAATTTATCAAAATTCATGTGACACATTCTCTTATGCCATAACCAACTATCATTTATCTAAGTCATAAAGCATCGCCCATCAACACCCTTAAGTTGATAAATATTGCCTTCAAATTTATTTCTTGTAGCAATCAATGCTCCGGATCCTTTTTGGATCTCACATTTCTCATCCTTAAACACACGATCATATCCTTTTTTGCACATCTAGCCAATGCTCAACAAATTATGCCTTAATCCCTTAACATAGTAAACATTGTTAGTATGATGATTTCCATCAAAACTTACTAAACCTATCCCACATATTTTAGAATTAGTATCATCTATGAACATAACCAAGCCTCCGTCATATTTATCAAGCTTAATAAGCTTACTCTTATCACCAGTAATGTGATGTGAACAACCACGATCAACTACCCAAAAATTATTTTCTTGTTTAGCATGTAGGATGAAGATAACCGTACCTTCATTTTTCTCCTTCTCCTTCTTCGGAGAGCTTTCCTTTACCTATTTTTTGAATTAGTAGAAGTAGGTTCATCCTTAACCGCCAAGAAAAAGAATTCATTCTCATATGGATCTTCATATTCTGAATCTTCATCTAAAATACTAGCAATCTCATTCACATAGTAAGCACTCTTAATATTCTTTCCTTTATTTTCTTTCTCATATCTTTGTTTATTCCTTTCAGCTCTTTCTGGACACTTCGCAACATAATGGCCTATTTCTCCACGACTAAAGAATTTAAAGGAAAACTTACCTTCATACTTACCATAAAATTTTGTCATTCTCAAAAAGTTAGCTTATATTTCATCAAAGTTCTCTTCATCTGGATCTTCAACTTTTGTAGCTTTAAAAGAAGTCTATGATTTGCCTCCATTTCTTAGACACGGGTTCCTCATTTCATAAGATGTCAAAAATCCTAACAACAGATCCTTAGTACAAGTATTATTATCTATAGTCTACTCAATAACACTCACCTTCTCACTATAAGCTTCAAGAAGAGCTCTAAGAATCTTCTTTACAATCCTGGTTTCATCTATAGTAGCACCAAGAGATCACATTCCAGCCACTACCTCATCCAATCTATGTACATAAGCTTTAACATTTTCATCTTCGTACATATGTATAAGATCAAAACGTGTTTCCAAATTCTGCAATTTCACCTCTTTAACTAATTCATCACCATCTTGCACTCTTTCTAAAGCATCCTAATATTCCTTAGCTATCTTTAAATTTTGAACCTTAATCATCTCATAATGTACTAGACTATTCTTCAAGATGAACTTCACCTTATTGTTCACTTCATGCAACTTTATTTCTTCAGGTGTACTCGAACCATTAGCAAGAGGAGTGTTACGATTCTTGTAAGCTTTCTCCACATCATATCCACAATACTCTAGATATTATTCCATCAAAAAATTCTAGATACCTTAATTAATTCCATCAAACCTTGGATAATCAAATACCATCTTGCCAAGCATCCCAGACCTTTCTCAAGCAGTTAAGCTCTTCACCAAGGAACCAAGATCTTATACCGATTATTGAATAGAACAACTGAGAGGGGGTGAATCAGTTGTCACATATTTTAACCTTTAATTCAATCACTAGATCTAATACATAAAATGGCTTAAATGATTAATCATCAAATGCCAGTGCAAAAACTCAAATCCAACACATAAACACAATAACACCAGATTTAGATGGAAAAACCACGGTGAGGATTAACTTAGAATATAGAGAATATCAACACTGAATACAAAAAGGCTCACTACCTGATATACAACTAACTGTCATAAATAAGGCTCACTACCTAGATCAAGGACTCACTGTCCAATAGGGCTACAACTCGGAGGGCTCACTTCCATAGAGATACAAAGAAGACAAATAATAATTTTTATAGAGAGACTAAAATCCCTATGCAACAAAGGATTCCACCACAATTACTTGATCAACTTGCATGAATGATAGAGTTCACCTCCTGCTCACTACATCTGAAAACTCAACATTAAGCTTCACACTGATCTACCACACACATATCACACACACTTTCTAAATAGCATCAATGTCGCATCTACTCTTTCACTTATCTTCTTTCCTCTTGTACATTTTTCATTGCTAGCTCATTATGTATTTATACTATCTCCAACTTTGAAAAATATTCAAAGTCATCCATCCAATTTCAAATTCAAATTAGGTCAGCACCAAACATCCTAGGGTGGAATTAGAATGAGGGCGACCCAAACACATGCTTCATCGAGACTCAAAATAGATCCAACACACTTTAATAACTTCAAACATAGTTATTAACACAAGGTAAGCCAAACCAATGTAAAACACATAGAAAAATTAAGCTCAAAACTTCCAAAAACTAAAAATATCTTCAATGCAACAAAAACATCTTAACTCTAGAACCGCAAGTCAAAAGACTTCATCAAAGAGAAATTCATACCATAAAAATTTCTCCAAGACCTCAACCAGAACACATAAAAACATAGTTCACAACTGGTGAACACAACTCGAACTTCTCAATGAACTAACATCCAAAAATCTATATATAACAACCTTCAATAACCATAACCAATATATTTGAACCACACGAACATAGGGGAAAATATCAGATCATCAACTGAATACCTGTAAACTTTATTTTATACAATTTTCTCAATATCTTCAACATATACAACCAACAACAAATAATAGATAACTAGTTGACCAGTTGACATCAATGACAAAACCTTCAATCCTTTCTTCATTCTTGCAACATAAACCCTTAAACCCTAATCCTTCAACCCTTAAACCTTTAAACCTTCTACCCTCAACCCTCAACCCTTAAACCACAAACCCTCAACCCTTAATCCCTCAACCCTCAATCCCTAAACCCTAAACCTTCAATACTTAAACCCTAATCCCTCAACCCCAACCCTTAAAACCTAATCCCTTGACCCTTAAACCCTTAAACCCTTAAACCTGCAACTCTCTACCCTCTACCCTATACATTAAAACCTCAACCCTCAATTATCAACCCTCTACCCTATACATTGGATCCTCAACCCTAATCCCTGAACCCTGAACACTGAACCCTTAATCTCTCCCTCCCTCCCTCCTACCCTCTCTAATTGTCTCTATTTTACCTCTCTCTCTCTCCCTCAATTCTCAACCCTCTACCCTATATATTGGATCCTCAACCCTAATCCCTCAACCCTCAACCCTCAACCCTTAATCTCACCCTCCCTCCCTCCTACCCTCTCTAATTCTCTCTCTCTCTCTCTCTCTCCTTAAACCCCTAAACCCTCAACCCTCAAACCTAATCCATCAACCCTAATCCCTCAACCCTCAAACCTTAAACCCTAAAACCTCAACCCTCACCCCTCAACCCTTAAACCCTTAATCCGAAAACCCTCTACCCTATACATTTAACCCTCAACCCTCTACCCTATACATTGGACCCTTAACCCTAATTCGTCAACCCTATACCCTCAAACCTCTATCCTCAACCCAATACCCTAAACCATCAAACCTATACCCTCTACCCTATACATTGGATCATCAACCCTCATATCTCTCTCTCCTTCCCTCCTCTTCTCTCCTTTTCTATATCTCACTTCTCCCTCCATCTCTACCCTAATCCCTCAACCCTTAAACCTTTAAACTCTTAATTCTAAACCCTCAAACCTTAAACCCTAAACCCTAAACCCTTAATACCTCAACCCTCAATCCCTAAACCTCAACCCTCAACCCTTAAACCCTAATATCTCAACCCTCAACCCTTAAACCATAATCCATCAACCCTTAAACACTCTACTGTATACATAAAACCCTCAATTCTCAACCCTCTATACTATACTTTGGATCCTAAACCCTAATCCCTTAACCCTATACCCTCAACACTTAAACTCTTAAACCCTCAACCCTAGACCCTCAATCCTCAACCCTTAAACCCTCTACCCTCTACCCTCTACCCAATACCCTAAAAACTCAACCCTAATCCCTCAACACTATACCTTCAACACTTAAACCCTTAAACCATCAACCCTAAGCCCTCAACCATTAAACCCTCAACCCTCTACCATCAACCCAATACCCTAAAGCCTCAACCCTAATACCTCAACACTATACCATCAACCCTTAAACCCTTAAACCCTCAACCCTTAATCCCTCAACCCTAATTGATCAAACCTTAATCCCTTAACCCTAATCCCTCGACCCTTAAACCCTAATCCCTCAACCATAAACCCTCAACCCTCAACCCTCAACCCTCAACCCTATACATAAAACTCTCAACCCTAAATTCTCAATCCTTTACCCTATACCCTAAAACCTATACAATCAACCCTATACCCTCAACTCTCAACCCTCAACCCTTAAACCCTCAAACCTCATCCCTCAACCCTTAAACCCTTAAACCCTCAACACTTAACCAATCAATCCTTAAACCCTTAATCACTCAACCCTCTACCCTATCCATTAAACCCTCAAACCTCAATTTTTAACCCTCTACTCTATACATTGGACCTTCAATCATAACCCCTCAACCCTATAACCCCAACCCCAATCCCTCAACCCCATACCATCAAGCCTTAAACCATTAATCCCTTAAATCCTCAACACTCTACCCTCTACATTAAACCCTGAACCCTAATCCATCATACCTATAACTCAAACCCTTAATACATTAATCCATCAACACTTAAACCCTTAATCTCTCAACCCTCTACCCTATAAATTAAACCTTTAGCCCTTAATTCTCAACCCTCTACCCTATACATTAGACCCTTAAACCCTATATCCTATATATTAGACACTCAACCCTAATACCTCAACCCTATACCTTAAATCCTCAACCCTCAACCCTCAACCCTCAACCCTCAACCCTCAACCCTCAACCCTCAACCCTCAAATCTCAACCCCCAACCCTCAAAAATCAACCTTCAACCCTCAACCCTCACCCCTCACCCCTCAACCCTATTAATTAAATCATTAACCCTATACCCTCAATCCTAATCCCTCAACCCTCAAATCTTAAACCTTAAACCCTCAACCCCTATACCCTCAACCACCATCCCTCAAACATTAAACCCTCAACCCTTAAAACCTTAATCCGTTAACCCTCTACCGTACACATTAAACCCTCAACCTTCTACACTATACATTGGACCCTCAAACCTCATACCTCAACCCTTGAACCCTTAAATCCTCTACCCTCAATGGGCTTAAACCCTCAACACTAATCTCTCAACCCTCAACCCCTAAACCCTCAACCCTTAACACCTCAACCCTTGATCCCTAAACCCTCAACCTTCAACCCTTAGTCCCTCGGCTCTAATCCCTCAACTCTCAACTCTCAACGATTAAACCCTAACCCCTTAACCCTTTAACCCTTAAACCCTCAACCCTCTACCCTATACCATATAAATGAAACCATCAACCCTCAATTTTTAACCCTCTACCGTATACATTGGATCCTCACCTAATCCCTCAATCCTATACAGGTAAAAGCACAAAGTTGGGTCACACTTTCAGCCAACTTATCAACACAACTAGATTTAAGTATTTCTAAATAAAAATCAATTTTGGTCAAATAGATGATCTAGTAAGATTCATTCTAGTTAAGTTAGATACTTCCACAAATTTTCTAGCTAAAATTGTTGGCTAAAAATATATGGAGCACCACTTTAAGTCCAATTTACCAAAAAAATAAAATTATTTGAAAAAATTAAAGTTTCAATAACTCCTACTAATGTAAGTAATTTTTTTTAAAATATAAAAACACCCTTTTGTAGATCCATAAGTGTAGTTTTCAAAAATATATTTATTTTAATAGTTTAATTATTAATTATTTTTATTTTTCATTTTTACTAAAAGTAGGTTATCAACACAAAATATTAGGTTGATTACCATGCTAAGGAAAAATACTAAAACTTATTCAAAAAAAATGAAAAAAATATTATGCAGAGTTAGATAAAATAATCTATTTCAAGATGGTATATTTTTTTTCCAGTTTAGATAAATATTTAATATGAAAGTTGGCGTTCAATGGAAACAAGTAGTTTTTGATTCAGAAACATTTTAATATTTATTTAAAAATACATATATTTATCAAAATTGGAAAAAAATATATCCATGCACTAAAGTTTCAAGTTATAAATACACATAAAAAAATCACTATAAAAAGTTTGATGTAACACGCAACTTCATTTTTCAACATTTTATCAACAACTAAAATATAGTGTTAATTTATTAAAAACTAGTTTAAAATATTTTTTTATTTTTTTTTCAAAATACAAACATAAAATATACTAAAAAATACGTATTTTACTAGTTTACATCATTTCAAAATTCAAAACATATATGCCACTTTTTAGTGATTCAAGTTTAGAAGTTGGATCAACGTTGATCATTTCCATAAAGTGTGGCACAACTTTTTGCTTTTACCCATACCCTAAAACCTATTCACTCAAACATATACCCTCAAACCTCAACCATAATCCCTCAACCCTAAACCCTTAAACCCTCAACCTCATCCCTCAACCCTTAAACCCTTAAACCCTCAACACTTAACCCCTCAACCCTTAAAACGTTAATCCCTCAACCCTCTACCCTATACATTAAATCTTCAACCCTCTACCCTATACATTAAACCCTCAACCCTCAATTCTCAACCCTCAATTCTTTACAGTGGACCATCAACCCTAATCGCTCAACCCCATTCTCTCTCTCTCTTTGTCTGTATGTCTCTCTCCATCTCCCTCTTTGTTTATCTATCTCACCTCTCTCCTACACTATCTAATTATCTCTATCTCCCCTCTCCCTCTTTCTATGTACCTCTCTCTCTCTCTCTCTTTGCCCCCCCCTTAAACCCTCAACCCTGATCCCTCAACCCTCAACCCTAATACCTCAACCCTCAACCCTAATTCCTAAAACCCTAAAACCTCAACCCTAAACACTCAACTCCAATCCCTTAATCGTATACCCTCAACCCTTAAACCCTCAACCCTAAACCCTTAACCCTTAAACCCTAAACCCTTAAACCATCAACCCTTTACCCTCAACCCAATACCCTAAACCATCAACCTTAATCCCTCAACCCTATACCCTCAACCCTTAAATCCTTAAACCCTTAACCCTAAACCCTCAACCCTCAAACCCTAAATGCTTAAACCCTAAAACCTTAGCCCTCTACCCTAAACCCTCAACCCTCAATCCAATACCCTAATAAATCAACCCTATACCCTCAACCCTCAACCCTTAAACCCTTAAACCATCAACCCTAAACCCTCAAACCACAATCCTTAATCCCTCAACCTTAACCACTCAACCCTCAACCCTAAATCCCTCAGCCCTAATCCCTCAAGCCTCAAGCCTCAAGACTCAACCCTTAAACCCTAATCTCCCAACCCCTTAAACCTTAAACCTTAATCCCTCAACCCTTAAACCCTTAAATCCTCTACCCTATACATTAAACCTTCAACCCTCTACCCTATACATTGGATCCTCAACCCTAATCCCTCAACCCTATACCCTAAAACCTATACACCTAACCCTATACCCTATACCCTCAACTGTAAACCCTTAAAACCTCAAACCTCATCCATCAACCCTTAAACCATTAAACTCTCAATGCTTAACCCATCAACCCTTAAAACCTTAATCCCTAGACCCTCTACCCTATACATTAAACCCTCAACCCTCAATTCTCAACCATTTAGCCTAAACATTGCACCTTCAACACTAATCCCTCAAACCTGTACCCTCAACCCCAATCCCTCAACTCAATACCCTCAACCCTTAAACCCTTAATCCCTTAAACCCTCAACCATTTACCATCATCCCTATATCTTAAGCCCTTAATACATTAATCCCTCAAACCTTAAATCCTTAATCCCTCAACCCTCTATCCTATATATTAAATCCTCTACCCTATAAATTGGACCCTCAACCCTTAAACCCTTTTCCTTATACATTAGACACTCAACCTTAATCCTTCAACCCTATACCTTAAATCCTCAACCCTATACATTAAACTCTCAACCCTAATCCCTCAACCCTCAACCCTCAACCCTCACCCCTCTACCCTATACATTAAACCTTTAACCCTAATAAATCAACCTTATACCTTAAACCCTAATCTCTTAAACCTCAACACTTAAACTGTAATCACTTAAAACCTAAACCCTTAAACCATAAAACCTTAAACCCTCAACCTTTACACCCTAATCCCTTAGCCCTCAACCCCAAACCTTATCCCTAAAGCCTCAAGCCTCAACCATTAAACCTTAAACCATAAACCCTATCCTTAAACCCTCAACCCTTGAAACTATACCTTAAAAACCTAATCCCTTGAACTTTAAATCCTAATCCATCAACCCTTAAACCCTTAAATTATAAACCATCAACCCCTAATCCCTTAACCCTTAAAGCCTCAACCCTCAACCCTTAAAACCTCAACCCTCAATCCTCAAAGCCTTATCGCATTAACCATCAACTCTAAACCCTCAACCCTCAACCCGTAAACCCTAATCAATACAACCTACAACCACAACCATTAACCCTATACTTAATCCCTAATCCATCAAACCAATATCTTAAACCCTAATGGACCTATACCAAATATGATTAACCTTGGAAACTAAACCTTGAATATTATCCCTCAACCGTCAACCCTCTACCGTATACCTTATACCCTCAACCCTCACCCACATGCCTTATAACATAAACCTTAAACCCTAAAACCTATATCTTAGACACTCAACCTTGAACATTATCTGTCAACTGTAAAATCTCAACCCTCAACCCTATACCCTCAACCATATACTTAAGCCCTAATCCCTCAATCCTCAACCCTATACCTTAAACCTTGAACCAAGACATCCACAAACCCTCATCCATATAACCTATAACCTCACCCTTATATCCTAAACCCTGAATATTGTCCTTCAAATCTATACTTAAAACCTAAACCATATGTACTCTCAACCAAAGTCACCTTATGCCTTATCCTCAATCCATCATAAACCCTAAATCCAATTTCCTAAACCCTAAACCCTATATCTTACATAAATAATCTTATACACTCAACAAGATGAATATTATCCCTCAACTGTAACCCTCAACCCTCTACCCTATACACTCAACCTTTCACTTAATCCCTAATCCCTCAACCCGCAACCCTATACCTTAAACCCTAAACCCATAAAACTCAACCCTCATCCCTATACCTATACCCTTACCATATATACCCTAAACCCAAAACCCTTACATACATACATACAACCATACATACATACGAGCATACATAAATACATACATACATGATGGGCTTGATCATTAGTGTTTTTTCTATTACTTTTCATATGCTTTCAAACACTTTTTATATGTTTTCCAAGATAAAAAATTCCATAATATTCTATCCTATTATAACATACCTTGCAACTTGAACCTAGTTTGAAGAATATGAAATATGGTGATATTCATAGAAATTGCATGATTTAAATGTGAGAGTGTATGTGTATGAATATAATTATGTGATTTGATTATGAGGGTTAGTTGTATATGTATGTTGTATGGATTAACCTCTCTACAACTCAACACAAGATAAAAATAACATAGCGTTTGTAGCAAGAATCAAAGCAATTAAATGAGGGAACTATGGAGCTAGATATGAACCATCATGGAGGAATAAATACTGAAGGAAGACAATTGTTTTAGAACTTTTAATGTTCTCCTATGTGTTTAAAATTTAATCCATTTCATTTAAGATCTTCGTTGAATAGGTATTTTCTTCCTTTTCAGTTAGAATAAGTAAGCCAATCCTAATTTCACATCCTTGTATCTAGGAGTGAGATTAATGGTTGCAGTTAGTTAGTAGTTTGAATAATTCTCTCCCCTTTTTTGTATAAAATCAGGGGATGAGTTCATAGCTAAGTTAGTTTTTTTTTACAAGTTATTAAGAAGTTAGTTGTTTCTAGTTTTAAGTTATCCAAAAACATGTTAAGATACCATTATTGAATACAATCTAAAGGAGGATTTTTTTTTATAGTTAGTGTTATGCAATGAATAGAATTGTATATTACATAGATTTTTATGATTCTAAGCAAGACCTAGTTCTTAGTTAAGTGAGATAGTCCCGTAAGCTGGCCACTCGAGGTACTGCCTTTCACTTCATTTATTTTATTCATTTATGCATTCTTGTTAATAACGATTTTGGTTTATTCATAAATATATTACTAGTAAAGTAGATTAGTTCTTATAGTTGATTACATTAGTTGTTGTTCATGAACAGTTGCATAAATAGTGAATATTAGTACTCCAGAGGTTAGATTTTATTGCTTTATTAGTTTGAATAAGTTTTAGACTAATTATGTAGTTCCTTATTATTAGCAGTCATCTACAGCCTATGTTGCAGGTACCCGCAAACATTAGGTTTTGTAAGTAGTTCTACTATTTTTTATAATTCTATAGGATTTCTATAAAGTAGAGTACCTTGAATAAGTTTTCATAGGATAATTTAGGTATACATGAGTCTGTGAAAGCATATATTATGCAATACCATCATAAGCTTATGTGACTTTTTTGATGATTTAATGTAGTCTTGACAATGTGAAGTGGACTGTTCAGCTAGTTAACCCTCTGAATTGAATAGATCTTACCAAGTTTACAAGAACATTAGTTAGACTCTACATTTTTGGCATCGTTGTCGAGGATGGTGCTATTTGCATGACCTAGATTTTTGCTTGAGAGATTAAATGCTAATAGTTGCACAAATTACAATGATTAATTCTAAACTAACAAACAGTCTAAATCAAAAACAACAAAGAACGAATAAGTAAACATGATGAATAACTAAACAAATGAATTGAAAAGATCTCACCGAATATGCGTTCACTCCTTTGAATTATCTTGATTGCTCTTCTCCATTTTGTTGTTTCAGTATTCTTGCCCTCAGATTTTTAGTATTGATGCAAGCATAAATTCGTCAAGTGTCTAAGAAAAATATCAAAGATAAGTTTCTTCTCAAAAGTGTATGATTTTGGGAGAAGGAATAATGATAATGATAGGCCATTTTATAGATTTTGGGTTTTCAAATGATCGGCTCAGATTCAAAGAGAGATTGATGGATGAGATTGATAAATGTCATGCGATGTGAGTTCTGTGTCAGATAGAACATGAGTTAGAAAATATTGCAAGATAAAGACTAAATTATAATGATAACTTATTCTTGTGTCAAGACTATTCGAAAATAGAAAGAACAAGAGTTCCAGATCTTAATCTTCAGTTAAGAGTCTTCAAAAATAGAAGAAATAGACTTTGAATGTCAAAGACAAAGTTAGAACTTGAAGACGAAGAATTCAAATGCATACAAGAATTAATTAATTAAATAAATATATTTAATTAATAGACACATTCATGCACATGATTTAGAACTAGTTAACTGACTAGTTGTGACAGAGAGTCATCTCGCAGAGACGATCGAATATCAAACTCAGAGATAACTGACGGATTTAAAAAATAGATCTTGATTCATAAGCCGAGTGAATGATTTAGATAACTGAACGATAGAAGAATGTGACGTAACTAATTAATAAATGAATTAAATGTTAATTTAATTTAACATTCGAAAATGAAAGACTTAATTAAATAAATAAAGATAATTTATTTAATTTGACTATTGTAAAGGTGGAATTGAATAAATTAAATAATAAATATTTAATTATAGATAAAGGGGGTAAAATTAATAATTAAATAATAAATATTTAATTATAGTTGAAGTATGACAAAGGGGTAATTAAATAATAAATCATTTAATTAAGAAGGAAGAATTAATTAGTTAGGGAAACAATTAAATAATTATGATTTATTTAATTAATCAAGTTGAATAAATGAATTAATGAATTAATTAAAAAGGGGTATTTAATTAATAGAGGAAATATGTGTTAGAAAGGTAATTAAATAATAAAAATTATTTAATCATGACCATGGATAATAGAAAATTATGTCAAAAGTGGTGTTCGTAGGCCTAGACCAATTTTTGGTGTCTACAATTTGCCCCTCTTTGATACAATGTTGTTTTGGTGTTGTGTCAAAGAAAATATGCCCTGATCGTGCCCCAACATGAAACAGGTTAGGGTATGCCCCAGTGAAAGGGAGAATGATGAGGAGGTAGTGGTATGCCCCCTAGAGAGGATAGGTGGGTTTGAAGAACATTAGTGTGCTCTCGAAATGGATAGATAATGGTGGTTAAGATGCAGAAAAGAAGAAATGTTAGCATGGATAATTCAAAAAGTTAGTATTGAAAAAGAATGGTTATTGATTGAGAAAAATATGATCTTCGATATTGTGCCAAATATACTAAAATTTCTTTTTTTATCATCATTAGGCGGGACATGACACAAATGGATAGTACACACCATGATATGAGATAGACCATAGTGTACAAAGTCATCCATCTGTGAAAAATAGACAGTCGTAGACAAGGAGTGTCTTAACTCATACTAAGGATAGGATTTCCCTAGTCGTTTTGTTGAGACAAACCACAAACAACAAACAAATAAAAGATGGGTCATGAGACGTCATTGCTCCTCTAAATCCTTGATAGGACATCCTTGAGGAAAATAGTAACATGACTCAAAAAACAAAGTTAAAAGGATAGTTGACAGACAACATCCAAAGAAAAAGAGTCCTAAGACATCCTTGATTCTCTAAATTATTCAAGGGACATCCTTGAGAAAGCTAGTAACTGGACTAAATTCGCAAATCGATAAAAATATAAGACAAAATAAGATATAAAGTCATAAAGCCAAATAAAAGTATTCACCAAAACTTGATCTTGTGGGATTGTTTGATTGTTTGAAGTTTGACATAGCATAATGTGAGGGATGACACATACCGCAATAAGACGTTGAGTCTGGTTTCGACTTGGTGACTATTTGTATAAGGCATGACAAAGTCTGGTTTCAGAAAGACACGTGTTGTATAAGACGTTGGAGCCTGATGACGTTGATGTGACAAGCTACATGAGGCTATGAAAATTTGATGACATCTGTTGACAAGAAAGACATATATTTCTAAGACATAGATTGATCTCTTTGACAATGTGTTTGATATTGACTTAATGACTGTTTGAGATGTTGCCTTGTTGGTGCATGAATTGTTTTAATTCATTGACTAATTAAAAGTGTGTGTGTGTATTGATAGTGTATGACTTGAGATGATACCCTAAAGGACTGACCTAATGCAGCTAAAGACATGCCTCTAAGTGAATGATATTCCATGTGTGTGATAAAGACCTCGTAGTTCGACATGACCAATGAATTTAAATGTACAAAGAGTCATGATTTTAACGTGTGTGATACATGACAGACCTAGACAAACAAACCTAATGCCTCGAGGGCACATCGACTGATGGCCTTTCCTACGTCCCATTTGCAGAGGCAACATAGTTCGACTATGCCTACGAATGACTTAACATGACTGACTTGACATGATTGACTTGACATGACTGATGTTGTTTTTGGGATTTTCTGACATGTTTTGATTTTTTTGTGTTTTTGAATTTTTCTAATGTTTTTGGATTTTTCAAGACATTTTCCAATGGTGTAATGCTATGTACAAGGTCTTCTTGGAACAAAAAAAGGATTTTCCCCCAGTCGGGAATAGGCCATGTGAGATGGCATGGGGAGTGTGATAGAATGGATGTTAGATGTCAATCATTCCAAGGAATGGATAGGACAACCATTTATTATGAGGGATGGTGCAAAATTCTGATTGGAATGATGGTAGATGGAAGAGTGAATTTGACTACACATGGCACCTGTTTGCCAGGTTTTCACCATGGTACTTATCCATAGCACCACCGAAGTGGTTTTCACTATTGGATGGATTATTTCTCTTTACTTTTTTATTATTTTGGTGTTACAAAGACGCCTGTTTGCCAGGTTTTCATCAAGGTAACCATTTTTTTGTTTTTTTGTTTTTTTTTGTATTTTCTTGGTTAAGACAAGACTCTCACAAGCTACACATAGAACCTTTTCAAATGGAGGCTGTTGATTGGTGACAAAAGTGGCTCTCCTTCAGGAGTAGGGAGTTGGTATGCTCTTGATCCAAAAGCTTTTGTGACAATATAAGGTCCTAAGCAGTTAGGTTCAAACTTTCCTGGCTTTTCACGTTTAGCTTGATTCTTGGGATTCTCCATTAAAACCAGGTCACCAATGTCAAAGTGTCTATTTAGAAATTTCCTATTATAGCTTCGACGAAGATGATTCTGATATGCTTACAAATGGTCTAGTGCTTTCTATCTTCATTCATCTAGTAATTCTAGCTCTTGTAATCTGGATACACGATATTCTTCATCGTCAATGTGACCTTTCAAGGATACCCTCAGGGAAGGAATTTCAACCTCAATAGGTAAGATAGCTTTGGATCTAAATATTAGGGAATATGGGGTGGCACCAGTGGGAGTATGGATGCTTGTACGGTAAGCCCATAAGGCAGGGTTTAGCTGTAGGTTCCAGTCACGACCAACATCATTGACAGTCTTCATTAGGATTCTAACAATGGTTTTATTAAATTCCTCGGCTTGGCCATTACCTTGTGGGTAATATGGGGTTGAAAAATGATGTTTGATATGAAACTCTTCAATAGATGGTGTACTTCTTGGTTTTTGAATGGGCGACCATTGTCTGTGATTATGGATTGGGGTACACCATACTAAAAAATGATATAGTTTAAGATAAACTTGGATATTTGTGTACCGGTGATGTAGGTCATGGGAATAGCTTCGATCCATTTAGTGAAGTATTCAGTAGTGGTTATGATGAATTTATGGTTTTTGGATGATGGAGGGTGTATCTTACCTATGAGGTCAAGTCCCCGTTGGGCAAAAGGCCATGGTGATGTAATCGGACAAAGCTCCTGTGCTGGTGCTCTTATCAAATATCCATGTATCTGAAACTGTCTACATTTCTTTACAAAGATATATGAGTCTTTCTCCATTGTAGGCCAATAATAACCTAATCTCATAATCTTATGGGATAAAGTAGGACCACTTGAATGGGATCTGCATATACCCTCATGTACCACTCATAAATTTGTTTGTGCTTCTTCAGCATTGAGACATCTCATTAGGGTGTTATCTAAGGTACGTCTATACAGGGTATCTCCGATGATGGTGTATTTAGCTGGCTTACGGATAAAGGTTCAGCATTGATTATTTGATAGGTTTGGAGGTAAGGTTTGGTTAGTTAGATAGTCTAATATGTTTTTATAACAAGGGGAAGTACGACCAACAATTGTACACACCATCGTAGAATTGGGGACATCATAGGTGGGGACCAACAACTATTCAACCAAAAACTCAAACTTAGGCACGTTACTCAGAATATCCAATAAGGAACCCACAGTTGCCATAGCATCTGCAGCCCTATTCTGAATGTGTGGTATTTGTTGAAAGGAAATATGATCAAAGTACTACTTGAAACTTTCAGCCATGTGCCTGTAGGGGGAAATTTTCTCATCCTTGGTCTGATAATCATCATTTACTTGTCAAACTACTAGTTGAGAATCACCAAAAATATGTAGACTCTTAATCTTCCACTATGCTGCCATTTTTAATCCTGTCACTAAGGCTTCATACTCTGCTATATTATTGGTGCAAGGGAAATCAATCCTGAATGATTTAGGAATGTTGTTGCCTTGAGGTGTAACAAATAGAATACCTGCTCTTGAACCACGTTGTGTATGTGACCCTTCAAAGTATAATTTCTAGTCTGTTCTAGTGTCAATGTTAAAGATAAATTCGTGAGGAAAATCCAACACTAAAGGATGGTCTACCTTCATGGGTACATTTGCTAATTGATCTGCAATCACTTGTCCTTTTATAGCCTTCCTCTCCACATATTGGATGTCATACTCGTTAAGTATCATAACCCATTTAGCCAATCAACCTGTTAATGTTTCCTTACTTAGGAGATATTTGAGGGGATCAATCTTTGTGACCAACATCATTTGGAGATTGAGCATATAGTGTCATAGTTTTTGAGTAGAAAAGACTACCGCAAGATAGGCACATTCTATGTTGCTATAGTTTAATTCATATCCTACCAAGGTACAACTGATGTAGCAGACTACTCTCTCATGACCTTGATCACCGTGTTGTGCAAGAAGAGCTCCTAATGTTGACTAAGTTGTTGAAATGTATAGTATCAACGGTTTTCCATCTATAGGTGGCATGAGAATAGGTGTAGTGAGCAAGTATTCCTTGATTTTTTGGAAAGCTTCCTGACATTTAGGTGTCCACACAAATGGTACTCCTTTTTTGAGTAAATATTGAAATGGGTGTATTTTATTTGCCAGTTGTACAATGAAATGTCTGACGGACTATAATCTTCCCTGTAGTGTTCTTAGTTGACCAATGCTGATAGGAGGAGGCATTTCTATGATAGCTCTTACCTTCTCTGGGTCTACTTCAATGCCTCTTCGGGAAATGATATACCCTAACAGTTTCCCTGATTTCACTCCAAAGAAACACTTCTTTAGATTTAGCTTGACATTTTAATTCTCTAGCCTCTAGAATATCTTGTCTAGAACCTTCAAATGATCTGCCCTTGTTTCTAATTTAGCTATAATTTCATCTACATAATCTTCCATGAGAGTGTGTACAAAGTCATGGAAAATCATAGTCATTGCTCGTTGATAGGTAGCTCCTGTGTTCTTAAGCCCAAATGACATAACATTCCAACAGTATGTGCCCCATGGACACATGAAAGTTGTCTTGTGTTGGTCTTCAATTGCGATTTTGATTTGGTTATATCTAGAGAAACCATCCATGAAGGATAGCATCTTGTATCCTATTGTAAGATCTACTATCATGTCTATGTTCAGCAAAGGGAAGTCATCCTTAGGACATGCCTTGTTGAAGTCTCTAAATTATGTAGAAATGTGGATGCCTCCAGTTGGTTTAGTCACTGCCATAATATTCAAAATCCAATCTACATAGTCTATAGTTCTTATAAATCCAACATCCAAGAGTTTCTTAAGTTCTACCTTGTCTAGTAGAGAAATTTGTGGATGCATTTTCCTTAACTTTTATTTGACTAGCTTAATACCTGGTTGTAATGGTAGATGGTACAATATAAGGTCTGGATCTAGCCCAGGCATGTCAGCGTATGACCATACAAAGTTTATCTATCTTTTTGTGAAGAATTCCTTAAACTCAGGTTGTTCTTCCTCTATCATTGATGCTGCAAAGTATATGTGTCGAGGGTTTTCTTTTGTATTTATGTTGACTGCAATAGACTCTTCTACTAGCATTGGTGACTTTTCTTGTTCAACGGGGAGAATATTTAAACCTCAATCCTTGGGTGCCTTAGAGAGGTTTTCACCCTTGGATACATCCTTTATTTTGACTGTTTCTTCATCCAAAAGTGCCTTTCGGTTTTCACCTAGGGACTTATCATTTTTCTCATTTTCATCATTTTTCTTTTTATTTTCATTTTTGCGACTAGAGGTGTAAATAGACTCCCCAAAATATGCTTTTTCATCTAAGTCTATGGTAAAACCAACTTTATGATCCCCTCTTGGTATGCCTTATCGAATTCTTATGAACTGAAGAATTGCTTCATTGTTCTCAAATGTATCTATGATGGGTGTACCTTTTTGATCCCAATCGATCAATTCGAGATATATGAGAGGCATGTCATCATCAGAGTTATTAAAGGTAGTAGTTGACAAGGTGAATATAGAGTGGTTGACATGATCACAAAAGTTTTGGACTAGCTCCTTCTTGCTCCTCTTCCTATAGGTAGGTATGCTCTATTGTGGGACTATTGTAAGGGTTGTCATCAGAAGATGGTTCGGTAGGTGCCAAAGATGCACGATCAAGGGTTTCCCAATAATAGTGTTTGCCATTCTTCTTTAGAAAAGTGCTTCCTCTAATGGGGACTAGATGGTTTTGGTACATGTTTTACCTTTAGGTCCAATTCTCTAAAGAGATCATCTATGTTCATGGTACTAGTAGAGGAAAAATAATCCCATTCATAATCACTTGAGTCGGGAGATTCATTGTAAATTGGGGGAAGTGATTCATGAGACTTGTCATAGACTAGGGGAAGTGGTTTGTGAGATGTCTTGATGCCTGCATAAGCACAATCTTCCTCTTGAAATGGTAACGAAGTACTAGGAAACCCAATTCTAAGCGGCTGAAACCCTAGCCCTAGGTATTTCGGTCATGGTGAGACAATGATTGGTTTTGTCCTTCCATTTTGATGTAGTCCTAACCCACTGTGTTCATTATAGCCTTCATTTTGCATAATACTAAAGCCTTTTCCATATTGGTCCTTAGCTATTTTAATAGACGGCAAGGGGTATTCATTGTCTTCTTGATACAACCAGGAGGTAATATCACCTTGATCCACAATTTCTTCACTTAACTCTCCCCATTTGGTCAATGTCATTGTAGGGGGGACACAAAATGTGACTACTGATTATCTTCTATCTGCCATGGGTAACCCATATGCCTTAGGTGGAATTAGTTGATTGACACTATATGATGCCTTTATGTAATATTCGCCACAACACTTGTCTTGGATCTTGACCTTAGGAGTGTTTGATGGTGGTTTGAATGAAATGGAATTGGGAAGATGTGATGGGTCAATGTATAGGGATAAAGTGGATGATGAAGCTTCCTAGTTAACTGGTACTTGTCGTTGTGGAATTTCCCTTAGGCTTGTACAATATTGAAAAGGATCTAGATCACCATCAATCATGATCTCGGTGCCATTATAAGGGAATTTAAGACATTGGTGATATGTTGAAGGTACAACTTTCATTGCGTGTATCCAAGGTCTACCTAACAACAAGTTGTTAAGAAGGGTGAGATCCAAGACTTGGAAGTTGGTGTTCAAATTTTTTTGGGCCAATTCTGATAGGGAGTGTGACAACTCCTTTGGATGATCTTTCCTCATCATTGTAAGCCTTGATGACTATACTCTTAGAGGTTTCTATGTAGTCTTCTGAGAATCCTATAGCCTTAACCAATTTTAGGGTACACAGGTTCAAACTTGCTCCTTCGTCTACCAAGACTCGTCTGACTTTGGTTTGATGGACTAGGACTTCAAGATGTAATGGGTCATTATGATCAGACTTTTCAGTTGAGTAATCTTGTTGGGAAAATGTGGCATGATGCGAGTTGGTCAAATATCCCACAATTTCTTCAAAATAATTGAAATCTAAGTTTGTAGGAACAGTCGTGTTCTGCAAAGCTTTGTCAAGAATGGCTCAATGCTCAGGTGACAAAGTCAATATTTCCAAGATAGATATCTATGCAGGGGTTTTGCTCAATTGATCGAGGAGAATGTATATAAAATTTGAATTCTGCATAGGTGGCTCAGAAGAAGGACCTGGAATAGATATCTTAGTTCTACTTGTGTTCACAACACATTCCGGGTGCTTCTTAATGATGATGGTGTTGAAATTTTCATTTATAGCTCAGAGGTGATTTATGATCGATCCTTTACCATAGTCATATTTGGTATTGGTATAATTGGTGGATGGATTATTCTTGGTTCCCGAACTGGAGGATTTTCCTTTTGTGTGGTCATGTAATGGGTCTGTGAAGACCTTATGATCACTATTCTTGGTATTTTTCTGCCCATTGACCTCTGTGGTTCCATTTTCAACAAAGTCTTGTATAATATTCTTTAACTGTTGACATTGTTGTAGGTTGTGTCCCTTTCTGTGATGATAGTCACAATAGGCATTTTCATCCCACCATGAAGTTTTAAATTGTCCAGGATCATATTATCATGGTTCCAAAGGTTTAATGAGATTATGTTTAATCAATTATTTGAAAATCGTCTCGATTGGTTGCCCTAAAGGTGTAAATTCACGTGTAGAAAATCTCCTTTGTGGTCTTTGTTGTTGTGAATTCTTGACATAATTGGTTGTTTGATTTAGACTATTTGTCATGTCTGCATTTTGGTTGTATCCTCTAAGTGTGACAATTGGTCTCATATGTATGTTTTTAGCATCAACAATTCCGTCATTCGTAACATTCTTGTTTCTAGACCAAAATTTGTTTCTATCATTTTGTGCATTTTGATGTTGGACAGTCGGGCTTCTGCCTGGTACTTTTATTTCTCCTCTGTCAATAAGGCCTTTTCCAAGGATGATGCCATTTTGTACCAAGTCTAGGAATGAAGTAAACAAATGTACCCGTAAGTCACCTCTCAATTTTGGATTGATGTTTTCAAGGAATATCGTGACCTTCTATTTTTTAGGTATTTCTATTGGACATCTGCTAGCTAGACTTCTCCATCTTTGGAAGAAAGTGGTGAAAGTTTTGTCGTCTTCTTGTGTCGTGTGGAACAAGTTTTCTATTGTTACTTCATTGTCTATGTTAAAAGCAAAGTGTTTGAAAAACTTCTCAACTAATTCACCCCAGGATCATATGGCATATGGTAATTTGGAAAACCATTCTAGTGCTATCCCTATAAGGGTTCGCAGAAATAGTCGCATCAACTATGTGGGGTCATATGATATGTCCATGCATGCCGTTGAGAATTATCTAATGTGTTCCAAAGGATTCTTCCTCCCATTATACTTTGGAAAATTTGGTATAATGTATCCATGGGGGAAAGGTGTCATATAGAGCGCTTTGTCGAATGGACATGGATATAGATCTTGCACTAAGATAGTTCGTTTACCTAACATAGACATGTTGTCCATCTATTGTTGAAGAGTTTGCATTTGGTTTTCGAGAACATCTACTTGTGTGAAGGACATGTTGTTGGTGTTGTTTGGATCAATGTATATATTTTGAAATGCCATGTTCTGTGATGGGTTGTGATTTGGATTGGGAATATATCCTATCTATGTGTTCTGATTGGTATAGGAATATATCCTATCTGTGTGTTTTGATTTGGTATAGGAATATTTCTAGTTTGCATGTTTTGATTTGGTATAGGTATATTCATGCCAACTTTGGATGTCTTACCAGTCGTATTGGTGCCAAAGGGGTTTGATGAAGTTACTCCCGTGATAAATTGTAAAACTTGTGTTATGTTGAAAGGGGTTGTGTTTACAATTGATGATGTTTGAGTTGGTATGCTAGTTGGTATTGCTGCAGTGATTTGGGGAATTGAAACACTTACCGTCATAGTTTGTGTTGGTTGAATAAGCAGTGTTTTCAAAGTATGAATGTCAAATCTTGGTGGTAGTATGGCACCTTCTACTAGCAACTTTGCTAGATAGCGTTGGGGATCATTTGCCAAACACTCATCCATGAAGGATGCAAATTCAGGATCTTGTACTGCTGCATCTATGTCTTCAATGTAAATTTGTCCATGTGTGTCCCTAGTGACGTGTTTTTCAAGCAAAGGTTTGTGTGGTCTTTCTTTCCCTAATGGTTGATTTGCGAAAGGATTGACAGATTCGATAGGATCCGACATTGATTTTTGTTTCTTTTGAGACCTTGTTTAGACCATGAAAAGTTGCTCAAAATGGGGTAATGTAGACTATGTCTAAAAAGTGATATGTCCTATGTCTATGTTTTTGGATTTTCTTACAATAAAGGATGTTGCTAAAATGATTTCTAAAATGGCATATACTAAGATGACGTATGGTAGGACGAGCAATATGAAAAATTTCAAGTAGACTATGATAATAAATGATTCTAAAATGGGTATAACCTACCACCTATGGAATAAATGCATGCAAGGATTTGAATTTGACCAAGGAACCTGATTGTAGGACAAAGACGATGACAAGATGAATTTCCCAAAGTGGACTGTTAAGCTAGAAAGATTCACAAATAGGACTAAAGTGGCTAGGTTCATTTACTTTTTGATAAATCGGGACATGAACATATCCAATGACGAGGAGAGTTACCTATTTCTACGATATGCAATTTTCTAGGAAGTATCTATATGCATGCAACTTAGGATGACTATGACTACGATGTTGACAGTGACTAAGACGTATATGACACCTAATACTGCAAGGTTTTTCAGCAAAGTTTTTCCAGTTTCTGTCCAAGGTTGATCTTAAGAAACAAAAGCAAAAATGATTGTTATGTTTCAGACTCGATTTGCAGGTTACTAAGGTTTTTGTTGACAGTCAAGTGCGGTTCACCTATCAGATGTGGTTCTAAATTTGACAAATGCGGTTCACCAATGTACATGCGGTGATTTGACTAAAACCGAGTTTTGAATGTTGACAGGCAGTTTTGACTTTTGATAGATGTGGTTTATGTTTTAGCAGATGCAGCTCACAATAGCAGTTGTGACTCAAAATAATGATCTTGTGAATTTAACCCAGTTGATAGACACATGCGGTTTTTAGAATGACAGATGTGGCTTTGTTACACACATGCGACTCATAGTTTGATAGTTGTGGCTCGTAATACCAAAGGAATTTTATGACAGGCACATGCTACATTTTCTATGATAGATGCGGCTTGCATGCACACATGCAACTCAACGTTTGACAATTGTGACTCATAATACATGACTATGTAAAAGAGGACTTTTTGATAGACACATGCGGCATTTCCCCTATCAATTGTGACTCACTAGGATAGATGTGGTGTTAAAATTGATAGTTGCAACTTACAAGGACACTTGCGTTTTTCTCAAAGTTGTTTTTTTGACTGACTTTATTTTGTTGATCAAGTGTTTTGACGAATACAGCAAAAAAAAAGCACAAAGTTCAATGTATTTTCAGTTTTTCATGATAGGATTGTTAAGACCAAAAACATTTACAATCTAGTCTTTGTGGACAATACTTGTTGAGTTCTTACTTGGATTTCTCCAGCTATGCATATTTATGGCAGATGACTAGTAGCTTGACCCCACTGGCTCCCCTCCACGACACTCACTTATACGGAGAAGACAAGCTAATGTACCCATGAAACTTCCATGGCATACATCTCATCTCCACACATAAGCTGTAAGAATGTAAGATGACTTCATAGGGCCGACCCTGTTGCGCTAGCAAATAGATGAGATTTTGGAAAATCTACAACAAGGTGTTTAGTAAGGGCATTCTGTTCGTGGGGAACTATTTAGCTCGACGAGAGACCATTTCTTCCCTTCTCGTTGGAATAGTGAGCGTGACTTCTGGGCTTTCTCCATAAATCCATTTTTATATACCGGGTGGAAGTCACTTGGCTTTAGCGTGTTACCGGTCTGAGTTGTCTTGGGGTGAGTACTTTTTCCCACAAAGACAGGCCCAAATTCTAGAGTCAGTAATTGTTTCTCTTACACCCAGGATTGCATGACTGTGCAAGGGGAGAGGATACTTTGATATACCGAATCGTAAAGGGTGACATAAATGTGATTTCACACCAAACAAAGCAAACACTAATTCTTTTTAATCCAAACGACAATTATCTAACTACCAAACAAAAAGCTTACTAAATAAAGTTAACAAATTCATTAGGTCCTACATGAAAACTGATCAATAGTTTATTTTTGGTGTCTTCGGCTTTCATCTTGCACAAAAAAATGGTTTTTGGTTTATTTGGTCTTCTATGCTTCATCCTACAAAAACTACGTTATTCCTCTAAACACAACCACAAACAAACATTAGCGAAAAAAAAAATGAAATATCAAGAAAAATGAAAAATAAAAACGCGAATATACAAAAGTAATAAAAAAGTGAAAAAAAAAACTTTTACCAGTCAAATGCGGTGCAAGATGTTAGATGTGGTTTAGGAACTTAGATGCATCACAGAAAGCCACAAATGCGGCTCACAAAGACTGATGCATCATAGGAAGTTAGATGCTTTAAATAAGAATTTCAAAAATCAAAAGAAAAAAAATTTACTAGTCAAATGCGATGCAGAAAGCCACAAATGTGTCATACAAAGTCACATGCATCACAGAATGCCACAAATGCATTACTTTAGCTTGCGGCCGCAAAAAAAATCATGTTTTTTCTTGTTAAAATTGCTACCCTTAACGAAAATATGCAGTATAATATATGAAAATTCATCTCTCGACCCTTCCAAATGCAACCATGCTATCTATTTGATCTCAAAATTCTCCCAAAAGTGTGATTGTTGACAGGCGGATGCGGTGCAAAGTGTCACAGATGTGGTGCAGGATGATAGATGCATTGTGGAAAATGGCAGATGCAGTGCGCAATGACAAATGTGTCATTTTTTCAAACAAATGCGGTGTGCCGTACAATAACCTACAAAAATGAAAAACGGAAAGATGTTGCGCGAATTTGAAGCATGTTCATGTCAGGTTCACCAAATGTATGACCTAGATTTCTGTTTGAGAGATTAAATGCTAATAGCTGCACAAATTACAATGATTAATTCTAAACTAACAAACAATCTAAATCAAAAACAAAAAAGAACGAATAAGTGAACATGATGAATAACTAAACAAATGAATTGAAAAGATCTCACTGAATATGCGTTCACTCCTTCGAATTATCTTGATTTCTCTTCTCCATTTTGTTGTTTCAGTATTCTTGCCCTCAAATTTTTAGTATTGATGCAAGCATAACTTCGTCGAGTGTCTAAGCGAAAAATTGAAGATAAGTTTCTTCTCAAAAGTGTGTGATTTCGGGAGGAGGAATAATGATAATGACATGCCATTTTATAGATTTTGGGTTTTCAAACGATCGGCTCAAATTCAAAGAGAGATTGACGGATGAGATTGATGAATATCATGCAATGTGAGTTATGTGTCAGATAGAATGTGAGTTAGAAAAGATTGCAAGATAAAGACTAAATTAGAATGATAACTTAATCTTGTGTCAAGACTGTTCGAAAATAGAAAGAACAAGAGTTCTAGATCTTAATCTTCAACTAAGATTCTTTGAAAAATAGAAGAAATAGACTTTGAATGTCAAAGACAAAGTTGGAACTCGAAGATGAAGAATTCAAATGCATACAAGAATTAATTAATTAAATAAATATATTTAATTAATAGATGCATTCATGCACATGATTTAGAACTAGTTAACTTACTAGTTGTGACAGAGAGTCCTCTCACAGAGACGATCAAATACTGAACCCGGAGATAACTAGCAGATTTAAAAAATAGATCTTGAGTCAGAAGGTGAGTGAATGATTTAGATAACTGAATGATAGAAGAATGTGACATAACTAATTAATAAATGAATTAAATGTTAATTTAAATCAACATTTGAAAATGAAAGACTTATTTAAATAAATAAAGATAATTTATTTAATTTGACTATTGTAAAGGTGGAATTGAATAAATTAAATAATAAATATTTAATTATAGATAAAGGGGGTTAAATTAATAATTAAATAATAAATATTTAATTATAATTGAAGTATGAAAAAGGGGTAATTAGATAATAAATCATTTAATTAAGAAGGAAGAATTAATTAGTTAGGGACATAATTAAATAATTATGATTTATTTAATTAATCAAGTTAAATAAATGAATTAATGAATTAATTAAAAAGGGGTATTTAATTAATAGATGAAATATGTGTTAGAAAGGTAATTAAATAATAAACATTATTTAATCATGACCATGGATAATAGAAAATTATGTCGTAAGTGGTGTTCGCAGGCCTAGACCAATTTTCGGTGTCTACACTATCTTCACAGACCTATTTTTACAAAGTTTTCATAGTTATTTTTTCTTTCAAGCATTAGTATTGTTAGATACCAATTTTTCAACACCAAGCTACTAACATTTTGTAGGCTCGCTAAATTTAAAGTTGTATTTAATGTATGTGGAGGTGGAGAGATCCTTTGGGTAGGTTCCTTCCTTCTACATTCTAGGAGGCTATTACAGAGATTGGTGAACCTAGCACTCAAAGCGAAGGTACCACTGAATAAAAAATTTCCTTTTCACCAACCTCTAGCGCACATAAAAAATGGACATATCGCACCATGGGTGATGTAGATAATGATGATGTCCGACCAAAATTTGGGTTTCCTATTACTGACCAACAAAGGGATACAATGATAAAAAATCCCTCCTTCAGCCTTGCTAGTTTTCTATGGGTTAATAACTGAAGACCCACACATATTCCTCTTTTTATTTTATGTCTTATGCAAAAGCTATGATTATACTTCTGATGAACATAGTATGAAGCTTTTTCCTTCCACTCTCAAGGATGTAGCTTTGAGATGGTTTATGGGATTGGGTAAAGATGTTCCTAATTGGGACACCATGAAGACACTATTCTTGGAAAAGTATTAGGACTACTTTAGATGACCTAATAGGAGGATGGATGATATATTCTGAATAACACAAAAATATGATGAATCCCTAGAGGATTATGTTGAATGATTTCATTTTTCTCTCAAGGAAAACCCCCAGAATAAGTTGTCAGAAGAGTCTCTCGAGATAGTATTTTTGAGAGGAGTTAATGAAGAATGTATTGATGTCCTCAACCTTATTGGAGGAGGAGATATCTCTTGAATGAAATTTGAATAAATTTGTAAGATATGCATAAACTGTTAGAAACCCTAGATCAAACATGCAAACCTAAACACCTTCCATAGAAGAGAAAACATAAAAAAAGCAGAGCTTTGCATGTCAATGTGCAAATTGATAATATTCAAAATTAAGAAATTACAATAAGAGAATTTCTTTATAAAATAAATGTATGCAACCCTAATGTTGACCTAAAACCAACTCAACTAAATAAAGCTTACTTGTTAATTAAGTAAACTAACTATTACCTAAGAAAAACCTAAGTAAAGTTATGCAAGTGTAATTAAATATTAATTACATTAACACCCCCCCATAAGTGCAACTTAGGGAGACTAAATAAGCATGCACCTAAAACTAAAATGAATGCAAGAAAGCATGAATGAGTCCCGACAACAAGGCCTGATCAAGTACCCATGTACAAATGCAATAATGAGGTAGAGAAGGAAAACCCAGTGGGACAACCCCCCTACAATGCGATGACTATTGCAAAGAAGCACTAGAAGAACAGTGTAGAATAACACTAGAACCACAATCCGGCAAGCAAGGGAAAACCCGATGCCACAAAACACTTGAAAACTTCAAACTAGAACAACCCTGGAATCAATGAAGCAACGGTAGTTGATATGATGATGAGAGAATCTGGAAGTTGTGAATTTCGATGCCGATGCCAAACTAAAACTAAATTTTTTCCATGGGAATAAGTACCATAAAGACTTAGGAACATTAACCACAAATGTAGTGGCCCTCAAACTAAGATGGATCAGATACAGATCATTAACAATAGGCTCTCAATCTAAAGTGTGAACCAAAATGAATCTGATATGTATCAAGCTCAGACAAAAAAGTGGCCAAAAGAAACTAAGAAACCAAATTACAACCCATTTGAGTTGTCATCAAAACACAATGAAGATTATTATGCAAGAAACCCCCCTGATGGAACTTTATATTAGTTCATTTATTACAATCCCCAATGAATGAAAAAAGAGAGAATTCCTAAACATGCATAAATAGAAAATTAAAAAAATACCTTTGATCTATGTAGAGGACTAAACTAGCTTTCCAACGCCGCAAGAATGGAGAAAAAAGGATCACTGAGTCAAAAGATATGCCCTCCGGAGTGAAAAACACAAGTTCTGAGTTCAAGGACTTGCAAAATAAAATTGGAGCAAAATGAAAGAAAAATACCTTCACCACTGGATCGGCATTGGAATCAGCTTTCCAACGATATCTCATTTGTGAAAAAAGGACTCACACCCAATTTTGTAAAAGTGCTCCAATTTGGCCAATAAGGCCTCCAGGCAACCCAGGGGGCTAAAAAAATTCGGCCCCTCATCTTGTGCACAACTAGGGGCTGGCATGCAGGGGGCTAGGGCGGAGCCCCTAGTCACCCATGTGACTGGATCAGGTGCTGAAGGGCCGGCTGGGGTTAGACACATAGCGCCTAGTCCCCCATACGACCGACGGTTGCCTCCAAATTGGCCGCGGGGGCTGGTGCTAGGACCGACGGTGGCTTGGTGGAGCCATCGGTGGGGGTGGCTGCTGGGTGGCCACTGGGTGGCCACTCAGTGGTGGACCCCTTTTGAACTGCACGCAGTGGTACGAATCCCCAAAAATGCTTTTTTTTTTGTTTTTCTAATTTTCGTGCATCGGGAAGTGTGCTAGGGAGGCCGTACGACTTCCCTAGCAAAATGTTTTTGCCTTCCGAATCAATTTCGCCAAAATCGATGAAATGAAGGGCGATCTTAGGGTTTTGGGGAACTACAAACGGGATGGCAGTGTTTGTTTTTCTCCAAGATGCTCCAAAAAATAGGCTTCCCCCAGAGCTTCCAAAAAATCAGCAAACATGAAACCCTCACAGATCTGGCAAATCATGACCAAAAACTGCAAAATGAAAGCCAAACCTGAATTTTTCTAGCGCTCTGAATCCAATGGTGAAGCCCAATCTAATCCAAGATGCTACATAGATGAACTCAAGGAAAAAAATCCTCGAGGAACCTCGAACGAACTCTGCATAATTTTCTCTAGAATTTGAGAACAGGTTGCATGTCAAGGCTTTGATACCATGTTAGAAACCCTAGATCAGACATGCAAACCTAAACACCTTCCATAGAAGAGAAAACATCAAAAAAGGAGAGCTTTGCATGTCAATGTGAAAATTGATAATATTCAGAATTAAGAAATTAGAATAAGAGAATTGCTTTATAAAAGTAATGTATGCAACCCTAATGTTGACCTAAAAATAGCTCAACTAAATAAAGCTTACTTATTAATTAAGTAAACTAATTATTACCTAAGAAAAACCTAAGTAAAGTTATGCAAGTGTAATTAAATATTAATTACACTAACAAAAACTACTCTAGAACCTTCAAAAAGAGGCCAAGAGAAACTAGAATATCAGTTCTTGGTAAATCATCTATTGGGGTATCTAAAGTTGAGTTGAGCAATCTGTTATCCAATATGAAAAAGGATATAATTAGTCATTTGGAAACATAGTTGGATACTCTCCATATCAAAAAATAATTAGGAGGAAGCAGAGGCTATGCTTACTGAGTATTATCCAAGTTGTAGGCATAGAAAATAAAATTGCAAGTGTAAGATAATGGCCAACATCTAGTAGGAAAAATTTGAGAAGTCTGACTTTCAACCCATTGAAGGAGATGGTGGAAATATATTTTATATAGCACAAAGGATACCATGGAAGAAGAGACAAGGTGTACCAAAAGATAATATCCAATGTGACAATCACAAAGAACTTGGTTCTTTATCCACCTGCCCAGCCATATGCTGAACTTGATCACACCATTTGGTCCAATTTGGGTGAGGAGGAGGAAGATAGCTATTCTCTTTAGACATTGATGACTATAGAGCGCAACCCCTTATTGTATGACCAGGATGAAGATGAGATCATTGCTCATATAATAAAAAATGACTATGGCAGGAGCCCACATTAGTAGGATTACCTCAGATACCTACAAGACCCCTTGCAAAGTATTGTACCTACTAATTTTATAAAATAAATATCACAACTATTTCATTCATTACTCCCTCAATAATTTTTACCCATTATACCAACCCTTGATCTCTCATCATTTGAAGAGTCATCAAAGCAATTGGAAATTATGCCAAGGATTCCATGTTAAACATTAATAATGCCTTGACTGAGGAACAAAATAATTCTCTGCAATCAGTGTTGCAGGAACACTCAGTTGCATATATACATGGGATTACCATGGTATGAGGGACATTGATCCTAATTTATCCATGCACTAGATTTATATTAATGATGGTTGCAGACCTATAAGACAACCACATAGACGCATGAATCTAGTTCTAAGAGATATAGTGAAAGCTGAACTACAAAAGCTTTTAGATGTTGGTTTTATATACCATATATCAAACAATGAATGGGTTTCACCATTGGTAATAGTTCCCAAGAAAGGTGGGAAGTGGAGAGTCTATGTTGAATGCAGGAAATTAAATGCGTCCACAAGGAAATATCACTTTCCACTACCATTTATTGACCAAGTTCTTGATTCTTTGATAGGAAAGAAATATTTTTCATTTCTTGATGGTTTCAATGGTTATAATCAAATCAAGATTGCACCGGCAGATCAAGATAAGACCACATTTACCTACCCCTGTGGAACCTTTGCATATTTTGTTCTACTTTTTGGCATGTGCAATGCTCCAACTACCTTTCATAGAGTAGTGCTTAGCATATTTTCTAGTTATGCACATAACTGCATGGAGATATACATGGATGATTTCACCACCTATGGTGAAAGTTTTGAAGAATCTCTTAGTAACTTGGAGAAAGTGTTAACAAGATGTAAGGAACACAATCTATCACTCAACAATGAGAAGTGTTTCATGATAATGACACAAGGAATTGTGTTAGGAAACTTTATATCTAGTGAGGGAATATAGGTTGATTCAAAGAAGATTGAAATTACATCTACCCTACCTATACCATAAAAAAAAAAGATGTTAGAAGATTCCTTGGACATGCAAGTTATTATAAGAAATTTATCCAAGATTTTAGTAAAATTGTTGCACCTTTGTTTATTTTGTTGACAAAGGATAGTGAGTTTGGTTGGACTGAAGGCTATCAAAATAATTTTGAGAAATTAAATACAACTCTAACTCATGCACCAGTTTTAAGACATCCAAATTGGACATTAAAATTTCACATACACACTGATGCATCAGACTTTTCCATTGGAGTAGTCCTAGAGAAGAAAGAAGGGAATAATGAATATGCAATATATTATATCAAAAAAAACTTCCAAGGAGAAGAGTTGAACTACACTATAACAAAAAAATAAATGCTTGTAGTTGTCTATGCCATTAACAAGTTCATACATTATATAATTGGCTATCAAGTGTTCATTCATATAGACCATACAACCATCAGATAATTGATGAATAAACCAGTGGTAGGTGGAATACATGTAAGGTGGTTATTGTTTCTGCAAGAATTTGACATAACAATAGTTTAGAAGCCTGGAAAAGCTAATGTGGTTGTTGATTTCCTGTCTAGATTGCCAACTCAATCAGCTGAAGGGGTGGTTGATGATTCTTTCCTTAATGAGCATCTATTTTCTCTAAATGTACACATCCCATGGTATGCTAATATAGCTAACTATTTGGTAACAGGGAAATTCCAGGTTACTTTTCTCCAAGAGAGAAAAGACGGGTGGTTCACAAATGCTTCCCTTATTCTTGGATTTTTGGATTTTTATTTTACACTGGCCCAAATAACATTATGAGAAGGTGCATCACAAAGGATGAAGTTTTTTCTATATTGAAGCATGCCATGATGAGCCATGTGGTGGAAATTTTGCAGCTAAGGGGGCAACCTTTAAAATCTTGACAACAAGATATTATTGGCCAACCCTACATAAAGAATTTGTTAAGCACACTAGAAGTTTTGATCGCTGCTAGAGAATGGGAAGACCCACAAAAAGTGATGAAATTCCTTTACAACCTCAATAGGCACTAGCTCCTTTTGATAGATGGGGGCTATATTTTATTGGACATATCTCTCCTAGTTCAAATAACAAGGAATACATATTGGTATGCACTTCTACTTGACCAAATAGGTGGAAGTGAAAGAATTATAGTTTTTCAAAGATGGAAATGCAGCAAAATGATCAAATGAAGAGAACTTCACTAGGTATGGTGTACCTAAAGAGATAGTGACTAATCGAGGACCACAATTTACATTAGACCAAACTGCCAAATTGGTAGAAGAGTATTAGATTAGGCACAAAAAATCTACTCCATATCATCCTCAAGCTAATGGTCAAGTAGAGGTCACCAACAAGGAGACTAAGAATATATTGAAAAAAATAGTGTAGCTTCATAGGAGAGATTTTGTATCTAGATTACCAAAAGTTGTTTCGGAATACAAAACCACATGGAAGATAACTATAGGTTTTACCTCTTATGAACTAGTTTATGGAAAGACAACATTGTTTCTTATTGAATTTGAATACAAAACATTGAGAACAACAATTGAGTTGGACATGGATTTAATAGAGGCACAAAAGGAAATATTGCATTCTTTGAATCGGTTGGATGAGATACACATGGAAGCAATCCATCATATAGATGTGATGTAGTAGCAGAGATTGAAATGGCATAAGCAGTTCATAAAGACAAATGAATTCACTAAAGGCGATTGGGCTATGTTATATGACTCTAGGTATAAGTATTTCAAGGGAAAATTCTAGTCCAGATGGTTGGGCCCTTATCAAATCAGCAAGGTTTACCCAAATGGAGAAGTACAATTGCATACCATTGATGCAACCTAGTTCTCACTTATTGTTAATGGACATAGACTAAAGTTATATAAGAAACCAATGCAACATGATGACTTCATATTTTCACAAATCCAACAATATGGTGCTCACAACGAAACTGAAATAGAAAATAATTCAAAAATTCCTACATCAATACAAGGGACCTACCAAGCATGTCTAGTGATCTAGATACTAAGTCACACAAATCAACACCTAAAATCACCCAGGAATAGTTTCCTATGCTTTAAAACACATGAACAAATAATACATTATTTATGCACACATGGAACACTCTCCATGATGTGAATACCCTATTCCAAAGGGACCTATTATCTAGTTATTCAACATTTACCGAGACTTGATTCTTTAGGGGCCTGAAAAGTTACTCTATCAAATACAAATGGACCCTATGCTTGAAGTACCTATAGCAACACTTGTTGCAACTACACCTACACTACCTTGGAAAAATTGAATTGTTTTCCCATGCATTCTATTCATATCACATGCCTTATTCATTTCCCAATAAAGTTCCCATCTCTTGTCCCACTCAAATCACCGCTGCCAAATTTTCATCCACTATCACGTATTTAATGCCGATCAAATCAATTACACGCCAAAGTACATATTTTTCTAGTTACAACTTATTTCAAGTGATGATTTCTATTACACACGTATGATAGGTAATTTATCATAATTAAACTAGATTTATTTTTGTATTCATTACTATTCTTGATTTAAGTTATGCATGTGAAATTTATGCATGCATGAAGTGAGGTCACTTCAATTTATGTTGGGGGAGGGGTACTATAGTTATGATTATTCTTGGTTTTCACCACTTTTCACCACCTAAGTTTGTTAGATATCATTTTATGCCATCCTTTTAAAACTTCTAAACATAAATACCTCTCTATTAATTTAGACCATGTGATTTATACCCTAAGATAAGTTGAGATAAGAATATTTTGCACTGGATTGAGCTAAAGGAAAAGAGGGATTGTGAGTTATAGTATTGGGTATAAGGGAAGGTATTTGAAGGAGCGGTAAAATTGAGGGGTTTTAAAGGTGGTTAAGTCAAATTTTGAGTAAGAATTTGAATTCTACAAGATTGTAGCAATGGGAGGAGATGTTATACATAGAGAACCATCTATACATAAATAAATATTAGAAGATTTGATGGTTTTA
The DNA here is from genome assembly GCA_007115665.2 of Sequoiadendron giganteum. Classification (NCBI taxonomy): domain Eukaryota; kingdom Viridiplantae; phylum Streptophyta; class Pinopsida; order Cupressales; family Cupressaceae; genus Sequoiadendron; species Sequoiadendron giganteum. The sequence continues at coordinate 132,205,058 of CM021104.1, forward strand.
CCCCTCTTTACCAGAGTAGGATGGTTAGAATACTTCTTGAAGTTGACAAAGTATGATAATGACATAGCTAGAGATTTTGCAGCAACATTACAATATGATGAAGCGACAATGGGAGGGTTGGTTGTAGATGCTCATGAGTTTTCAATTTCTCAAGTCATAGGATTACCTTAGACGGGGTTTGAATAACTAGCTCATGCAGATGCAGTGGTGACAAGGGAGGAGTTCTGTGAGCACGTATAAATTTTGGACTCCACATCTCGAGGTACAAAGTGGATTTCCCTTCCATTATTTTTGGGAAAATGTGCTATTTATATTATTAAATATTTTACTTGTGATGGATATCATAATCTCTTATACACTATGCATTTTAAGTTTCTAAATCATTAACAACATGAAAAGCTGGTGAATGTACCCAATTTTATATACAACATGATGAAAATAATGGCAAATGAATATAAAAAACAAGTAGACACCAAACTATCCCACCATTTCTTGATAATCCTATTGGTTAAAAGAAGTCTAAGAATTTAACACCCATAGGTTAATTGGGGTGATTTCAAAAATTGTAAGGATATCACTCAGTTTATTAAAGCACCTGAAGCAGAGGATGAACCTCAACCTAGGTTTGAACCAAAAATTGAACCTGAGCAAGATGAACCCAAAAGAGGAAATTCTCTTGTTACACCATTGGCTTCACCTACCCGTAGCCATAGTAGGTTAGAACACTATGATATATCCGAACATATTCCAATGGTAATGGAAGATACCTCATCATATCAAAACCCTAGAGTTAAAATAGGAACTACATCAACATCTTCAAAAAGGAAAAAGAAGAAGAAAGGTGTTGAGAAGAAAAAAAATTTTAAGGAAGGGGTAGAGAAGAAAATGGGAGTGAAAGGAAGAAGAAGAGTAGAGTTACACAAGAAATTGTTACACCCTGATGCTCAGGTAGATTGAGAGGGGACAATGTTGAAAAGAGAATTATGAAAGAGAATGAACACGAAGAAAGAAATGAAAGACAATAAGATAAGGATGCAATGATGATAAATACATACATAGATAGGGAAAGAGATGTCCCTGAGGATGTTTTTGTTGATATTCCTAAAAATTCTAATGTTCCTATTAGAAAAAAAAGATATATTTCTTCTTCCTCTAATTTTGATTCAGAGGATATCTTTATTGCAAATAAAACAAGAAAAACAATTTCTAGTAGCCCCAATAGGGAGATTTTTTATATTCCAAGAGATGATGGTGATTTCGATTTTGAAGAAAAGGAATAATTGCTGGAAGACAAAAATATAAGGGAAGAGCTTCATGAAACTCTTGATAGAATTGAAAAACTAGAAGCACAAATGAAAAATTATGAGCAAAGAGACAAAGAGAAGGACATGAGAATTCAGGAGTTGGAAGAAAAGATACAGACTTATACTCATGGAGCTAAGCTAGATTTACTGGCACAAATGGCTGAAGATAAAATACTAGTTCAAGAGAATGTAGCATTAATTCCATGACCCCTTGTTGTAAAAAAATCAATATATCATACAAATTTGTCTCTGGGATTGGAATTGTTAAAAGTCATAAACCAATTCAAGAAAGAAAAAGGAAATTGGGAGAAGGAGAAACACATTTTGAATGCATCACTAGAGGGTAAAAACTTGAAACTAAATAAGTTGGAGGAGAAACTAATAGAAGTAATAGACATAGCCATCCAAATAATTGAGCGTAGAACTCCACCTAGAGTGTATGCATTGTTCTTAAAATAAAATTTTCTCAACTTTTAGTTTAATCATTTCATTAATGATAATCTTTTTCTTTAAATTTGAGGCATAGTTAACTTGGAGGAGTAGGATTAGTTGTGTGAGTATTATCTCCACAACTATGTGATGATAGAGGAAACTGAATGGAATCCCTTAATCTATGTTGAGGATTTGCAATTAAGAGCCCTAACATCATATTTTAGGAATGAACAAATGCAAGGGGAGTTAATGGAAAAGTGTGAGGAACAAGAGAAACCAACATCACTATAGCTCAAGAAAGAAGCAACATATCCCAATAGAGTCATTACTCAATGGTTGACACTCCTTTCTCACCGAGGTGTGGGAAAATTAATTATGGACTTAAGAATTTGAGATTACAAAGAATTCAACAGCTTGCAAGGACCAACCTCTAGGACTGCCTAAGATATGTGGAAAATAAGTGGAGCAAATTGAATCCAAAATTATAGAAGAAAGAGCCTCACTCTTTCTATAATTTTGTGAGTATATTTGATAGATTATGCAAGTATATAAATATTTCAAGACAGAGAGGAGTGGAATGGCTTCCACTTACCTATCACCCTCCTATTCTACTTCATCCAGTACCACATTGGACAAGAGAAAAGATCGATCAATGTTAAAATTTGGAATTAGTTAAGTTGGATAGGCTTGCATGTTACAATGGCTTGTATCTCAAATAGAGACAGGGAGTCAATGCAGTCATGGATCTTAGACAAATTATTTTATACTATAATCTTCTTCCCTAGGTGGTTTTAGTCAAGTATTTTTTTTGCTTGAGGACAAGAAAAAAGATAAGTTGGGGGGAATGATGGGCTTGATCATTAGTGCTTTTTCTATTACTTTTCATATGCTTTCAAACACTTTTTATATGTTTTCTAAGACAAAAAATTCCATAATATGCTATCCTATTATAACATACCTTGCTACTTGAACCTAGTTTGAAGAATATGAAATATGCTGATATTTTTAGCAATTACATGATTTAAATGTGAGAATATATGTATATGAATAGAATTATGTGATTTGATTATGACAGTTAGTTGTATATGTATGTTGTATGGATTAACTTCTCTATAACTCAACATGAGGTAACAAGAACAAAGCATTTGTAGCAAGAAATGAAGCAGTGAAATGAGGGAACTGTGGAGCTGGACATGAACCATCATGAAGGAATAAACTGAAGGAAGACACTTGTTTTAGAACTCTGAATGTTTACCTATGTGTTTCACATTCAATATGTTTCACTTAAGATCTTTGTTGAATAGGTCTTTTCTTCCTTTTCAGTTAGAATAAATAAGCCAATCTTAATTTCATATCCTCGTATCTAGGAGTAAGATTAATGGTTGCAGTTAGTTAGCAGTTTGAATAAGTCGCTCCCCATTTTTGTATAAATTTAGGGGATGATTTCATAGCCAAGTTAGTTGGTTGTTACAAGTTATTAAAAAGATAGTTGTTTCAAGTTTTAAGTTATCCAAAAATATATTGTTAAGATTTCATTAGTGAATACAATCTAAAGGTGGATTTTGTTTGATATCTAGTGTTATGCAATGAATGAAATTTTATGTTACATGGATGCATAATATTATAAGCTAGATATGGTTCTTAGTTAAGTGAGATAGTACCCTAAGCTAGCCACTCGAGGTATTTCCTTTAACTTCATTTATTTTATTCAAATTTATGCATTCCTATTAATAACATTTTTTATTGATTCATAAATACATTTCAAGTAAAGTAGAGTAGTTCTTATAGCTGATTACATTAGTTGTTGTTCATGAACTATTGTATAAATAGTGAATCTTAGCACTTTGGAGGTTAGATTTGATTTCTTTATTATTTTGAATAATTTTAGACTAATTTTGTACTTCCTTATTATTAGCAGTCACCTAAAACCTATGTTGTAGGTACCCATAGCCATTAGGTTTTGTCACTAGTTCTACTATTTTTACAATTATGTAAGCTTTCTTCAAAGTAGAGTAGCTTGAATAAGTTTACATAAGATAATTTAGGTTTACATGAGTCTATGGAGGCATATATTGTGCAATACCATTAGAAACTTGCACACCTTGGTTGATGATTTAATGTAGTCTTGACAATGTGAAGTGGACTGTTTAGATAGTTAACCCTTTGAATTAAGTAGATCTTACCAAGTTTACAAGCTTATTAGTTAGACTCTACAATACATAAATACATATAACCATACATACATACATACATACATGCATACATACACACATATAGGTATACATACATACATAAAGACATACACACATGTACAAATATATATACAAACATACATACATCAAACATACTTAACAAACTTGCACAAAAAAAATTCCAAGTAAGACATAACACGAGTGCATTATTACACACTCGCATTATATCAAGCTTGAGAAACATACATCAACATTTTGCAAAAAAGGAGAAAAATACAAAACAAAACATAATGTGAGCACATTATAACACACTCACATTGTATCTTTCTTTCATAATCCCCAAGCCTTAGGCTTGGGATTTTCTTTGGATTTTCAACCCAAAGGCTTGGAGTGCCTTCCCAACATCCAAAGACATGTTTTTGCATATTCTACAAGATTTCACATAATCTCGTTCATGCTAATAGTCAAGTTTGCACGTGTTTCAAGGTCGAGTAAATTGAACACCTATGTAAGTTTAGTCCCTCCCTTAACTATTTAACAATGCAGTTTTTTCACATTTTGACAATGTTAAGGATTTCATTTTTAATTTCTTTTGATTTTGTGTTCATTTTCTACAAAAAACCAGTGTTTGGTATTTTTACCTTATTTTTTAACCGTTCACTGAAAATTCAAATAAATTACACTTTTGTAAAAATAGACTCCATTCTACACATATTCAAAAAATAATAATTTTTGATTTGTTTTAAAAAATTATAGGGTTAACACAGCTAAATTTTGTTTTTCAAGATGTGTCTAATTTTAAAATTAGTAAAAAATCAAATATTCATCAAAAAATTATCAAAAAATTTGGTCATAAAATACATTCTATTAGCTAATTTCTTACCAAAGTGATTTTAAAAATACCAAAAAAAGCTTAACCTTTTGAGGGAGCCACAAAAGATACTATGTTATGTTTTTTTGATAAAAATAAAACTAGTTTCTATGGCTCGCTTTTTTGAACCCTTTAATCTCTACCATTTTAAAAAAAAATTAGTAGTTTATAAAGTATACTTGGAGCACTATGAACATTATTTTTTTTGCATCTTAAAATTTTGAGTGTAACTATCCTTAATTTCTCATCCAAGGTTAGTATTTCTTGATTTCAGAAAAAAAATGTGGCCACTTAAGACCCATTTTTGGCCCCCCATCTTTATGCACTTACCCCTCTCTTCTCTAGCAACATAACCCGCTCATATAGCTCCCTATAATGTTGGATATCTCACATAGGTTGAATAATATAAAAAAAGGCATCCTATAACCCTTGTCCTTCTACAAGTTGGTGAGCTATATCCTGCTCCTACTTGAGTCAAGCCACATCTACCTATGTATGGGCTCATATTAGTCATGTAGAACCTCTAGATCCTTCTAGAGACAATCTCGCTCCACTATGATGGTTGCTAACTGTGCCCCACCATCCCCACCTTCCCCTCCATCCAACTATCCCTATAATTGGTCCACCTTTCCATGAGCCATGTCTCTCTCTCCTACTACCTATAACCACTCCTCCCAAGCTTGTTCCCTCTCCTACCTAAGTTGGTATTTCTCCTGACGTAGTTGATCCCTCTCTACAATCAGTAAACCAAGCCACACTTGGATGTCTCTCTCATCATCTCCGTAATCATCTCCTCTAATCTCAACATCCTCCTCCTTGGCACCCCTCTCTCCCTGACCTGCATCAGGATCCCTCCTTTTCCACACTTGGCAACCTTATCCATCCCCACCATCACGATCATCATCCTCATCATCATTGTCATTCTCCTCACTACTGTTATTAATACTACTTCTCTTGTTACTACTCTCCTCTTGAACCAAAACAAGTTGATCTCATGGGATTGTCAATTGAATCAGTCTCCTCCTCGCTCACCACACATCATACTCAGAAGTAGTCCCGAAATCCACCACATGAGTTTCTTGTTAATCTTGATGGGCTATATAGGGATCTATGTATCCACCCTAGATATTTCTCTCCCACATCACCCACACAAATAATGCCTCCACCTCTAGAACAATCTGACAATGCCTAAACTATCTCATCACCCACACTAGCAAGTATCACTCAATGATGGATGGATTCTACCCAATTTCAAATAGTGGATCCTCTAAACATATGACATATATAGATGATCGTCATCCCATACCTCACAATCATAGTATGGGTTCCAAATAAAGCTATTCATGTCATCAATCACTCATATTCAATATCCCATCTCTCCCAACCATCATTGTTGTAGAAAACTTGCATATGTAAAAACATAGGGCATCCCTAGCTCTCTCCTCTTGTTTGTCACTAGCCACCAAACTGCACAATGCTCATATGTATAGATGTGTAGTAAGGTCACCTCCCATCCCAATAAACAATCAAATGCATTTCTATATATAGCTTGGCCAAAACACATGCATCCCATGGAAAAACTATACCATCTGAAAGCATACTATCCAAAACCCATACCCATCCAATTGCAAATCTATGAGATAAATGATCTAGTACTAGTACCCCTTTGATCAATCCAACAATGAATAGAGAGAACTTAGGAAAATCCCCCATACCGTCCTCCAAGTCTAACTCGATCCCCCTCATTCTAAGATCATCTATCACGAACACCTTGGCTAACACCTCCCCGATATGTATAAGATCATACTGCACTAACTCCGCATCGATTAAAAGTTTAAGGATCCAACAAACATCCTCCAAAGTAATTGTAGACTCACTTTTAGGCATGCGAAAACTAATAGTATCATTGTACAAAATCTATACTAGGGTTGTCATTATAGATTGATGCACCCTTAATCAAGGTATCCTGTACATGTGGTAGAGTCCTGTTAAACTCATCCACTCGTTTATCTTCGTCAATCTATGCCACAACTATTAAATTACTGACATACGCCTCTCTCATAATTGTAAAGGACCCAAAGGCTCCTACATCATACCAACACATTAACATCAGCCCTCCAAAATAACATGAATTCCTTTCATTTCAGCTCCCAAACCCTCATATACTTACATTTTTTTGTAAATTCATGATTCTATTTTTGTTTAGGTGTATCCCTAACCAATGTAAGAACATACTTATCATCTGCAAGTGCGAAGTTATACAACATAAGTGCATACCTAGACAATGCAAGTGTTGAAGGCACAAGCATGAATCTAACCCACGAAAGCGTGAACTCATGAAGCACAATCATTGTTCAGTGTAAGAGAAGTGATAGCCTTTGTAAGCACCTCTTTCCCAAGTGCAAGTGTGGAATTGTGTGCAAGAAAAAACTCTATAAGCATAGATTCATGATGCACGAGCCTTGAAATGCTCCACAAGTGCGAATCCTATGCAAGCACAACTTTATGTAGCATAAGTACCACAATCATACATGGAAGTGTAGTTTTGTGGATTTGTGCCTCTATTTTGATTGACTTTCTAGCCTAATTTGACCCATTTATTGACCACTAAAAATACCCAAAACCTAGGGAATATGACACATAACATGTCTCCTATGTCCTCTGGTTGTTGGTAATCCTAAACCTACTCTAAATGATGCAAATATTGATGAATTTATTTCATTTCTCCTTTGCACTCTCCAAGCTCCTCCTCTCCAAATGTAAGGGTGAAAATGACCTTTTGGGCCCCCCTCAAGCCTATTTATAGGCTCAAAACCCTAATTTTCTCAATGACAAGTGGTAAATGCATTGAACCAGTCATATTTTACCCGGTTCTAGGCATGTTCTTCCATTTCTTCTTCTCTTTTCCTTCATTTTCTTCTTGAACACCTTTCTACATCATTTCCACACTCCCCAAACTTGGAGACATATAACAAGTTTTGCATGCACAAGTCACCATCAACTTCCAACTCATATGTTGACGTTTATTCTTATGGGATGCTCACACATGTGTAAAATCCTCTTCCCCATGAAAGCCACCCTACATTTACCATTTATCTACACTTGTCATATGGTCAAGGCCTACTCACATTTTACCTTTCCTTATTTGTTTCCACTTGTCTTGATCATGTTCTTCCTAAGATATTCTCGCACATGTGTGAGTGCACCTTGTCATCCACTTGTCATTTCCTTTTTCTCCCCAATGTGTGCTCACATGTGTGTGAGCACACCTTTCCCTCTTACCTATGACACATATCACACTCACATGCCTCCATCCTATGACACTTGTCACAAGGTTAAGCCTTTTCATCTCATTCAATCTTAGCCCTCCATTTCATGGGAGGATCTTGACCCTCCATTTCTCCATAAAAGAATCTATAAATTGGAGCCTTGCCTTCACATTTCATCAAATACAATTTTCATATCCATATTATATTGGAAATTTGATCTAAGAGAAATCCACAATCCTCAGTTTAGAGAAAATCTTCAAGTTTTTTGGGTGCACACTTGAGCTCAATCCATGGATAAGGGAAACTAAGGTATACTCACTATTTTGAATGATTTTGATTTTTTTTCTATTGATTTTACCTTCATATCATTTTCCTACCTGTTTAGTATGTAGTATTGAAATACACCTTGGGAAAGTTGTTGAATCACTAGGACCATATTCTCCTAGGTCATCCCCTAGAAGGACTAGTTTTATGGTTGTAAAAAAGATCAAAGACATGAGTCTTTAGACATTCATATGCTAGATCTCTCATATTTGATGATGTAAATCTAGATTTGTTTTAGTGCTCCCAAATTGATATATTCCTATAATGAATTTCCCTTGAAGTTCTAGGATGATAAGAAATGAATGCAATTAAATGCCCTTTAATACAAGGATGCAATAATAAATCATGAAAAATGTGTAGGTCAAGTTGGTTCACCGTGGGAAAGGAATGGGTGGGAGTTGGTATATATTTAAGCATAAATCAAGTGACCTAGATTTTAAATGAAAATTTTGTTTCCACTAAAAATTTATAATTTTGGGAAAAAAAAAAAAAATAGAAAAGAAAAGATGCATACCTTGCTTTCGTCTATAATACCTTTGCAAGCTTTCTTCACATAATATTTGTGCCTTTTTAGTTGAATTCTTTTGTGCACTCTTATTTTGTCTTGTCCTTTTATTTCCCATCTCCTTTGTAAAATATGGAGCTTGCAAATTCCACTCTCAATGATTTTCTCCTCCAAATTCTGCCTTGTAGAAAAAAATGCATATTTATCTTTCTTATATATTGACTTAAAAAAAAAGAAAAAATAATTGTTAAATTTTTAGATTGAAATGATTTAAAAAAATCACATAGTTTCAATCCAAAAATTTAGTAATTGATTATCATTGACTCATAAAGATTGATGTTAATTAAGAAAAAAAACTTCCTATTTATATGCATCATGGAATAATTTAAAAAAAAAAAGGGTTGGCTAGGCATTAAAAAAATTCATTTTTTTAAAATTTGGAAACCTTTGTTCGAAGGTGGTTGTTGGTCACATTGTGTGTGCCATATTAGGATCTTCATTCAAAGACCCCTTAGAACAAATATACCTTCAAATGAAGGTGCCTTCATTTAAGGGGGTCTTCGAACAAAGACCCTAAATTTTCACCTTCAACCCTCTTGCAAATTTCTATAGTTTTTTAGCTTTCAAATCTTAGGTTGAAGGTCCAAATGGAATCAACTTCACAAACCAAATTTGAGGATTGTAGTCCTCTATACAAGCTTTCCAACAACTATAGTTTTAATATATTTTGATTTTATTATGATTTTTTAAAGTTTTACTAAACATAGGTTTTTTACCGAACATCAAGTTATCTATTCTACACATGTGGAAAAATAGTAAATTACTAAAAAAAATTCTAAAAAATATATATGCATTAGGTATTGATGTCCTTGTTCCAACAAAAAAAATTGATTTTGATACATACAAAATAAGTTATGTGTGACATAATAGACCTATGTCTAAATTATAATTGGTTTGACTTCAAAATTAATTAAAAGAAAAATATTCAACATAACGTTATGAAACCAAATGCAAGCACTAGATATCAATGTTACCAACCTAAATTCAAAAGAATCTGAATTTTATCCTTTGTAGATTTTTTTTATGTGCGATGTAATATTCATCACTTTTTAAAAATGTTGTTTACTATTAAAAACTAGTTATCAAAGGGGACACAAAAAAATACAATTTAATTCTATTTAAAAAAAAAACATTTAGAATCTATAGACAAAATCTCACAAATCACTAGTTTGCATCATTTTCAACTGCCTAATAGTTTAGCTACTATAGGTGTCAGAAAGTGAAGATTTAGTTGAAAATGTTGATTTCAATGTCAAGTTTGACCAAAAAGTATAACCCATTATTGTGGGATGATCCAAATATGGAGATCATTTTCACTCGAACATTGAATCTCTACAAGATCTTCTAATGCACTTAAAAGTTGCACTCAAATGGAAAAAAAGATCTCCAAAATATACTTTGTAGGATTTGGCATCCCATTGTCATGTGAAGTGAAATCTATGTCTTATTCACTTGAGACTTGGATCTTTATAAAATGTAATTCTAACTATTTCTATGGACAAACACTTTGGAAGTAAAGTGAGGGTGCACATGAAAGTAAAGTTTGGTAGAAGATGGATTTTTCCCATGGAAAAAGGGAGATGACATCAATATAATCTAATAATGATGTAGCATGACATCAACATAAAATTAAGGGTGATTGAATAACATTAGCATGATGTATCTATTTGCATGCTTCGATCAAAAGCATGGCTTGTTCATTGTTCTTCTAGGCTCAATGCTGGTGAGGCTCACTCTTCTTTATTGGTTGTCTCATTTTCTGTGAGCCACCTATCTTTTGCCTCAATGGCTTCTTTATAATGAGTATTGGCCCTTCCAGTTTTACCATAATCAAAACATTAGCATGATGTAAGCAAGGGGGAACAATTTTAGAATGACATAAGTAACATAGAAATTGTGAGAATTCTATGTAGACTAGACCTTTGGTGAAGTTATTATGTTTTGTTTAGTTGAACAAGTTTGCTAGGAAAAATGGAGATAATGTTAGTATGATGTAAGACCTAATAATTGAAGTTTAGATAATTAAACTCCATTTTGGCATTTAATTCTTTTTCAAGAGAGTTAAAATTCATTGTGATTTTTTGTAAGATAACCAAAATGAATGCACACATCAATAGATATGATCTACAAATACCAATACCTTTTCATTAACTCCCCCCAAGAATTAATAATGGTACATGTCTTTTTTAAATCACTCTACTTGAATATCACATTCTTCCACAATCAAATAATCAATAATATTTTTTTTACAATCTCTTGTTCCAATAAATCTCTTTGTAAAACAATAAGCACAATACAACTGAGTGAAACCACATGTCAAGACCTAATAATTGAAGCCTCGGTAATTAAACTCTATTTTTGAATTTAATTCTTTTTCAAGAGGTAAAATTCATCGTGATTTTTTCCTAAGTTAACCATAACGAATGCACACATCAATAAATATGATCCACAAGTACCAATGCCTTTTAATTAACTCCCCCCAAAATTAATAATGTTACATGTCTTTTGGAAAACACTCTAAACTTGAATACCACATTCTTCCACATCAAATAATCAAATAATCATTTATTTTCCTCCAGCTCTCTACTATCATGATGATGGATGACAGAGTGTGATCCAAAATATTGATGCTAAAAATCTCTAACACAATCAAACCCAAAAACAATATCTATCAACAAAAATAAACTGTGCAAACTTAATGTCATGAAATAATTATCTTATGACATTCACATCAAAAAATAAATAATTATCTTATTTTTCTTAACTAATTTTTATCTTTAATAAAATAAGGAAAATAATGAAATCCACTTTATAACCTCAAAAACCTTTTAAAAAACAAATCATCTAATTTCTCTAGATATTCCTCTAATAGAGGCCTTATGCTAACAAAAAGTTGAGATGAGTACATGCTTATAAACGCTCTGTTTAGATTTATCTACCAAAGATTCTTTTGTACAGTCTTCAAATTTGAAACAAACCTTGTAAGCACATGGTAAATGGAAAAAAGAAAAGAAATGTATTACAGTTTTGTTGCTGGTTTATCAGTCTGAAAGGGGTTTGTAATTGCACACGTTTAGAATATTTGAAAAAGAAAACTGGTTACGGGAATGGTTTGATTTTGACTATAATAGGAATTCAATTTGCATTTGTCTGTGTAAACACAATGCATGTGAGTGGTTGGTGAAGTGAGATTTTTTTGTTGGAAACGAAGACGTCAGAGGTTATATAATCTTGAACTGCAGCATTTCCGGACTCCCATGCTGGAAATTCTTTGCTTTTGGTGTTGGGATTCCCTCTGCAATCATAACTACCTTTGAATATAATCCACTGGTAATCAATGTCAACGTAGAGTGGATAGATTTTATATTTTTTGTTCCGTTCTGTGTACTTTTTGTTGTTGAAGATGCCGACCTCCCATAAATTCAAAGACAATTTTCAAATACTTCCACAGAATTCTTTCACAAATTCATTGCAACTGTACAATAGTTTGCCAGCATTTGGACAGACTACAGTTTTGCTTTTAGGCGAATGTCTGATTTGACAGAAAAAATTGGCTGTAAATTAAAAGCATTCTACATGTTTATCAAAATTAAGGGAGAAAAGTCACACTTAACATATAATTTGAAGTTTCTTATTCGGTGATTATTCGGTGATTGTTCTCTAGTTTCTTATGTTTTTATGTCGGTGGGTCTAGATTTTTCTTCTGTAGTATTATTAATTTTTTTAATATCACCACTTTTAGTTTCTACTAGAAAATAGTCCGATTTTAAAAATTATTTCAACACATATTTTATGTTTTGATTAAGTTGGTTTTGAAGGAATCATAATTCTTTACAGCAACAATTCAGTTTCTAAACAGTAAAATATTAAAAACATTACAGTTAAACTATCACAAGATCTGGAACCATATAAACAAAAGACAAGAACCTCGAGACATCAGAAAGAGAGAATTCCACTACCAACAACAAAACAATACAAAACCAAAAAGCCCAAAGACACTAACAGATTAAAAGGAATAAGACATCTCTAGTCCATCTTAAAAATTATTTCAACATGTATTTTATGTTTTGATTAAGTTGGTTTTGAAGGAATCATAACTCTTTACAGCAACAATTCAGCTTCTAAACAGCAAAATAACAAAAAAAACTACAGTTAAACTACCACAAGATCTGGAACCATATAAACAAAAAACAAGAACCTGGAGACATCAGAAAGAGAGAATTCCACTATCAACAACAAAACAATACAAAACAAAAAAGCCCAAAGACACTAACAGATGAGAATTCCACTATCAACAACAAAACAATACAAAACCAAAAAGCCCAAAGACACTAACAGATTAAAAGGAATAAGACATCTCTAGTCCATCTTAAAAATTATTTCAACTTGTATTTTATGTTTTGATTAAGTTGGTTTTGAAGGAATCATAACTCTTTACAGCAACAATTCAGCTTTTAAACAGCAAAATAACAAAAAAAAACTACAGTTAAACTACCACAAGATCTGGAACCATATAAACAAAAAACAAGAACCTGGAGACATCAGAAAGAGAGAATTCCACTATCAACAACAAAACAATACAAAACAAAAAAGCCCAAAGACACTAACAGATTAAAAGGAATAAGACATCTCTAACCCATCTCTGTCTCCCTATAATCTGCACTTTTTTTCACGTGACCGGTGGTGCTGGTGCAAAACACCCTCCGGTACCACGGGTTTGGGGGAGACTAGACCTCGTGACCACTTGCCTGCAACATGATGCTTTAGCCAATTGAGCTAGGCCCCCCACCCCTAATTGTACTTGTTTATAATTGATTGTTTTATTATTAAAAAATTGATGCTAAAACAAATAGATGTAATTTTATAATAGTGAATTTTCTCTATCTTAAATAATATTTTATACATTCAAATTCTATTTTGTGTTAGGAAAAACATATTTGATACAGGTGTGACTTGCCACACATTGGTAATTTATACACAGTCAAATCTTATAAACTTATCAAAGTTTTTATCCCCAATCAAAGTCAAAAGAACAAATGTGATGTTCAGTTTCACTTATGCTGCTTGTGTAAGTGTTTTGCGAAACAGATTGGACTTTTGGGTTCCACAAATTTATTTATTTTTGACAAAGGGTTTTTATTTCAATCCAAATAAGTTGAAATATTTTCTATTGAAAATCAAAGATTGAAGGATATCGATTTCTCCAAATTTCATCCACAATCTCACCAACATTTAAAACAGCAGACCTGGATTAGATATGTCAAAAAATTAGGTATTATTAAAAACTAATTTGTCTGCACAAAGAGGAGCAGATTTTTTTTTAAGGTCTGCACAAACAATAATCTTATTAGAAGATTTGAGTCTAGATCTAGAAGGTACAGATCCAAATAACCTGAATCTAGTAGTTTCAAAATCTGACTATCATAAGATGTTAAAAGTAATGATATAATCAACTAAAAAATAAAAACAATAGCATATCCTTAGAGTTTTAGAATTTTTTTAATTGCTCAGGCTCTTGCTATTCTGATTTCCTTTTCTTATTTAACAATTAAAAGTTTATATTTTGTTATTTATTTATCCTTCTATAGCTTGTCTCTCTTCTATATACCAAAGCTGCGGAAAGAAGTTGAAGATCTCAAGAAATTGGGTGTTCGGAAAAGCTGAAATTTCAGGTTCAGACTGAAGCAGAGCGACAGAGTAGAGAAAAAAACGATATGAAGAGCTGTGAAAGAAGAGGGGAAGTAAGACAGAATATGCGTTGTAAGGTGCCTCGCTTTCGCTGGTCTCCTCATCTCCATCACTGCTTTGTGAATGCAGTACAAGACCTTGGGGGCAAAGATAGTAAGTATCCTGATATTAAATTAACTATTTCTAGATTTTTAGTTTTATATTCTTTTGGGTTTAGAGTTACCAGGTTCATGAAAACCTTGTTATATTTTAGTTTTACTAACCTGTACAAAACAAACTATAAATCCAATCTTTTTCAGAGGCGACTCCAAAGCTGATTCTTGAGCTGATGAATGTTGGTGGACTTACAATCTCTCACGTTAAAAGCCACCTTCAGGTTTATTATTTTGAATTCATTGAACATTTATTTTTCTGAAGTTATGCAAGTTCTAGATATTCTGAGTATTAAATAGGACTAACTCTGTCTAATTGGGTTTTCCCTAATTTGTTCCAGGTGTACCGATGTAACAGAAAGGGAAAACAAAAACATGGTAATGAATCGCTTTTAGTCTCTGCTAAAATGGAAGCTAATGTGATTCACCAATACAACTTCTAATACTTTATTTGGCAATCCATACATCAGTCATTCAGGCTAGGGGTACTAAAAATCGTTTTGGGTGTTAATAAACAGCAGAATCTGAGCAGAAAAGTCTTCCACAGGAGCAAATTCTGAGCTCCCAAGAACACTATCACTATTCCACGGAAAAGGCTGAACTTCAACTCTCACAGAAAAGGTAAACATTAACTATTAGACTTTTGCTTCATATGGTCTAGCATCTGTTGATCTTCGATGAAGTTCTTGTCTCTCAGTTTCAGCATTAAATTTCTACAAAATAATGGAAGTTTGCATTAGCTTTTCAATATTGATTACATTTTTTAAAGGTCTTTATTCTTTTTAACTTTTTATAATTATTTTTTCTTCAAAATTAACTATTATCCCTCCAATACAACTTATATATTATGTAATTATAAATTAATAGTTTTGATCATCAACCTAACAAACCCTTCCTTGATCTAAAGGTAACCAAAAGATGATTTGGAACATCTATCAATCTGACTCATTTGACCACTGTGTAAACTCAATCTACTATATCTTGGTGCTGATCAAATAGCATCAACATTTATATGCATCCTCCTAATGTCTAAATGTTCGCATCACATTCTTGTGTGAGCAACACTTGATATTCCAATACATTTAGTGACATGTGGCATTGCCTTATATCTAGTTTAAAGATCCATTTCTTTTTTTGAACACTACTTAACATAATCATACTAAAATTTCTCAATCAACATGTCTTTGACTATCTATACCACCTAAAGTCTAAGCAATTTTCTTCATTACCCAACTAGAATGACAATTGTCCTCATGATTCCTTGTTCCTATAGCCCTCAAGGACATCCTCAACTAGTGACCAACTACTAGACCATGTACCAGGTGACTCCACTTTGCCTCCGCTTATTTGACATAGACAACACCTTACTAGAGGTATACAACCACTTTTTCATTAAACATGAAGGCCTACTTTCCCCCTATTAGTCAAGAGGTGGAAACACGACTCTACTAGATCATTGTTCTACATTAATACTAAACAAAAGGAAACCAAAGCTGAACATAACAAAATATAGTACGGTTCTAAACTAAAACACACACCATTAAATTTAAAAGAAAACCATCTATCTTACCAAAAACACTATTCAAACATTTTACCTTTTCTCTAAATAAATAGCTAACTTGAGAAGAGAATGGTCCTCCAACCCCATATTGAACACCCTTACATTCTAATATCCAGGTTGATATTGAGGGACATGTAAACCACAATATACTCCATATTCACCCTTAATAATACCATCTAACAAATACAATAGAAATAAAATGTTAATTTCAATTGATAATACACCCATATACATTGAACATATTATACTCTTTTATCTCTCCAATAAACAAAAATAGAATGTACACCCTTCTAATAAAACCCTTAAACATGCATTTACAAATATTATTGATGGAGGTTAGAGGTAAATGAAGACTAACTCAAATCACATAGACTTATATTTTCACATAGATTCCTCAAACTCAGAATATATTAAGAATACAAATATATATTGAAATGCTTGAGCAAATGTTTCTTTAATTCAACTTCATTATAATTGATTATAAATACATAAATCTGCAATGCTACAACATTCACCAACTTCTACATATTGATCATTTGATCACACGATGTTAAAAATATTACAATTACCTTATTGTGTAGATATAAACATAACTGAAATACCAATAAATATTTTTTCTATCTTAAAACATCCTAAAATAAACTATTATATTCCAACAATTATACCCTTAAAACATGCATTTACAAATATTTGTGTTTCTCCCTGGGCTGTGAATTTCAAGCTCTTTCTTTTAGTGGTCATATTACAATTATGATTAGCATCACCTCATAATAAATTAACACCGCATACAACTAGCTCACAAACAAACCAAAGATTTGAATTAACAGCCACCTCAAATTCTTCGAAAGACTCTTGCTCTCCATTAACTTACACTTCTGAGGCTTCTAATATTTAACCACTTTCATATTCTTCCACCAGTCAATGTGATAAAGAAACGAAGATTTTCTTCATAGGTCTACCACTTTTCAAAAGCAAAGATTAGAGAAAATACCTTTTAATCTTCCTCAGGCAGAAAATAAGCAATCTGATAACACAGGTGGAAATGATTGGGCTTGAAGCAGAAAACTATTTCCCTCGTTATATTGAAATTTCTTTGCAACATTAACCTTTAAAAACATAATCTCTTAGTGTTCTCAACTTTCAAAGTTCGTCCAATTTTTTTTTAATTTTCTATTACAGGCTATGTACTGAAGAAGCCAAATACTTTGCTATGTTGAGTGAAACAAATTCAAAAAGTCCAGAACAAATTTCTTCACAAAACTCAAGCATAAGTGAAAGCTATGGAAATTCAATACAGGGTGAGGAATTCATAGGTAGTTCAGTTCTGAATCAATGTGATATCCCTCTACTCAACTACCATGAAGAAAATGACATTGATGAGCTTATCGAAGATGCATGTCACAAGAAGAGAAAAAATTTCATGCCTTCAGAGAATATAATCATAAAAGAATCTTCTACAACTAATTTCTCCAGTGCGAACTGTACATCCTATAAAGGTTATAATGTAAGATCTCAAATCCTTTCTTTCTACAGAAAATTATTATTGATTTTTTCCTGGTTAATAAAGAATATTGCATGCTATCAAAGTTTTTCTTAGATAAAATAAGTTGCTACGTGTATAAAGTCATGTAAGAATAGTTTGCAGGTTCGCTAATGGCAGCCCACTATTGTTTTCCATTGACAGGCCAAAGAGGTGGAGCGTCTTGTTGGTTTTTTCTTACCATATCAAGAATGCCAACATACTGAGATAGAGCAGCCATTGATTTTGAGTGCCTCCTGTGAGTTACAGTTGATTCAGAAACTAGGTTTAGAAAGTGGAAACTCCAGTCTTTTGAAAGAGAATGGAAAGCAATGTGAGATGATTGGCAACAATCAATCTCTAAGCATTAATTCCAAACAGATAAAAAGTATTCCAATGGACCAGCACTTCCTGTCACTATTTTATAATCAGTCTCAACCTGAAAATAGTGTCAAACTTGATCTGGCCATGTCTATGTGAGTAGGTTCAATATATACACTACACTAGAGAGATTAATCATCCAGTTCGGAAAACTTTTTGTTGAAAAGATCATCTCCACATTTTTCTCATTTTCTGTGCTGATGATTGTAAGGATTTTATAATAATAATCTAGACTGTATTGCAGGGTTTTATTGGAAGGTTTCACAAATAGGATATTTCCCATTTGGAGTTTTGTAGCATTTCATTCAAAACTAATCAAAAGCAGTTTATTTCTTCCTTGCTAATAAATGGTGAGATCAAGTGAGAGATTATTATGTATTTAAAGGTTTTATTTGTTATCATTATTATCAACATAAGAGAAAAGAATTAAAGTTAGAATTTGTTTGTCAAATTTTTTAGAAATAACATTAAATTAAATATGATTAAACATTGAAGTTCAAATTACTTAACCAATCAGAAATGATAAATGGATTATTAGATTAGTATTATGTGGAAGAAGAGATTGTTTTGTGATTAATTTTGTTTACTAATTAATTTAATGAACAAGAGGAAAGAGTTATTAAAATAGAAACTTATCAATTTTTTTAAATAACATTTAATTAAATTATATGCTGATGAAACACTATCTAATGTGATAATGTAATAACTAGATAAGAGACACTATATGATAAGAATGAATTAGGGCTTTCTCTTTATTACAACACCCTAGCATCCAAATTTGAATAATTCATGCTTTAGTCAATGGGCAATAACTAGTTGGAGTACATGCCAACTTGGGCTCATGGTCACTATTGATTAGGAAAATGAGGGTCAATCCCACACGTATGCTTCTAACTTAGTTTAAAAGAAACAAATATAAAGGTTGGATTTAGAATATTGGGAAAAGGTAGCTTTGAATTAGATAAGTCATAGGTGAGACGCCAACCCTTGCCAAAAATATAAAATTTTGATACTCTAGATTGATGCATTAAGGAAAAAGGATACAAGTGGGATAACAATGGATGCAACAAAGTACAAAGGATGTATTTTCCACCCTTAAATATTCTCCCACAATGACTTACATGTGAACTACTAACATTATGGATGTTAAAGTAAAGATAAAAGCCAACATGAAAGTAAATGATAAGAAAATGTGAAAATGATATGCATATGGAAGATGATTTAAACCTTCTCCTTACAATGATAAATCAATATTCATACCTACAAGAAAATAATTTCATGATTTCCATATAACAAGTCTAAAATTGGCATAATCAACAAGTTAACAATATCAACATATAATATGTAATCAAGATTGGAGGGTTTATTAAGGGTTGTTTACCCTGTAAGGGAGGGGGACCGACCACGTCAAGGCCCTAGGTCATGGAGAGCCAAGAGCGGAAGTATGCCCTAACTTACCTCACTCTAAAGGGATGTTTTGAAATAGGAGACGAGAATCATGAGGACTATAAGGCCCTTTAATCACTCTTCAGACTCGAGATCTAAATTAGGGCTAGGCGAGTCAGTTTTCGAGTTCAACAATGTACCTCAGGTAGCTCTCTACCTGAGGACGAAAGCGTAGTTTTGGGATAATAGTGTGGCGCGCTGGATTCTGCATGACCACAAGACCAAAAATACAGTATGAACCGTCAGAAAACAAGCTGAAGGCCTAGCTAGTGACTTCTAAAGGAACAAAACAAAATTACAAATTAGGAAAGGTATAAACGGATATGGTAAAGTAAGTATATGAGAGATACAGTGACGAAGATAATCTCACCAAGGTGCCAATTCGCCAGCTAGCCCCGAAAGCACATCCACTTGCACACAAGAAAGAGGGGAAATTTGTTGGGGCTGTATAAGGGTCTGCCTCAACCAAACCCCCATTTTGGTGTTTCCACATCCATGGATAGCCAAATAAAAATGAGGGAGAAATGTATGATAAAGAAGTAAAGAAATAAAATACACAAATAACACTACAAAATAGTAAATAGCTACTCAACCAAATCGTAAAGAAGAGGAGAAAAACGTTACCACCTCCATGAAGAGCTCACTAGCCAATGGAGGAGAAAGAAGGCTTGAATAATCACCATAGCCTTGACTGCGATGAAGCGAGGTGTTGCAAAACCTCAAGGCCACGCTGCAATGTCTTGCTTCACACTTTCTTTATAGAGTTGACAAAGTGTTGTTGCTGCAATGTAGTGTCGAAGTGTTGTAGCTTGTGAAGAGATTGCTGGAGAGTGAAAAAGAAGATTCAAATTGCCACAAGAGATCGTCCAGAGATGAAATGAATGAAGGAGGGAAGAATCTACCATTTTCAAGGTTGGTTGGTCGAAGAGGGACGTTATAAATCTACCCTAATCGAAAGTGTAATGCCTCTACCAACTTCAGATGCAAGAATTCGTCAGGGATGTAAGCGCATCGTGTGGACACCTGTGTGCTGCACATGCATCCCCGAAAAATATTTTTCTATCGACACAAAGGACAGATGCCAAGTGGAAGGAAAGTGGCCAACTGATGTAGAATTTTGCCTTCAGACTTGGTTTTCTAAGGTGAGGATGTGTAAAAGGGGAATTTTTGTGAGGGGTGAAAATTCACTCCTATACAATTTTCCCCCACTTTAGTGAGCATGAATACTGATGAGTGCTTCAGTAAAGTAGACTGGAGAGTGAGTAGGTTTAGAAATGTATACCTAAAATGTCGAGGAAGTAGACCACGATCTGGCAAGCTCGAAAGTGCAAGACGGAAAAAATGGCTTCATAGCCCCGTAGAACTATGAAGCTACACAAAGTACACCAAAGGCCCTCAGACCAACAATGGACAAATCTCGCAAGATGAAAGCATCTTATAGGCCTGTAGAAATGCAAGAAGGTATCCCTCAAGATCTCTCACATGAAGGAAACCTAAAGAAGCATTTCACAAGCCCACATACCTGCAAGGAGGTAGCCCCCAAGATCTCTCACATGGAGGAAGCCTTGTGAAGTATGCACCTTATAGGCTCACAGACCTACAAGATGGTATCTCTCAAGATCTCTCACATGAAGGAAACCCAGATGAAGTAAGTGTTTCACAGGCCCACAAACCTGTAAGGAGGTAACCCCCAAGATCTCTCACATGGAGGAAACCCAAAGGAAAGAGCGCCCTATAGGCCCGTGGACCTACAGGGAAGGTATTTTACAAGATCTATCATATGAAGGAAACCCAAAGGAAAAGGTACCTTACAGACCTGCAAACCTGCAAGGAGGCATCCCCCAAGATCTCTCGCATGGAGGAAACCCAAAGGAAGGAGACTTCGTAGAGTCATATTGGAGAGTGGCTTTACAGGTGCATCTACAAAGAGACATGTTTACCCGTAGATAAAGCATGTCTGAGAACAAAGAGGCCACATAGGTAGTCAAGCGGATAGTCACGCAGACTGTCAAAAAATTATAAAGCTTTCAAAGGGGTCCCTCGGGAACCCGATGTGAAGAGGGGGTCCACTCAAGGGACGTGCTATTTGAAAGTGCAAGAAAAATGTTCTTTCTCAAATCGATTCATCATCAAGGAATCCTTTTGAAAGATGTTCATTTCATCAAGGGATTCGAAAGGAAGAAAGTGTCCCCTCACTAGGGGAAGTTGAAGGTTGCTTCCACCTCGGAGGAAAATTCTCCACTTCTTTTTTTACAAAACGATAATGAAGGAAACACATTCCGTTAGGGGTCCAAGTCGAGAATGCAATTTTCAAAAAAGTTTGCAAAGATTCTCAAGAAAAGATTCGTTGGTAATGAATGCATTTTCTGAAAAATCAAAGTGTTATAGAAAAGGCGTTGTCACGCATGAGAGGGACAACTCAAGAAAAGAAGAGAGAAAGATAAGAAAAGAGCGAAAGAGAAAAAGAAAGATAACAAATAAGAAACATAGGGGTGATCTGATATCTCAGGGTCAAAGCTGCTCATAAATATATATATATAAGTATAATAGTATTATATAAATGAGCTATCATCAACCCCCTACTATATCAAACCATGTGAAGAATGCATGAGAAGACAAAGTAAAAATAAAAAATTGGGTCAACATGCAAGGGTAGCCTAAATGTTCCCAATGCTTTGCATCATCCCCAATTTTCCGAAAGTCAAACACAAACATGGAAGAATGATGATACAAATAGAAGAAGTTTTATGACACAAAATATAACTCCTGTATCCAAGCACCAACAAGGGTGACAAGGGTCATCCAAGAACACATAGCACGATCATGGGGGAACACATCACAACACACACACATCTAATCTAAAGATAAAGAAGGGGACTCCCCCTAACACTAATCGACCAAGAGGTCGTTCGCCTCCCATTCTAGATCATCATAAGGAGAAGGAGGATGAGCCTGCAGTGGTAGAATGTTAAGGTGAGGAGCTTCCAACCCTCCCACAATAAGGGCTAAGGAAGAATCCCCTACAAGGTCTTCTTCGCTAAGCTCTTGTGGAGCTAGGGTTAGCGACTCGCAAAAATCGTTGAACAGGCCAAAACCTCATCCAGAGAGTTAAAAATGCACTTTATTGGAGTGCCATGTTATACCTCAATGGATGAAAAGGGTTGTGCAAAAGATTCACCACTTGGCTCATCGAGTGATTTGGGAGCGGTGAAAAACTCAGGGGAAGTCAGGGCAGGTTCCGTTACTAGGACGAAACAAGTCAGTGTAGGACCACCCTTCGAGGAAGGTAGGCTCCTCTTATTCCCTCCATTGGTGGAAGGGCCAACCTACACCTTTTTCTCCATCAAGGGGTGTGAGCTCCCCACAGATGAGGTAAGAGGTGTGGAGGAAGAGGAGGAGGAGAAAACCACAACAAATACCACCAAAGTATTTTGGCATATCTATGTTGTAAGTATGGTGGTGTTGTCATTAATGTTATCATTGATGTCAACACAATTCAAGTTGTTGCAGAGAAAGGAATCAAGTGATTACAGGTAGTACATGTATGGTTGAGATACTATAGAGATGCTGTGAGTACATGGAACTATCTTTATTAGTGTTGCAAGTGTGTTAATATGATGAATTGTCAAGTACTTTTGAGAAAATTAATAAATAGTGAAGATAGAGTTGTGTGTGTGTTTTAAATATGCTCTGATAATATGCTCTACATTTCTTCTATTTTGATCCTATGCATGTGTGGATCTATAATGTTGTTTACAGGCATCTTTGGTTGACATATTCTAAGTTATAGCTTCTGGTTTGATGAAGAGTGAAAGTTGTGTTCACCGGTGTGTGAATTGGTCTGGAAGAGTTGTTTGTCTATGGACTAGGAGAAAAGTTTCTGCTCTACAGTCCTCTGATGGTTTATCTCACATCTCGCTGATCTAGAAGAAGGTTGATAATGATGTTGTCTATGTTCTAGCAAAAGTGTTTGTGGATCGGTGCACCAAAAGACTAGTTCCAGAGCTACTATGTGTGTCTGCACGGTCCGATTAGACTGTTGGAATGCGTTATGTGTATGAATATTGTTGTAGTTGTTGCAGATGTATTTGAAGGTAGTTGTTGCAGATGTATTTGAAGGTATCTAAGAGGTGTTTCAATATTTGGTGAAGCATGTTATGTGATCCACATTTTATCATCTTGTTGTGGATGCACGTACTTCAAAGTTCATTGGTGTTTTCATTAGGTTTGGCCGACCTGGTGTCTACACATTGCATGAAGAATAAGCATCAATTAAGGAGGCATGCGACTGATCCAAGATGTTGTTTTGGGTCCTAGTTAAGTATGTATTTGGTCCACTCTCATTCTTATCCATCGTGGGAATGTTGATTTGCTGACCTAATTTGAATTTGTAAAATGAAGAATGTGTAGCCGACCTTGGAGAATGTTTCTAAGGTTGAAGATGGTATAAATACAACTCAAGATGTTGTGAATTAGAAGTGTGGTGTGTGACAAGTGTGAAACAAGTGCAAAAAGAAGAGTGTGCAAAAGTGTGAATTAAGGAAGTAGTACTTCAATGTGTTAGATTCCTAAAAGTAGTGAACTGATGGTGTCTACAATTCTTTGATCAAGGTTGTGAATGTGTGGAACCTATTGTGGTGTATTTTTTGTTATCTTTCTTTATCTGTAGGTAGTGAGTCTCCTTCTGGATAGCGATTCCTATCTGTAGGCAGTGAGCCTTTGTATCTAGACAGTGATTCCTTTCTGGGCAGTGAGCCTTTGTATCCGGTTTTACATTACTATTATATTGTGAGCTAATCCTCACCATGGCTTTTCCCTCATTGGGTTTTCCACATAAATCTGGTGTCTCTGGTATTTGCTTTCTTTTATCTGCATTTCATGTTTATACTTAATAATAGATTAAAGTGAATGTGGAATTGATTAAGATCATAATTGAATGTGATATTATACAATTGATTCACGCCCCCTCTCAGTTGTCTTGTGTATTTCAACAATTGGTATAAGAGTTTTGGTTCCTCAGAGAAGAGCTTAACCGCTTGAGGAAGATCTAATGGAGCATAAATTGTCAATCCCTGTGTTTGATGGAGATGACTATAGTGACTGGAAAGTGTAGATGAGAGGTTACCTAATGGGTATGTGTAGGATCATCATGGAAAAAATAGGTCCTTAAATGGCAATAAAATTCAGAAAATAAGAGTTAGGCAACTCGACGTAAAAATTTGAATAAACTATCTATATTATTTCAAAAATATGTAAGAATAGAATTTGTAGCAAATTGAATGTAGTTTCTAAACTACTAGGTTTATTTAAAAAAAGAAAAATCTATTTGGTGAAAATTTAAAATTTCAATGTAGTAGTACTTAAATTTCAGGGAAAAAATAAGAAGTAGGTGTCTATCTGACCACCCTAACCACAATAAAATGATAATATTATTTTATAAGATTTTAGATATAAGTAGGGGACTCATGTCCCGATGTGATGCATATTTTTTTTATAATTGTTTTCCAAGTAAATAATTAATTATGATTTTTTTATTACAACGTTTAAAAAATATAAAAACTCATATCTCTGACCACCTTAACTTGGTCAAAACTTCATGAAATTCAATTATTATTTTTTAATCCTATAGTATGTGAATCATAGAATGTGACACATGTTTTGGATTCAAAAAATGTGATACCATTTGAAAGCTATAGATTTTTTCAATCAGCCTATCAATCAGGACTTTAGTCGTAATTTAAATAGAAAATGAATAATAATTATTTATTAAATTCAAAGTAAAGCATAATTTATATTGGTGGAAAGCTGAGAGTCTCCTTTAAAAACCATTTTTGTTTCATCAATTTTGGGTAAAAAGAAGGTTGTCAGCCACATGGGCCATCATATCACTTAGATATCGCCACTTTTTGGCCCATCATGATCTTGCACATACCCTAATCTCTCTTGGTTTCAAGGCTTCGAAAGCTGTTGAGACAAAATATGTTGAGCTGGCTAGTGGTCCTTTTTCTGCAGATGAGATTTCTGCCTATGAGGAAAATGAAAAAGCAAGGTATGCAATCTTTAGTGTTTTATCTAAGACTGGGCAGACAAAAGTTATTTCATTAGGCACTGCTTATGAAATATGGGAAGAGTTGGAAGATATCTATGAAGTAAATGATAGATTCAAATTATCAAAGAATCTAACAACAAAGCATAGATATGAGAACTTGAAAATGGAAGAAGGTGAAGACATTGCAAGCTACTTTTAGAGGCTTGAAATTGTAGAAAATGAAGTCAAAAATCAAGGTGGTACTATGACAGATGAAGATGTAATTGAGAAGATCTTGATGACCCTACCAAAGAATTATAGTGACAAGGTCTCTGCTATTGAAGAAATATATGATCCAAATAAATTCACTAAAGAATAGCTATTTGGCACTTTCATTGCGTTTGAGATGAGGAAGTTTGGAAAAGAAAAGGAGAAAATAGAAACAACCTTCAAAGCCACTAAGACAAAAGATGATCTAGATAGTGATGGTTCAAAGGAATTGGAAGCAAACTTTACGAGGAAGTTGAAGAAAGGTACCAATAAGTACAAAGGTATGTTACCTTTTAAATGTTTCAGTTGTGGAAATATTGGTCACTATGCTTCAAGATGTCCAAATAGAGCTATGCACAAAAAAAATAGAGATGATAAAGACAAAAAGGATAGAAAGTTCAAGAAATTATATTATGTTAGAGAAGATGCTAGAATTTCTGATGATGAATCTGATTTTGAGGATGATAAAGATGAATGCTTGTTTCTAGCCTTGGAAAATAAATCTGTATCTACTAACCATGGAAGATGTGCAAGGGAATATGGTTTGGAGAACAAGAAGGGCGAGATTGAAGGTACTATGGGTACTACCTTTCATGCTAGACGAGATGAAGATTATTGGGTAATTGACAGTGGATGTTCAAATCATATGACCGGAGACAAAAGTAAGTTCACTAAACTTGAAAATTATGATGGAGGATTAGTCATGTTTGGAGATGATTTTCGCACAAAGATTGTTGGAAAAGGAACAATTAGTTTTGATGAAAAATATAGTACTGATGATGTATACTACGTTAAGGGCCTAAGGCATAATCTCTTGTGTGTTGGAAAAATGTGTAGCAAAGGATTTAAGCTTACATTTTAGAATAATACTTGTGAAATTAGAAAAGGGTTCAGAACTATGGTGGCTATAGGAAGAAGAACACATGGAAACATCTATAAGCTTAAGAGTGGTGATGGTCAATATATTGTGTCTCAAGTTAATGAAAGCTGGCTATGGCATCAAAGGATGGGACATGTGTTGGATATTGTGGCTATGTTACTGATATGTGGTTTTCATTGATGTTAACATTATAAGCATTAATGGATTGAAGGTTGAATATGTCGAGGATATTGAGAAAATTATAATAAATATATTGCAAGTAGTCAGTAAAGTTGAGAAGGTTAGAGTAATGGAAATTTATGTACGTTGATGATCAGAAGGCGCACATTAAAGGGTTTGATTTTGAGCCTATCTAGTATGTTTTCTGAAATTTTTAGAGGTGCACATCAAGAATTGAGAAAGTTATGAAGTTTTGTGTTCCTACAGTTACTCAGTTATTGTAGCAGGTGTTTCTGGAAGATGTGATTGCAATTCTGATGTATTGAGTTGTTGTGTACATTCATGAGATGTTCAATGATGTTTCTAGATTGTTCTCTATCAGTATGGTACGTCTACATTGATTGGTGTGTTCGTGATCAAAGATTTTCCCTTGTGTATTCAAGTTTTCATGTTTTTGGCCGACATGATGATGGTAGTGTGTTACAAATCCTTATGGATTAATATTGTATTGTTTGGCATGTTCGAGGATGTTGATTTAAGTCCTCACTATTTTGTTACCAACTTAGGTTGGTGAGCATTGATATTTTTTCATGTATTGAGGCTAACAGTTATAATTTATTCTTTATTTGTGGCCGACAGAGTTGTTGATGTAAATTCATGTAGTGGATATATAAGAGTGATTGTTTCTTCATTTTAGAGAGTGTGAGAGTGTAAAAGTGTGTAAGTGTGAGTGAGTGGTGTATATGAGAAATGTGTGAATAAAGATCAGATCATTTGAATTTAGAGCAGAGTGTGAAGAAAATTGAGCGAAGTGTGAAGAAGTGTTTATGTGCCTAATCGAAACTATCATCAAGCTTTTGTAGAAGCTAATTTTTTAGTTCAACTTCAACAAATGGATTTAATTTGACTGTTTTATGTAAGGCAGTGAGCCTTCCCTTTGAGCAGTGAGCTCTAGGTAGTGTGCTTGAATGCATGTGCATTCCCTATTCATCTCTTTCATTATACTTCTAACAGCCTACTATAATCTTGTGGACTAACATCCATTGTGGTTTTTCCCCTAACAGGGTTTCCACATATAAAATATTGGTGTTCATGTGTCTCTAATGTTTTGTTGATTTATTCTTTCATTGTTAATTATCATATATGAGATTAAAGGTTGATTAAGGTTGAATAAGTTTAAATTCTGTAACAACTGATTCACCCCCCCTCTCAGTTGTTTATCCTTGTTTTTCCAACAATTGGTATTAGAGCTAGTTCCTCTGAAGAAGTTTAATAGCTTGAGGTGATCTGAGATGGCATCATACAAGAAGGATAGTCCTAGATTTGATGGTACAAAATACTCTTTGTGGAAAGTCATAATGGAGTCTCATTTGAAGTGCATTGGTGAGCCTTTCTGGAAGATTACAAAGAATGCATATATTACTCCTCAAAATGGTCCCTCTATTGCTAACGAGATCAAAGAAGCAGAAAAAAATAGTAGGGCTATAGAAGCATTGCTAAGTGCTTTGACAGATTTAGAGATGAAAAATGTGATAGGTTTGAAGACTGCACACGAGATCTAGAAAAATATGGAAACATTGTATGAAGGAGATGCACTAGTGAAAGTTGCTAAGCTACAAAGTCTGAAAGGCAAGTGGGAGAACATGAAGATGAGTGAAGATGAAAACATTTTCTCTTTCATGCAAAAGGTAAATGAACTAGTGATGGGCATTAGATGTGCTAGTGGAATCTTGGAAGAAGATGAGATTGTGGCTAAAATACTTAGATATGTGCCTACTTCTTACAAAACAAAATCTCATGCTATTGAAGAGCTTAGGATAGTAACAAATGTAACAAGAGACGTGCTAATTGGAAAACTTTCTGCCTTTGAGTTGAGTGAATTTGGTGAATCTTCTCCTAAGGCAGATTCTGCATTCAAAGCTACTGTATCCCAAAAAATCCAGCAGAGATATGATCTAAGAGAGAGCTCCAGGAAGACATTCAAGTATGAAGATGAAGAAAGATATCTAGAAGAACTGGAAGCACTGATTATGAAAAGAGAAGCCAGAGGACAAGGTAAGTACAAGGGAAAGTTTCCTATTAAATGTTTCTCTTGCAGTAAGATAGGTCATTTTGTATCAAGGTGTCCTGAAAGAGTTTCTAAGTATAAACCTAATAATACTAGATTTCAAAATAAATGTCATTGTGCCGAATAAGGTGTTACTGATGATGAATCTGATAAAGAAACTGGAAATGAAGATGAATGGGTATTCATTGCTATCAAGGAAAATGGTTTGCTGTCTACTGAATCTGTTAGTAATCAGAATATTGAGAAAGCTCTTGCATCCAAGATTGATGAGAAGGATGAGTGGGTGATTGACAATGGATGCTCACATCATATGGTTGGTGATAAAAGCAAGTTTCTAAGCTTGGAAAAATATGATGGTGGTGTTGTAATATTTGGAGATAATAATGCTGGTGTGATTTGTGGCAGAGGCACTATTTCTCTTGGTGGTAAATGTAATACTAATGATGTCCTATATGTTGAAGGTTTGAGGCACAATTTGTTGAGTGTTGGACAGATGGTTGACAAAGGTTACACTATTCAGTTCAAATATGGTAAGTACAGGATATTGGGAAGCTCCAAAAATGTGATTGCTTCAGGTACAAAGACAAGAGGTAATATTTTTCACTTAAATGATGCTAGTGAAAGTTGTTTGATTGCTCAAGTTGATGTAAGCTGGTTATGGCATAGAAGGTTGTGTCATGTAAATTTTGATAACATTGTCAAAATAAGCTCTACACAAGCAATCAAAGATCTACCTAAGTTAGTGAAGCCTACTAACACTATATGCAAGGAATGTTAGATGGGAAAGAAAACAACATCATTCCAATGGAGTACTAGATTTGGTACATACTGATCTATGTGTTCCATCCAAAATCAGAATTCTACAAGGAGAAAGGTAATTTATGTTGCTTATTGATGATTATTCTAGAATGGTATGGGTTGCTTTCTTAAGAGAAAAACATGAGGCATTAGAGAAATTAAAAAGCTTCAAATCTTTGGTAGAGAATGAGATAGTTTTGAAGATCAAAATGTATGAGATTAGACAGAGGTGGTGAATTCACTTCCTGGGAGTTCAATTCATTTTGTGAAGAGCATGGAATGAAAAGATAGTTATCTACTCCTCGGACCCCTCAACAAAACGGAGTTGTTGAGAGAAAGAACATAACAATTTTAGATGCTGCCAGAACTATGATGTTGGAAGGTAATGTTCCTCTTTTCTACTAGAGAGAAGCTATAAGAACTACTGTGTATACTATCAACCAGGTGAATGCCAATAGTAATTTTGGTAAGATTACTTTTGAGATGTGGTTTGGTTATAGGCCTACTATTAAATATTTCAAAATCTTTGGAAGTAGATGTTATATTAAGAGAGATTAAGATATTGGTAATTTTGATGCTAGAAGTGATGAAGGAATCTTTCTGGGTTACTCTACTGAGAGAAAAGCATACCGGTGTTACGATAAAAGATTGAAGAAAATGGTTGAAAGTGAAAATGTCAAGGTTGATGAAGACACTATCAGATCATCCAGGTATTGTGGATATGATTCAAATGACCAAAAAAATAGTACTAATGATGGAAAGAATGTGCATACACAGAATCAAGTTCAAAGTGTTCCAATGGATCAAGAAAATCATGAAGGAGAAGATAGTGGAAATGCAGAAGCAAGAACAGAAGAACCCAAAATTCCAAGGTATGTAAAGCGAAGTCATTCTGAAAGTTAGATCATAGGAGACAAGAAGAAAGGTGTGCAAAAGAATTGTAGAAGAATATTGTTTGATATCCAAGACTGAGCCTAGCAATATCAATGAAGCATGTAAGGATGAATTTTGGATGAAAGCAATGAAGGAAGAACTGATGCAGATAAAGAAAAATGATACATGGATTCTTGTTCCTAGACCTCAAGACAAAAATGTGATTGGAACCAAATGGGTCTTTCAGAATAAGCTGAATGAGCAAGGTGAAGTAGTTAGAAACAAAGCAAGACTGGTATGTAAAGGATACTCACAGATGGAAGGTATTGATTTTGAAGAAACCTTTGCCCCTGTTGCTAGAATTGAAGCTGTAAGGTTATTTCTTGCTTATGCTACTTTCAAGAATTATAAAGTCTATCAAATGGATGTAAAGTCGACATTCCTGAATGGTGAATTAGAAGAAGAATTTTATGTTGAGAAACTAGATGGATTTCAACTGACTGATGAAAAAACATGGTTTGTCAATTGAAGAAAGCAATATATGGACTCAAGCAATCCGCTAAAGCATGGTATGCTAGATTGGATAAATACTTGTTGAAACTGGGATTCAATAAAAGGTATTGTTGATAGCAATCTGTATTTCAAACTGGATCAGGATAAAGAATTGATAATTGAAGTCTTTTTTAATGACATTATTTTTGAAGGTGATGATGACCTATGTATGAATTTTGCTGTTGAAATGAAAAGTGAATTTGAAATGTCAATGATAAGAGAACACAAATTCTTTTTAGGATTACAAATAACTCAGTTAGATGATGGAATCTTTATTTCTCAATCCAAATATGTAAGAGAGTTACTGAAAATTTTTGGCATGGAAGACTCAAAGCTAGTTGGTACACCCATGGTAACCGGATGCAAGCTAACACAAAATGATAATTCTCCTAAGGCTAATCAAACAAGATAGAGGTCAATGATTTGTGGATTGTTATATTTGACTCAGACCAAACCAAACATTATGAATGTTGTGTGTATGGTTGCTAGATATCAAGTTGATCCAAAGGAATCACATGTGACTGCAATAAAGAGGATTTTCAGATACTTAAAAGGGATAGTTGATTTTGGTCTTTGGTATCCTAAGGATGATGATCTTACTCTGAATGCCTTTACAGATGTAGATTGTGTAGGAGATGTGGATGACAGTGAAAGTACAAGTGGTGGTGCATTCTTCTTGGGAAGAAGCTGGTGTCTTGGCTAAGTAAAAAGTAGAACTCAATTTCCTTATCTATTGCTGAGGCATAATATATTGTTGCTGCAAACAAATATACTCAAGTGTTGTGGATGAAGCAAATGTTGAGAGATATTAGAGTTGAGTATGATGATCCTATTGCTATATTTTGTGACAATTCAAGTGCCATAAACATTTCTATGAATCTGGTGCTAAACTCAAAGACAAAACACATATCTATCAAGTATCACTTTTTGAGAGACAAGGCGAGTGATAAAGAGGTCAGACTGGAATATGTCCCCAAAAAGGAACAAATTGCAGATATCTTTACTAAAATATTGCCCAAGGATAATTTTGAGTATCTCAAAGGAAAGTTAGGGGTGATTTCCTCTCCTAATCTGAACTAAGATGCAAGTCTTTGCATCAATTCATGGACCTACAGTCAGATCTTGTTTTAGATTGATGTTGTGGTGGCTGCTACTTAGGGGGAGTAGTTAGATGATTTAGATGATATGTGGTTCAAAGATTTTGTACCTTTTCCATCGATGTCAAAGGGGGAGAAGATAAATGTGAAAAATCTTTGTAGAAGAAAGGGGGAGAAGTACAATAAGTACTAAGAGAGAGAAGATGGAAGAGTAATGTAAGGAAGAGAAGAACAGGTTGAGAAGAATTAGTTTTGTTGATGGTATTTTTTACATCATGTGTTGCCATCAATGCCAAAGGGGGAGATTGTTGGATATTGTGGTTGTGTTGTTGATATATGGTTGTCATTGATGTCAAAACTGTTAGCATTAATGGATTGAAGGCTGTATGTGTCGAGGACATTGAGAAAATTGCAATAAATATATTGCAGGCAGTCGATGAAGTTGAGAAGGTTAGAGTAATGGAAATTTTTGTACGTTGATGATCAGAAGGCACACATTAAATGGTTTGTTTCTGAGCCTATCTATTATATTTTTCAAAAGTTTCAGAGGTGTGCATCAAGAATTGAGAAAGTTATGAAGTTCTATGTTCCTATAGTTACTTAGTTACTATAGCAGGTGTTTCTAGAACATGTGATTGCAATTCCAATGAATTGAGTTGTTGCGTACATTCTTGAGATGTTTAGTGATGTTTCTAGATCATTCTCTATCAGTATGGTACGTCCGTGTTGATTGGTGTGTTCGTAATCAAATATTTTCCCTTATGTATTCAAATTTTTCATGTTCTTGGTCGGCATGATGATGGTAGCATGTTGTGGATCCTTATTGATTAATCTTGTATTATTTGGCATGTTCGAGGATGTTGATTTAGGTCCTCACTATGTTGTGACCGACTTAGGTTGGTGTGCATTGAGATTTTTTCATGTATTGAGGCCAACAGTTATAATTTTTTCTTTATTTGTGGCCGACAGAGTTGTTGATGTAAATTCATGTAGCAGATATATAAAAGCAATTATTTCTTCATTTTGGAGAGTGTGAGAGTGTGAAAGTGTGGAAGTGCGAGTGAGTAGTGTATATGCGAAATGTGCAAATAAAGATTAGATCATTTGAATTCAGAGTAGAGGGTGAAGAAGATTGAGCGAAGTGTGAAGAAGTGTTTATGTGCCTAATCATAATTGTCATCAAGATTTTGTAGAAGATAATTTTTTAGTTCAATTTCATTAGATGGATTTAATCTGATTATTTTATGTAAGGTAGTGAGCCTTCCCTTTGAGTAGCGAGCTCTAGGTAGTGTGCCTAAATGTATGTGCATTCCCTGTTCATTTCTTTTATTATACTTCTAACAGGGTATAATCTTGTGGACTAACATCCACCATGGTTTTTCCCCTAACAAGGTTTCCATGTATAAAATCTTGGTGTTCATGTGTCTCTGATGTTTTGTTGATTTATTCTTTCACTGTTAATTATCAGATCTGAGATTAAAGGTTGATTGCTTGGTTGAATAAGTTTAAGTTCTGTAACAATTGATTCACCCCCTCTCTAATTTGTCTATCCTTGTTTTTCCAACAACATGTAAACTTTGACAATCTGATTAGGATTAGTTCAAGAGATGTTGTCAGGGATCTACCTAAAATCACAAAGCCTACCAATAGTGTTTGCAAAAGTTGTCAATTGGGAAAATAAACAAGATGATTTTTTAAAGGGAAAGAACAATCAACTACTAGAATGATGGAATTGATTCATACCGAGCTTTTTGGTCTTACAAGAACATGAAGTCTTAATGGTGACATGTATTTCATGCTTTTGATTAATGATTATTCTAGAATGACATGGGTTACTTTTCTTAGAGAGAAACCTCAAGATCTAGATAGATTCAAAATGTTCAAGGTAAGGGTAGAGAATGAAGTGAATCTAAGAATCAAATGTTTAAGGTTTGATAGAGGTGGAGAATTCAATTTTAGTGAGTTTAATGAATTTTGTGAAGAGCATGTTATAAGGAGACATTTTTCTACACCTAGAACTCCGCAACAAAATGGAGTTGTGGAAAGAAAGAACTGAACTATTCAAGAGGCTACAAGGACTAGGATGAAAGAGGAAAATGTTCCTAATGTATATTGGAGAGAATCAATCCAGACTGCTATTTATATTCTTAACAAATTTCAGATCAAAGGAAATAGCTAAAAGAACCCTTATGAACTATGGACTGGTAAGATTCCTATTGTTAAGTACTTAAGGTGTTTGGAAGTAGATGTTACATTAAAAGAGATGATGAGAACCTTGGAAATTTTGATGCAAGATGTGATGAAGGTATTTTACTTGGATATTCAACTAACAACAAAGTATATAGATGCTTCAATAAAAGAGTGAGGAAGATATTTGAGAGTGTAAATGTAAAAGTTGATGAAGATATGCACATACCAGTTGAAATAAGTGAATTTTAAATAGATGATCCTATCCACGGACAAGTACAAGAAGAGGATAAGGAAGAAAAAGAAAATATTGAAGAAGAAGAGACTCTAGAACTTGCTCCTAAGACTCCTAAGCATGTATAGAAGAATCATCCGAAAGAATAGATAATTGGAGATAAAAGTGAAGGTGTAAAGACAAGAAGCAAATTAATAGTAGCTAAGGTAAATTTGTGTCTAATTTCTAAGATATAACCTAAAACAGTATGTGAAGCATGAAAATATGAGAATTGGGTTAGAGAAATGAAAGAAGAGTTGTAGAAGATAGAGAAGAATCCAACATGGGAACTTGTTCCTAGACCAGTAAACAAGAATGTAATTGGTACAAAATGGGTGTTAAGGAATAAGCTAAATGAAGTTGGTGAAGTAGTAAGAAAAAAAGAAAGGCTTGTATGCAAAGGTTATTCAAAAATTGAAGGAAACAAGAAGTTGATAATGGTTGTGTATGTTGATGACATCATCTTTGGAGGAAATGAAGGTATGTGCAAGAAATTTGTAGAGGATATGCAAAAGGAATTTGAGATGTCTATGATTGGTGAGTTGAACTTCTTTCTTGGACTTCAAGTGAATCAAACTAATAAGGGAAGATTCATTTCACAATCCAAGTATGTTAAAGAATTGCTGAAGAAGTTTGGAATGGATGATTACAAACTGGTCTGTACCCCTATGGTGAGTAGATGTAAACTAAGTAAGGATGGTGTTTCTCCTAAAATTGATCAGAGCATGTATAGATCTATGATTGGTGGAATTTTATATCTTACTACTACTACACTAGATATCATGCATGCAGTATTTTTGGCTGCCAAATTTCAAGAAAAACCTAAAGAAACACATGTTATAGCTATGAAGAGGATATTCAGATATCTAAAGGGCAGTCCAGATTATGGCTTGTGGTATCCTAAGGATACTAATTTTACATTGAATTCCTAAACTGATGTAGATTGGGTTGGTTGTGTAGATTATCAGAAGAGTACAAGTGGTGGTGTATTCTTTCTTGAAGGAAGATTGGTTTCATGGCTAAGCAAGAAACATGATTCAATTTTTTTATCTACTACAAAAACTAAGTATATTGCAGTAGAGTCTTGTTGTACATGGGTACTTTGGATGAAACAAACATTGAAGGATATAGTGTGATGTGTGATGAGACTATCCCTATCTTTTGTGATAATACAAGTGTAATAAATATTTCAAAGAATCTGGTAATGCATTCTAGGAAAAATCATATATCTATCAAATATCATTTCTTGAGGGAAAAGGTTTTGGAGAATGAAGTTAGACTTGAATATGTGTCTACAAAGGATCAGATTGTAGATATATTTACTAAGGCTCTTCCAAAGGACACTTTTGAGTATCTCAGGGAGGAGTTGGGGGTTATTGCCCTCCTTCTTTGAACTAGGTGCACATGGAGGTGCATCAGTTTAGTGGATCTATAGATTCTTCATTTTTCTGGACTAATGATTGGGGTCTACTCCTTAGGGGGAGTAGAGAGTATAATTATTGCAATATGAGATATGGGTGCACTCCTAAGGGGGAGTGATCAGAATTTTATATGGCTAAAGAATCATGCAAAACTTTTCTTTTCCATTGATGTCAAAGGGGGAGAGAGAATCATGTGAAAAATCCTATCTATATCTAAAAAAGATGAAAGAGAGAGAGAATCTTGTGAGGAGAAGAGTTTACAGGAAGTTTGTGTAGGCCGTCTAATCTGAAAAAAAGAGAGAAGAATAAGCAGGAAAGTATATGTTGTCTTTGATGGTTTTTCACATAATGTGTTTCCATCAATGACAAAGGGGGAGATTGCTGTAACTATGGTGGTGTTGTCATTAATGTTTTCATTGATGTCAACACAGTTCAGGTTGTTGCAGAGAAAGGAATCAAGTGATTGGAGGTGGTACATGTATGGTTGAAATACTGTAGAGATGTTGTGAGTACATGGAGCTATCTTTATTAGTGTTACAATTGTGTTGATATGATGAATTGTCAAGTGCTTTTGAGAAAACTAATAAACAGTGAAGACAAAGTTGTGTGTGTGTTTTAAATGTGCTCTGATAATGTGCTCTAGATTTCTTTTGTGTTGATCCTATTATTATGTGGATCTGTAGTGTTGTTTATGGGAATCTTTGGTTGATACATTATGAGTTATAACTTCTGGTTTGATGAAGAGTGAAAGTTGTGTGAACTGGTTTGACATAGTTGTTTGTCTCTAGATGGATAAATGTTTTTTTCTCAGCAGTCCTCTAATGATTTGTCTTTGATCTTTCTGATCTGGAAGAAGGTTGATAATGATGTTATCTATGTTTTGGAAAAAAGTGTTCATGGATTGGTGCTCCAGAAGACTAGTTCCAGTGCTACTATGTGTGTCTGCATGGTCCAGTTGGACTATTGGAATGAGTTATGTGTATGAAGATTGTTTTAGTTGCTGCAAATGTATTTGAAGGTATCTAAGAGGTGTTTCAGTGTCTAGTGAAGCATTTTATCTGATCCATGTGTTATCATCATGGTGTGGATGTGTGTGCTTCAAATTTCATTGGTGTTTTCATTAGGTTTGGTTGACCTGGTGTCTACACGTTACATGATGAATAAGAATCAATTAAGGAAGCATGTGATTGATCCTAGATATTGTTTTGGGTTCTAGTTAAGTATGTATTTGGTCCACTCTCATTCTTATCCACCGCGAGAATGTTGAGTCACTGACCTAATTTGAATTTGTAAAATGAAGAATGTGTAGCTAACCTTGGAGAAAGTTTCTAAGGTTGAATATGGTATAAATACAAGTCAAGATGTTGTGAATTAGAAGTGTGGTGTGTGACAAGTGTGAAAAAAGTGTGAAAAGTAGAGTGTGTGAAAGTGAAAATTAAGGAAACAATACTTCAATGTGATAGATTCCTGAAAGTAAAAAATATTCAAGGGGTAAATGCTTTTGATTAGAGCTATGAACCGAAATACAAACATTCAACAATACCACCCCAATGGGGTTTGAACCTTGGTGGCGAGAACAACAATGCCATCTATAAACCATCACACCATGTCAATACCGACAATAGATTCTTGAAAGTAGTGAGTTGCATTAGGGGAAATTTACATAAAAAATGGACCTCCTAAGGATGACATCATTAGCTTTTTAAGTTATCAAAAATCAACTAAAAGATGACATCAACCTGTACGGTGACATCATCCAAAATAAAAATAAAACTATTTATTTTATAACATACAACTTTCTAAAATCTTATGAATTAACTCATGATGGTTAATTTAACTCTACATATCTTATTCTATCTCATTCATCTTTCTAAATATAAAATATTATTTTTGTTTTTTTAGATTTATATTCTTAAGTTCAATTAAGTTCTATTATAGAAATTTTTATATTTTCAAAAAAAAAAAAATTATTCTTTAAGAAAAAAACTAATGATATTCTTAAAAAAATATTTTTTATATTTAAAAAAAATTTTTTATTCTATCTCATTCATATTATTAAATTTTTAATATATTTTTTGTTTTTTAGATTTATATTCATAAGTTCTATTAATTTCTATTATAGAATTTTTTATATTTTCAAAACAAAAAAATTATTCTTAAAAAAAAAAAGCTAATTTTTTAT
Source organism: Sequoiadendron giganteum (assembly GCA_007115665.2). Taxonomy (NCBI): domain Eukaryota; kingdom Viridiplantae; phylum Streptophyta; class Pinopsida; order Cupressales; family Cupressaceae; genus Sequoiadendron; species Sequoiadendron giganteum. Next base: position 132,243,551 of record CM021104.1, read on the forward strand.
ATTTTTTAAAAAATATTTGTATTCTTTAAGAAAAAAAAGCTATTTTTTATATTTTTTAAAAATATTTTTATTCTATCTCATTCATCTTTCTAAATATAAATTATTCTTTTTATTTTTTAGATTTATATTCTTAAGTTCTATTATAGAAATTTTTACATTTTCAAAAAAATATTTTTATTCTTTAATAAATCTAAATCTATAAAATCATCTATATCAAAAATAAAATACTAAGTAAAAAATAAAATATCTAAAGTTACTTTCACTTTGCCACTTTTTAAATAAAAACAAATAATTAAAAAAAAAACAAATAATCAAGAAAAGAAAGTGAACTTGACTTTTTTAATAAATTATAATAGAAATATAAATTATGAAACTTGAGCTTAAGAGTTTTTAAATAAAAAATAAATAATGAAGAAAGTGAACTTGAGTTTTTTAATAAATTATAATAGAAATATATGTTACCACTTTTAAAAAATCATGGACTTTAGTTTTTTAAGGAATTATAATAGAAAAGTGTGTCCCCACTTAACTCATGTAGTTAAGTAATTTATATTTTTTATATTTAAATAATTTGTCTTATATGAGATAATTTTTGTTGTTTTAGAGTTCCTTAGGAGGCCCATTTTATGTAAATTTCTCATAATGATGGTTTCTGCAATTCTTTGATCAAGGTTGCAAATGTGTGGAACTTGTTGTGGTGGATTTTTTGTTATCTTTCTTTATTTGTAGGCAGCGAGTCTCCTTCTAGATAGTGAGTCCTATCTGTTGGCAGTGAGACTTTGTATCCGAATAGTGAGTCCTTTCTGGGTAGTGGGCCCTTTGGTAGTGAGCCTTTGTATCCAGTTTTGTATTACTATTATATTGTGAGTTAATCCTCGCTGTGGTTTTTCCCTCATTGGGTTTTCCACATAAATCTGGTGTCTTTGGTATTTTCTTTCTGTTATAATTTACATTTCATGTTTATACTTAATGAAAAATTAAAGTGAATATGGAATTGATTAAGATCAAAAGTGAATGTGATTTTATACAATTGATTCACCCCCCACCCCCTCTCAGTTGTCTTGTGCATTTCAACAATCTATGGGATTTGAAAAAGGAGGGACGTTCGGAAGGGACATCAACAAGGGCATCTCAACTGAAGGAGTGATGAACACCTGCACCCTTTTAGAGTCAAATGCACTCACAATAGAATCCAAAAGCAACACTGAGTTCGGTTGAACGAAAGAAGAGGGGAGGAGAGAGGAGGACGCAACAGGAGGTCCTAAAATAGGGGCAGTCATCTCCTCATTCTTTCTTTGCAAGGCAACCTACTCAGTTGTGAGAGACTTTTTTCGGTGCTTGCGCTCACATGCAAGGTGGTTTATGTGATTCTTTGAAATAGAGGCTAGAAAATGTGAAGGGGCTGAAGGCTCCTACTAAACCATAGGAGTGTCTACTACAACAATTTCCAGTGGAGGGACGGACTCCTAGATGGGAGCAGGAGGATAAATAGGAAGAGGGATCGACTCTAGTGCCTTGGCAGCATACGTCTTCCTGTTTATTGCCTTGGGAGAAGAAGCGGTGGGAGGCCGCAAAGGCCAAGACATAGAATATTCACCATACGGGCCTTTCTTTATGCCATACACATGTACCAAGGTCTAGGAGGCTCGGTAGGGAGATCTGATATTTGAACCATGGGTTTTCACCAAGTAGTATTATTGGACTCAAAGGGTAAAAACTAGACATATTCATCTAAAACTCCTCTCTAGAAAGGGGAGTAGGAGAGCCATCCTAGGAATGGGGTAGCTTCTCCTTTCCCTTTCGAGAAGAGGAGGTAACTTGTTGTTGTGCTATAAAAAGGGTCAAATTCGGCTTTCCTTTGCCCTCTGTTTTATACTTCACATAGCTTTTGTAAATTAGGTTCATCCTTGGGGGAAGCAGATTGGTCGAGGCAGGCCAAAAGTGATCCAATGAATATCCCCCACGGGATACCAAAGGTTGATATCCAGTATCATGCACTATGTACACAACACCTTCATGGGAGAACTTTAAACATTTGTGAATAATAGAGGTGATTCCATTCATGGAAGCTAGCTAGGGTATGCCTAACTTCACTCTGAATAAATATGACTCTGGAATAACATCAAAAACCATATGTATGGTCCTAGGTCCAACTAGGATGGATAGACTTATCGAACCATAAGGTTTGAGAGGAAGGCCATCATGCGTACAGATGATGGACTTCATTTCTTTGTACTCCTCTCTATGCAATGAATTAAGCTACAACATTTCCTTTGTAATGACATTCACTCAGCTCGTAGGGTCAACTAGGACCCCTGTCACAATGTTCCCATTGAGACGAGTGGGAATGTAAAGGGGAGAGGGCTTTTCATTCAAGGGCATATCTTGCAATCTGAATGTCACATCTAGAAAGTTGATTATAGGCTATACAAAGGGAGTAATAGCAACCATGTTAACATATGCTTCGGGCTGAGTGATAGAATCAGAGGGATCGATAATCATGTTGGAAAAATGTGACAAAAATGGGTCCGTGTATATGTACAACTCACTATTAACTTTCACCACCGATTTGTTTGCATTTTGTTTGCTTCCATCAAGATGGATAGTATCGTTCTCGATGTTATCTTGTATCTCATGATAGAGGTGCATACAACGGTCGGTATCATGTTTATTAACTTGATGGTATTGGCAGAAGGTATTCACATCGTACCAACTAGCTTAAGGCTCCTTGAGAGGCTTAGGGTTCTCCAAGGTTACGATCTTGTCCTTCAACAACCTTTGTAGAATGGAATAATAAGATTCTACCAACTTTGTGAACTTTTGGTTGTATCTAAGGCCATTATCATTCATAGCGGCTACTACATTTGAAATAGCCTTACCTTTTCCAAAGATTGATACAATGGACTTCCCTTTTGAATGGGAGCACGAGGAGGATCCCTCTAATTGGACTACCGTTTGTTGATATTTTCATAATGCCACATGCATATGCACAAAAGAAGAGTATTTCATGAGGACGAACTTCTCTTGCCAAGGCCTCTGTAAGTTCCCTATGAATACCTTTTGTACATCAGAATCGGGCAACGGGTACAAGATTTTTGAAAAGAGCACTTGGTACCACACTATGACATTAGTAATCTTTTCATTATCCCCTTGTTTACATCAGACGAGATCCGAAAAGGTCATCTTCAACTCGATGTTAGCTTGGGATTATCATAAGAATTGGTTCACAAGTTGATCAAATGAGAAAATAGAGTTATCAAGCAAGGAACAATACCACTCGAGTGTTGTATCCTTGAGAGATTGAAGGGAATAGCTTCATCATCAATATGTCATGATGGAAGAAATCTATACATATGGCATTAAAGGCAAACACATGCATTTGTGGGCCCCTTTGCTACCATATTTTTCAAATTTTTGAATCTTCGTTCCTTGTGGGAAGGGAGTACTTAAGATTGATATCGACAATGGACTATACCAGAAGAAGGAATGAAAGATAGGTTGGGTAGAGGCTTGGGAGAGACTCACCAACTAGCTTTACATATTGCCCATATTCTAAAGAAGGGTGTTTAGAATAGGGTCATTAGATGACACAGGACCAGTGGAACCTTCTCCAGAACCACCATCAGAGCCACCTCTTGAACTACCAATGTGGCCGCTATTAGGGCCACCACCACTGACAGGGCCTCCACCGAAGCCACCTCCAATTTTGAATCCACCACCATGGCCTCCACCAGAACCACCTCTACCAACATCACCCTTACCATCGAAGCCACTGCCACTACCAAAGCTCCTACCACTCATCCTATCAAAACCTCCACCGCTAGAGGTGACAAGAGGGGTGAAACTGAAACCTAAGGGTATTCTATTTACTTTGATAGTTTCATATCTCTCAGAGGCAGGGGAACTCTGATTGAAGGGACTTTGTCCACCATGTACATAGACACAAGAGGAATTGACACTCCTAACTATCCCTCATGTTCCTCAAAAGTGACCCCTTGTACAAGGTTACCATTGTTTGAAGGGGCACAAGCTTCAGTTAGACTAGAGAGGGTAGCTAGGAGCTCTATAATTGTTTGATTTCCAACCATATACTTGATTTCACTAACAACCTTAGTGACTCTAGCCAACTTTAGGTCCTTTTCCAAGTGATTTTCTAAGTCACCTAACCCTTTGCTAAGGGTAGCGATATATTCTGAAGGAATGTGAACATCTTCATTCTCATCTATTAATGATGGTGTAGGGATACAAGAGGAGTGGGGACATGGTCAGTCTCATCAGAAAGTCATACCTCACCCCGTGACAATTGCTCCTAGGTGGAAAGACCAATCATAGGTCTGAAAAAAATACCAGTAGAGAAACTAGAAGTGACTCTTGTCTTATCCATCAAAATATGTCATACACTTCTCCTAACAATATACCCAAAGTTCATGGACTGGGTTGTGATGCTCATAAAACTTCACAAAACTCAAGGGCACAATGGACATAAGGTACAAGGGAAAATATTCAACCCCAACAAATGGGTAGATGTTGGTTCACATTGGGCTCACCAAAAATGTAAGAGAGGGGGACCAACCACGTCAAGGCTCTAGGTCACGGAGAGCTGAGAGCGGAAGGATGCCCTAACTTACATCACTCTAAAGGGATGTTTTGAATTAGGGGATGAGAATGATGAGGACTATAAGGCCCTTCAATCACTCTTTAGTTGCGAGATCTAAACTAGGGCTAGGCGAGCTGGTTTTCAAGTTCAAAATTGTACCTCAAACTTAGCTCTCTACTTGAGGACAAAAGCACAGTTCTGGGACAATAGTGAAATATGCTAGCATCTCTCAAATATGTTGGTGTCTATATGACCAAAGGACCAAAAATACAGTATGAACCATTAGAAAACAAGCTGACGACTTAGATAGTGACTTCTAAAGGAATAAAATAGAATTACAAAGTAGGAAAGGTACAAACAAATATGGTAAAGTAATTATGTGAGAGATAAATTGATGAAGATAATCTCATCGAGGTGCCAATTCACCAGCTATCTCTGAAAGAATGTCCACCTACACATAAGAAAGAGGGGAAATTTTTGGGGGTTGTATAGGGGTCTGCCTCAGTTAGACCCCTGTTTTGGTGTTTCCACCTCCACAAATAACCAAATAGAAACTAGGGAGAAATGTATGGTAAAGAAGTAAATAAATAAAATATGCAAATAACACTACAAAATAGTAAATAGCTACTCAAACAAATCGTAAAGGAAAGGAGTGAAACGTTACCACCTCCACCAAGAGCTCTCTAGCAAATGGAGGACAAATACGGCTTGAACAATCACCACAACCTCGATTGTGATGAAGGGAGGTGTTGCAAAACCTCAAGATCACGCTACAATGGTTTTCTTGACACTTTATTTATGGAGTTGACAGAGTGTCCAAGTGTTGTAGCTTGTGAAGAGATTGCTGGAGAGTGAAAAGAAGATTCAAATTACCAAGAGAGATCATCTAGAGATGAAATGAATGAAGGAGGGATGAATTTGAAGGAGAAGAGGGAAGAATCTACCATTTTCGGGGTCATTTGGTCAAAGAGGGACATTACAAATTGACCCCAATCAAAAGTGTAACGCCTTTTCCAACTTTAGATGAAGGAATCCGTCAGGGTTGTATGTGCATTGTGCAGACGTCTGTGCACCACATGCACGTCCTTGATAAATATTATTCTACCGACACAAAGGAAAGATGCCAATTGGAAGGTAAGCGGCCAATTGATGTGGAATTTCTCCTTCGAATTTGGTTTTATAAGGTGAGGATGTGTAATAGAGGAATTTTTGTGAGGGGTGCAAATTCGCTCCTATACATACCCTTGTAGCTAATATAACTTTCAAATTAAAAACATATCAATAATATTACTAAAATCAATATGAATAATATACAAAAAAAAAAATAATGATTAATACAATCACATAAGAGCTAGATTAAACTTGCTAGGATTCAACCATTGAATAAAAAAAAAAGATATTATGATCAATCTTTCTAGATGTGTTTCTTCTTTCATCTCTTTATTTCTCTCTTTTTGTCTCTATCTAGTGTTGGAAGTTTGGAATCTTGAGTTGTTTGTGAATTTATTAGGCTTTGTCATTGATGTAAACCCCTTGAATGAAGAGAATAATGGAATATTTTTGGTGTTGATGATGTCAACCCTTAGCGTTAGAGGTTGTTGGAAGTTTGGAGTTGTTGGTATTGATGTCAACACAATTGCTAGTGTTGTCATTGATACATTCCTACTTTAGTTGAAGAGGTTGCTTCCTTGAATTGTGTTATAGATGTTATAAATGTGTTGTAGATATGTTAGTAATGTTGATGATGAAGTTATTTTGAACTTGGTTTCTAAGTGCTTTGAGAAAATTTGAATAAAAGAGAGTTCAGTGTGATAGAGTGGTGCTCTGTGTTTTGCTCCAAATTTATTCATGATTGAAGATATGCAAATGTGGTTTAAATGTGATGATCAGAGGTGTTTAGAGGTGTCATATCTAGCATTTCAGGCTCTAGATCATAATGCAATGGAAGATGTATTTGACAATATATTTGTTTGGAAAAATAGGGTGTCTAGGAGAAATGGGATTGCTCTATATTTTTCCATAGTGAAGTTTTTGTTGTTGCAGATCTAGGAACATGATTATAATGTTTTTATCTACCTTCCCTTGAAGTCTCAGGAGTTGTGGTTCTCTGAAAAGGTGTTTGGTGTGTTGGATGTATGTCCTAGTATGTCTGGTTGCATAAAATGAAGGTGTTCTTGAGTATAAGGTGGTTGTAATGGCTGTGTAGAATGTTTTGATGGTGATAGAGTATTCTGAGATGTTATATGAATAGTGTGGAGTTCTTTTGTGTGGTCCACAAGATGTTTCCAGACCTTGAGAGGTGTGTTTGGAATCCCCTATTAGTGTTAGTGCAGGTTTGGCCGACTTGGCATACTACTGCTAATTACGAAGGATAATTTTTGATTGAGGAAGTATTGAGAAGTGTGTCTATGTATTTTTGGGTCCCAATTAAGTATTGGTATGGTTTGGTTTCACTTCTTTATATTGTGTAGGTGTTTGGTGTTGACCTATTTGGTGTTACACGATTGAGAAGTATACATTTCATTAAGGATGACCTAATTGAGATTGTTTTAGGTCATAGAGGGTATAAATGAAAGGTGAGTTATTGTGTGGATTAAGTGTGAAGTGTGTAATGTGAAGGATGTGAAAGTGATCATGTGTGTTGATTTGAGTGTGAGACTTACTTCCTATAACTTCCTAATGTAGTGAGTAGAAGGTGTCTACATTTCAGTATGGTTGATGAGTTTTTTGTACTTTAGTGGAACTATACCTTTGGCATATAAGAGATGCATTTTTAGCAATTCAAATTAGCAATGAGCCACCCTTTCTTCTTTCTTCTTTCTTCTAGATAGTGAGTCCTTTGGCAATGAGCCACTGATAGTGAGCCTTTATTTATCTTTAAGGGTAGGGAGCCTTATTATATTCAGTGTTGTAATTCATATATTAGTGAGCTAATCCTCACCATGGTTTTTTCCTTCTTGGTTTTTCCACATAAATTTGGTGTTCTTATGTGTTTAATATGTTTGCATTATCGCTTTACATGTTTACATTCTATTAATGCATGTTAAGGGTTTAATGGTGCATAAGGGTTTAAGAACTAATGTAGATCTAAATGTTAATGAGGGTTTCTGACATTTTAAAAGTATACAACTAATTCACCCCCCTTTAAGTTGTCTTGTGCACCTAACATCTAGATCTCTATATTTCTATCTCTACTTTTATCTATGTCTTCTTCTTTGTTGTTTCTATTTGACCTCAAATCATACTAAGACTCTTTATTTATAGATAATGCACAAATGAAGTGCAAAGGGTGGCAATATGATACCTTCTCATGGATGAATTTTTTAAGGACTAAAATGTTCCAAAATTAAATATTTATTATCAACGAACCTTGACATCATATATTTATTTCAGGGGGGTTTATTAGGGTAAAAGTGCAAATGTGTCACACTTTTGGCCAACTTATTAGCACAAGTGAATTTAAGTATTTCTAACTAAAAATCAATTTTGGCTAAACATATGATCTAGTAAGATTCATTCTAGCTAAGTTAGATATGCCCATAACTTTTCTAACTCAAATTGTTGGCTAAATGATATGTAGCACTACTTTGAGGTCAATTTACCAAAAAAAAAAAAAAAATTGAAAATTTTGATGTTTCCACAACTCCTACTCATGTAAATAATATATTTTTTAAATATACCGTTTTGTAGATCCATGAATTTAGTTTTTAAAAATATTATATTTTAATAGTTTAATTATTATTTATATTTAATTTTTTATTTTTACTAAAAGTAGGTTGTTAGGACAAAATATTATGTTCATTACCATGTCAAGAAAAATACTAAAACTTAATAAAAATAAAATAAAAAAATGATGCACACTAGATAAAAGAATCTATATCAAGATGGCATATATATTTTTTATTTTAGATAAATAGTTAATATGAAAGTTGACATTGAATGAAAGCAACTATGTTTTAATGCACACACATTTTAATATTTAACTAAAAATATATTCTTATCAAAATTAGAAAAAAAAATCTATGCACTAAAGATTCATGTTACAAATACACACAAAAAGTTTTGAAGCAAAAAAAACCACTTTATACAAAATCGACATCTCATATAACTTCAGGGCAGGTGCAAAAATGGGGGGCCAAATTGTGGCCAAAATTTAAAAAATCATTTGATAGGCCATACCACAAGCGTGTTATAACACACTCACCCTATGGCCTCGTGTGACCGAGCCCAAGGCTCGACCACATTGAACCTATAACACACTCGCGGTATAACGTGAGTGCGTTACTTGTTATTAAAACAAAAAAAAAATCATTTTGTGTGACTATGTTTTTTGTTGCCTGCACCCAAAAACCCTGCATTTGCGTGCTCACATTCTAGAAGGAGGATTTTTTGTATTTTCTACATTAACTTGTTACAATTTCATTGCCAAGATTCTGCCACATTGACGGGGAAGTCGAATAACTAAGGATTGCTTGTTTTTGTTGTGAATTTTTTAGTTTTAGGTTGTTTTTTATATTCATTTGTTTAATTTGTAGGAAATGATAATGATCTTGAAAACCCTCCTAAAAATCCTCAACAACCAGAGCAACAACATGAACAAAATCCTCAACCACAACAATATCTCCACCACCAATCCCTCAAAATCCTCCTAACTCTCAGCAAAATTTAATGGGGGTAATTGAAAACAATAAAAAACAAATTGAGGAGTTAATCACAAGGTTGAACGATCCAATAGGTTAAACCATGGAAAGGACACTTGAAAATTCACTTAAAGAAATGTTAAAACATGTAGATGCAATCAACAAACAATTAAGTGGTTGGGAAGATAGGAGGTAGGCGGCTAGGGATTTTTACAAAGATAAATTATCATATAAAGATGTAAAAGATGATTCAAAAATTACAAAATTAGATTTTACTCATTATTCACCGATCCACGCACAAATTAAAATCTTGAACTCAATGCGAAGAGGTTTCCTATCCACTGGTGCCACCACCAAGGGATTAGGAACTTTTTTTGGGATAGGTGGTACATGGTTTTTGATTACCCACAATATTTCCTAAGGAAACTATACTGTGAGTTGATCCTGAACAAAATCCTGAATTATTTTGATATGAGGGACTTCTAGGGGAGAGGTGGCGGTTTGGCTCAAGATAGAACCGGTGCACGACAAGATCTTGGGCAACAAGTGAGACAAACTCTCATTAGGCTAGATCATGAGCACATCATTATCCCTTCCATCATGAAGGAGAGTGTCAAGGTAGACACTTTACAGGCTATCACCTCTTTGAACTAGAGTGTAATACAATATGCTAGTTCTATACTATAGCACCATATAGGGGAGTCTTTGAGTAGTGGTCTTCCACCCCATTCATGCCAATCTTGTGTGGTGACTAGTTCATATGACCCCACCAACACTTAGGTTACTACTATGTAGGATACGTCTGTAGCTATGGAGATGACAAGGGCAACTGGCATTTTGAATGAGGCTTATGACATCAATACTTAGGTAAATATTAACATGTTCATTGAATTTAATTTCTTAAATTTCAATTTTTAAATGTAAGACTAACTAATTTAGTTTTATGATTTTAATAAAATTTCAAGGTCATAGCATTGATACTGGATACACTATCCCTACACCTTCTTATTACTCCACTACATCTACCATTGAGGTATGTAACCAGTAAAAACATATAAATTTATTACATGTTAATAGCATTGTTATATGAATGGTATTCTATTATTTGATTTTGGATGTTGAATAGGCTAATATTGGAGGTTTTGTGGGAACACCTCACGGTGCCAGTGGAGTTAGACAAAGCTACACACTGGTAATAGAATAAAGAGTTTAACTAATGAATTATACTTAATAGATTTGTGTAGTTTATATTCATATCGTTGATTACATTGCATTGCACACATTTCAAACTCAAAGCATTACTTCACATTCCATAACTAATAACTATATGTTGATAGATGACAAAATTTTAACTACAATATAGTTGTTTAGAAAGTCAACAAAAGCAGTGATGCAATTACTTCACATAGCATAAGTAATAACTAGGAGTAGCTACCAATTGCATTTTCTTGTCATGACATTCCATGAGACCACTTTTTACTGAGGCATCTTTTCAAAAAATTCACTACCTTGTCTATGCTATGGATGCTTGGAAGAAATATATGAAAGAATAATAGTAAGCAATAGCATAGACAAGACAATGAGTTTGAAAAAAATAGTCAAAGAAATGTGGTCATCACCATGAGACCCAATTTTTTTGAGGCATTTTTTCAAATAGCTCACCACCATTTCTATGCTACCACATTTTCCATACATGGCTACCAAATAATTTTATCAAACAGTTCACTTCCTTGATGCTATGGCTAAAATCCTCAAAAAATATGCTTTGCAACAAATTATGGATTCTTGGAAAAAATCTATCAACGAATAATAGTAAGCATAGACAAGGCAGTGAGTAGTTTGAAAAAATGCCTCAAAGAAATGTGGTCTCATGGTGATGGAATGGCATTCCATCACCATGAGACCACATTTCTTAGAGGCATTTTTTGAAACAACTCACTATCTTTTCTATGCCAAAACATTTTCCATATATGTCTACCAAAGCATTTTATCAAACAGTTCATTTTCTTGCCGCTATGGCTAAAAGCCTAAAAAAGGTGATTTCCAACAAACTATGGATGCTTGAAAAAATCTATCAAAGCATAATAGTAAGCAATATCATAGATAAGGTAGTGGGTAGTTTGAAACATTCCTTGAAGAAATGTGGCCTTGTGGTGATGGAATGGCATTCCATCACCATGAGACCACATTTCTTTGAGGCATTTTTTCAAACAACTCACCACCTTTTCTATGCTACCACATTTTCCATACACGTCTACCAAAGTATTTAATTAATCTACTCACTTCCTTGCTGCTATGGCTAAAATACTAAATTAGGTGCTTTCCAACAAACTATGGATGGTTGGAAAAAATCTATCAAAGCATAATAGTAAGCAATAAAATAGACAAGGTAGTGAGTAGTTTGAAGCTTTTCCTCAAAGAAATGTGGTCTCATGGTGATGGAGTGTCATTCCATCACCATGAGACCATATTTCTTTGAGGTATTTTTCCAAATAGCTCACCACCTTTTCTATGGTACCATATTTTCCATACATGTCTACCAAAGCATTTTATCAAATAGTTCATTTCCTTGCTACTATGGCTAAAAGCCTAAAAAAGGTGCTTTCCAACAAACTATGGATTCTTGGAAAAAATCTATCAAAGCATAATAGTAAGCAATAGCATAGACAAGGTAGTGAGTAGTTTGAAAAAATGCCTCAAAGAAATATGATCTCATGGTGATGGAATGCCATTCCATCACCATGAGACCCAATTTCTGAGGCATTTTTTCAAATAGTTCACCGCATTTTCTATGCTACCACATTTTGTATACATGTCTACCAAATAATTTTATCAAACTAATCACTTCCTTACTGCTATGGCTAAAAGCCTAAAATAGGCGCTTTCCAACAAACTATGGATGCTTGGAAAAAATCTATCAAAGCATAATAGTAAGCAATATCATAGTCAAGGTAGTGAGTAGTTTGAAAAAATGCCTTGAAGAAATGTGGTCTCATGGTGATGGAATGCCATTCCATCACCATGAGACCACATTTCTTTGAGGTATTTTTTCAAACAACTCACTGCCTAAAGAATATAAACCAACCCTTTAGCCAAAATTCCCCTCCAAATTATTTTCAAGGTCCTCATCCTCATCCTCAATTTACCAATCCATGGAACCTTTCACCTTTTATTCCACTTGTTCATGTCCCCATCCCTCCCTTTTCATGTCACGATCGCCCTTCATCTCATAACCAAGAGCACACTATACCATCCACCCCATCCTGACATAATACCATAGAGAAGGCAATGAACTATTTGAAAAAATGCCTCAAATAAATATGGTCTCATGGTGATGGAATGCCATGACACATTTGTTTGTAATGGCATTCCATCACCATGAGATCCCATTTCTTTGAGGCATTTTTTAAAAAAGTTTGCTGCCTTCTCTATGCTACCACAATTATCGTACATGTCTACCAAAGCATTTTATCAAATGTTTCACCAACTTTCTTCTATGTGTAAAAGCCTAAAAATAGGTGCTTTTGAAAAAGCTATGGATAGGGAAAATAGTAAGCATGATATTCAAAAATATATAGTTTAATAAGTATTCAAATTTTTTTTCATTATCTCATGCATTATAAGTCATGATGTGCATCGATATTGTAGTTTTCATGATTGAATAATTTGTTATTTTATTTTCAGATGTTGGAAGTGGATACACCTCAAAATTTTCATAGGGAAATGGAGCTTGCTGTTTCATCTACTATAGACTCCTCGATGTCTCTCATAGAGTTATGAGGCAGATTACTAAATTTCAATTTACAATCGTTGTTATAGTTGTTAGTTAGTGAAAAATCAAACCATTATTGATTCATAGTTCAATTTATCTTTGGATGGTTTCTATAGGGCTTCAACATGCCACAACATGGGCATGCAAATATTTCCCTCAAGGAGAGTGATTGTCTAGAGGTAGTAAGTGATTATTTTGTTAAATATATCATTTTTATACTATAATTTCTATATATTAATGTCTTTACTTGTTATTGTAATAGATAAGGCTTGATCGAGAACTAAAACTAAGGAGCAGGAGGATCACTCCTTGACCTCATAGTAAATGAGTGACAAACATCGCCATCTGGCCGACCAACAAAGGGTAAGAATTTGTTTGGAGAGCAATGACTTTTGATTCCACAACCCTTTGTTGTATGCCTATATGGCATTTTTGTACATATTTTGTATTGGATATATTTGACATTGTATGCCTATATGGAATTCTCATAAGCCTACATGGCTATTTGGTTAAAACAAATATTTTTTATTGATGGTGTCCATATTTGTATTATAAATCCACAGTTCAATAGATATGAGTTACATGTATTCAAGTATATATTTTATAAATTATGTGTATACTTTGTGACTTATGTGTATTCCAATGTATACTTTGTGACTTATGTGGATTCCAATGTATACTTTTCGACTTATGTGTTTTCATGCGTATACCTTGTATTCATGCATATATTTTGTATTAATTTGTGTATACAATGTATTTGTGTGTATACTTCAAGACTTACGTTTATTTGAGTACTTGTGCTTCCATTATTCACATGTATTCTTGACTTATTCACTTGTATAATTATTAATTGGTTAGCCCTAGCATTGATCATTGCTATCCTTCATGGTTTGTCTTGAATATTTATTGATCGATGCTAAACAACTTAGAGTTACAAATTACAAAATTGCACAAACTGAAAAGAAAAGATTAACCGTAAATAAATGCACTGATTATTAACTTGATAATTGATTAAGAATGAGTATAATATATATCAAGAGATGAGCCTTCTAGAATGGAAACTACCAACTAGAAAATAGGCAAAGCATTCCCAATACTTTGAAAGAAATAATCCACCCAAAATTGCAACATGAGATAAGGCAAATGAACCCACATAGGCATAACTAAATAAAGAATTCACCCTTCACAGCTTGGTGAAACCATTGCCAAACTTAGAAGATCTTAAATATAAAGAAGAATTATGATCTATATAATATAGAATTAGTACCCACTTTGATGACTACAAAATTTTCAACCATGGGCTTATCATGCTTTTTCAAATTTGGAAAGAAGGCTTATTTAAGATCCTTGAGGAATGTATTTCCTAATGCTCCCTTGTTCTTACATGTCTCAATTCAGTTTAATTCAAATATTTCCATCAAATGCTTCATCTAAAATTAAAAAAACACATTTTCAATTGGTATTCCATGAGATGTTTCATAAAAAGATTCCAGTATATTTAAACTTTTGATTGGAACAACTCAATTAAGCAAAGGATACATAATATTCACAACACTTGCAAAACATAATATTCATAGTAGATGATGAGTTGATAACTTCTTGACACATTATCATACAAACATTTATCTTGAATAGTCTTTAAACATTTTCACAGCATATTCCTCATAGTACAGAATGAATTGTTATGTTCTTGATCCATCACCATATAAACACATCGAAAGATGTATATGTCAACTTTTTGTAATATTATTTATTGTATAAGAAATGGACTTGGGAGAAAGATTTATAATTTATAATACAAATAAGAAATGGACTTCGGTGAAAACTTTATTTATCACACCAAATAATAAATTTATGTGAGAGAATCAATTGTTTCTCTTATACTCCAATTCTCAAGAATAGCAAATCATTTCAAATGAAAATGACAAAATGCTTCACAAACAAACTTGTTAATTAAGAAAAAATAAAATATTTCCAAGTTCCACCATTGTACACATTTATAGTTGGTTGTATATTATTGTAAGGGAAAGGAGGATAATTAAAAAATGTCTTGCACTTGCTAGACTTGAGCATGATCATATGCTTTTGGTTTGGAAAACCCAGACTTCTCAACTTTCGTGTGAATGTTTCTCTTTTCGATTGTTTTTCATGCCATCATAAGGGATCGAGCCAGTTGAACATAGCTCAGAGTGATTCAACATGTTTGGGTGTGAAAGAGGACCATTCATAATGTAAATTTACCTATCAAGATGCATTGGAATAGTTTGTTTGATCACACAAGTTGCAGAATGAAAGTTGCACCACTTTGCAACTTTACACTGCTTGCATTTGACACTTTTTCCATCAAGTGAAAACTAGACACCACAGGAAAATGACTCTGAGATAAAAAAAACTAAGAAAGGTTATTGTATAGGGGCCCAACACGATCTCCTATGCTAAGACAAAGAGTTTTTAAGCGTCACAATTTTTGAGTAATAGCCCATCAAATATTGTAGCCATTTTTCACTTTGGACCCTTAAGGGATCGAGCCAGTTGAAAGTAGCTCAAAGTGATTCGACATGTTTGGGTGTGAAAGAGGACCATGCCTAGTGTAAAAATACCCATCTAGATGCATTGGAATAGTTCATTTGATCACACAAATTGCAGAATGAAAGTTGCACCAGTTTTCAACTTTACACTACTTGCATTTGACACTTTTTCCATCAAGTGAAAACTTGACACCATGGTAAAATGAATCTAAGATAACAAAAATTGAGAGAGGTTATTGTAGAGGGGCACAACTCAATCTCGTAGGCTCAAATGGAGAGTTGATAAGCATCACACTTTTCAAGTAATAGTTTGTCAAAGATTGCAACCATTTTGCACTTTGGAACCTTACGGGATCGAGCGTTGAATGTAGCCCAGAATGATTCAGCATGTTTGGGTGCAAAAGAGGACCATGAATAGTGTAAAAATACCCATTCAAACATGTTGGAACAGTTTTTTTGGTCACACAAGTTGCAGAATGAAATTTGCACCACTTTGTAACTTTACACTACTTGAATTTGACACTTTTTCCATCAAGTGAAAACTAGACACCACGGGAAAATGACTTTGAGATAACAAAAACCAAGAGTGGTTATAATAGAGGGGACCAACATGATCTCGTAGGCTTAGATGAATAGTTTGTAAGCATCACAATTTCCAAGTAGTAGACTGTCAAAGATTACTGCCCTTTTGCACTTTGGACCCTTAAGGGATCGAGTTGGTTGAACATATCTCAAAGTGATTCGGAATGTTTGGGTGCAAAAGAGGACCATTCCTAGCATAAATGTACCCATTTAGATGCATTGGAACAGTTCGTTTGGTCACATGAGTTATAGAATTAAAGTTGCACCACTTTGCAACTTTACACTACTTGCATTTGACACTTTTTCTATCAAGTGAAAATTGGACACCATGAAAAATAAAATCTGAGATAACAAAAAACAAGAGAGGTTATTGTAGAGGGGCCCAATGCAATTTTGTAGGCTCAAATGAAGAGTTTTTAAGCATCATAGTTTCTAAGTAATATCCTGTCAAAGATTGTTTCCCTTTTGCAATTTGGATCCTTAATGGATTGTCGGTTGAATGTAGCTAGAACTGATTCGACATGTTTGGGTGTGAAAGAGAACCATGCCTAGCATAAACGTACCCATCCATATGCATTGGAATAGTCTATTTGGTCACATGAGTTGTAGAATGAAAGTTGCACCACTTTTCAACTTTACACTGCTTGCATTTGACACTTTCTCCTTCAATTGAAAACTGGACACCACAGAAAAATGACTCCAAGATAAAAAAAACCAAGAAAGGTTATTGTAGAGGTGCCCTACGTGATCTTGATGCCTTAGACAGAATAGCCGCAACTAACATGATCTTTGGGTAACATGCCATCAAATATTGTTGCCCTTTTGCCATTTAGATTGTTAAGGGATTATACTGCATGAATTACAAATGTTTGAGGGTAGCAATAAATTTCAAATTTTGAGTAAATATCATTACAAATATTTATGTGAATGGATGGTATGCTATATTGATATTGATATATAATCATTAGGTTGATTTGTTTTAATAAATGAAGTTTTTATAATAAGTTAGTCAATTGGTGCTAGTTATAATAGGGAGATAATAAAAGAAGAAAAAGAATGATTGGTAACCATCAATGGTTATTACACTCACTATATTAATAATATGATGTTTACAATAAAATGAGATTTATTGGGCAGTCCTAATTCTTGTGTTTGTGCTAAAATTTTTTGTGCACTTTTCGCACACACGCCCCATTGAAAGTTGGGACCCTCTTTCTTGCTCATTTGGTTTCATTCTTGGTGTTTTGGCCCTTTGATTTTGAGGATTTGGTTGCCTTGGCATGTTCCCAAATGGTTATCTTACTCGTGCAAATGCCCCTTTTGAAGAAGTACTTTGAAAATCCTGTGTTCTATAATTTAATTCAGGTTTTTCTGTGTTTTCGGGAAAATTCCCTCTGGGCGGATTTCCCCGAGCACCTTGAAAACCCGAACGGAGGCTGTTTTATATCATTTTCAGAAATTCTCGGACTTCACAGAATTTTGTTTGGTCTAGATTTTCTCAAGATTCCATCATGCCTTCGGATTCTCGAGTTCGCTATCTTGTTGACGCATTTATGTTTCCTATACGGTATTGCAAATTTCTTTTATTAATTCATTTGCATTTTATGAGGAGAGGTTTGTGTCATTTGCCTTGTGAAATTTGAGGAGCTAGATTTTGAGTTGTTGCTGGATTCTGCATTTAAGCTTGTGATCAAGTGTTACAGTCGAATTTTCTAGTGATTGTTTGCATTCTGCTTTGATTTTTGGGGTTTCTTTTCAATTGTTGCTATTTTGATTTCTTGGCTCTCATGGTATATACATGCTGCCTTCCCTTTTTAATGAATGAACTGAGTTTGCTTTGGGGTTTGCGTGGGTGTATGTTTTGAGTTGGGACTTCGATGTGGTATGGTTTGGTAATGGTGCCAGGGTTTTGTTTGTTGGCTTATTTCCCTTCCTCATAGTTTGTGCCTCCTTTCCTTCTGCATGACTGTGATTCAATGAGGATAACCATTGCTCTGCTTCATTTTGTTTGATTTCATGCTCTCTTATATTGAGATCTGGTTTAACCTAGAAATCCCCGACCTCTAATGAGACCACGTCTTGGATGAGGTGGAGCTTATTGGTCATTATCTGATTTGATTATTGTCCTATCTTAGTTGAGTCGTGGGAGAATTTGTGTGAGGAATAGTTGGAGTGAGAATGATGAATGGATCCAAAATGTGCTATCATGGCGATTTCCTAGGGTTTCCCTTGCTGAAATCATTCCTCATATTGATTGGATGTCATTTATGACTAGTTTGGAGTGATTTGTTCATCTTGCACTTTGACCGAGCTGAATTCTAAGAAAAATCCCCAACTTCCTAATCATTTGATCAATCTTGGCAAAATCTTGACGAAGTCAAAGATTTCGGGTTTTCGAATACTTCACGGATTTCCTTTACTTCAGGATTTCCCCAATTTTTCCATTGCTTTATCGATTTCCCGAAATATGCTTAAAATGTGAAGATTACACTGACTTCACGAAATTCTATGTCAGTATTTTACCAATATTTCTTTGTCGGGCTCCATTTTCCCAGAATTCCTAATCTATTGCCATTTTCGCAGATTTCCGTCCTTGGTAGAATTTCTTGAAATCTTGTTGAAAATGAAGAATTGGGAGACGACATGATCTATTAGCTGATAACTATGCATTTTATGGTTGATTTGAGTTATTATAGATGTGTCATGCTATTTCTTAGTTAATTTTGATTCATTAAATGGTGGTTGGAAGTTTCTTTATGTTTGTTTCACTGAATTCTGTCTGGTTCGGAATTTCTCAAGATTCCCCTCTGGCCCAGATTCCGCAAGAAGGCTAAAACCCAAACTTTGAAATGAGTAATTTTTATGAGGTTCTGTGTATTTTTTCCATCATGGATTTTGTTTTAAGGATGAGTATATCATTTTATGATGGATTAACTTCAATCTCATGCTGTAATGGATCTTTACAATGGTCTTTTTATTGGATGCAGGCAAAATCAAGTCAAGTTGTGGCTGAAATGACCAAGGTCAAGGTAATGGACCTGAGTGCTGAAGGCTCTACTATCTCTGAGGTAGAAAGGATTAAAATGGACTTAAAGAGAAAAATACCAGAGAGCAATATGTATTCCATTTGGTTAGAGGTCATAGATACAAATGTTGGAATGTGGGATTATGAAGAATTTAAGGCAAGGATGGCAGAATAAAACCTCCCTTAATTGGACAAAAGAATATTGGAATCAAGGTTGGCACATGTGGTTGGATTCCCTCCTACAATTTAGTGTTACAAGTTGGTGCTTGAATGTGCTAGACATTATGACAGAGGCACACAGAGGATAGTTGGTCCTCAAGGAAGAATTGTGGAAAATCTTAACCCTGTGTCCATTGCTCAGACCTTTGACATGCCTGATAGGTATCATGTAGTGGGTTTTGATATAGATGTAGAAAAGAAGTATTATGATGAAAATGTTATTAAATCCTAGGAGGTTATCAATTCCTGGCTGAAGAAACCCAAGTCCCACTTTTCCAAGCTACCCAAGCAGCTAGTCAGAGCTAAGTTCAGGAAGGAATACTATGATGTTATCACACTCCTCAGTAGGGTAGTGGGATTGAAAAGTGCAGGAATGTTTGGAAACTAGATGTTCCATGTTATTGTGAGGATAGAGCAAGGTATTGACTACCATTGGGTAGGCATTATAAGTGCAATGATACATGAACAAATGTGCAATGTCTTATGGAGAAAGACCTTCAACATGACGTCCTACTTGGTTTATGCACTTGCAAGGTTCCATCCATACAAAGGGCTAAGCACAAGGGGTGTGTTTGGGCATGATGTTATTTATGAAGTGTACCCACAATTGCACTTGGGTAGCGCAAGTTATAGAAGGGTGAATGATGCATTCACCATGTACATCACTAGGCTATTGCAAGGTGTAGAGCATCTTCGGATCTCAGATAGTGCTAAGGAGTTAATCAAGAGGTTTGGGGTTTGGTTTATCCAGTTCCCTACCTTTTCATACATCAAAATTGATGGTTGTCAGATGAATCCATATAGACTCCCTAGATATCCCATAGATCATGTTATACTTTTGGAGGTCACAAGACTGATCTGTGATTTTGATGCAATTGTGAAGAAGGAGAAACATAAGATTAGATTTGGTGGTGATTTTCCTTTGAGGATAGGCAGTGGTGAGGCTTGTCCATCTATTAACTCGACCCATGCTTCTGAAGAAGAAATGAGTACTCTAGGCCTTTCCTTCCATTCAAAGAGATCTAGATTTGATAGGACTGGTGAAGCACATAGGAAGGCCAGTAGGGAATATAGTCACAAGGATGATATAGAAGATTATTGGGCCAACATTAGTGATCATTTTGAGACCAGAAAGAAGAAGTTATCTTGGCTACCAGTGAACTTAGTCTAGCTATACAACATAAAGGCCATTCCAGATCAGGTTGAAGATTATGGAAATTTGATTCAGGGCCATAACTATGAAGTTGTGAAGGATAAACCAATTGGAGAACTAGATTGGTTGGAGGAAGAGAAGACATAATTGGGACGGATCATGACTCTAGTGATCAGGTACAATAAAATGTGGCTCAAGCACAAGATGTTGGAGTTGGAGAGTGAAAGTGTGCAATGCACCTATGACCTAATAGGTAACTTAGAGTCTCACTCCACTTATGAGGAATCACCTAAGTAGGATCCTAAGGGTAAGAGTAAGGTGAGCTCCCCTTTTAAGATAAAGATTAAAGATGCTCAGGAGGCAGGGGAGGTAGAGAAACAAAGAAAGCCCATTTCTAAGGAAAGGAAGCACATTTCAAAGAAGAAGAAAGATGACAAGGATGAAGCTGAAAAGGAAAAAAAAGAGGCTAGTGTTCCTGTGCCTAAGAGAAGAAGGATAGTAAGATTATCACAAAGGGAGAAGGGAACTTCTAAGGTAGGAGATGAAGCTAACCCACTAGTGGTAGATGTGGAAAGTTTAGGAGAAAGGACATAGGTGTACACAAGAAGATCAAGAATTCCATCTCCTAAGGATGGTGTACAACAAAAAAGTGTTCCCATAGCTGCTCCTGCCACTGATCATGAGAATACTCCTGCTTCTCATGAGACTCACAATGTACCAGGTGAATCCAAGAATGTTGAGGATCACAAAGATGATGAGGAAGAGGAGCTACAAGAGGGTGATCTCTATAATGCTGAGGCAGAAATGGAGAAGGTATTAGAGTCTCCTTTGGTGACTTATGAGGATTCACCTATAGGGGATGAAGAGGATAGAACTCCTCAAAGGGAGGAAGTTCCAATTAGGAATCCTTCTCCAGTGCCTAAAAAAGAAGAACATGATAAGGGAAAGGAGGATACAATTGAGGATATTCCTGAAAGGCAAGGTTTAAATGAAGATGCACCCAAGGTTCACCAGGATGCAGTTGGATAGGATTGCGTACAGTCAGATTCCACAGTTCTAGGTTGGTTGGAAAAGGAATTAAAGAGCAAGCAGATTGCAGTAGATGATACTCCTCACAATTGGGATGACTTGTTGGAAAACATAGGAAAAAGAAAAGCAAATAAGAAGGCTAGGGTTATCTCCAGGATTGAGAGGGATGAAGCAAATTATAGGGTGGTCCACATTTCTACTCCTACACCTAATAAGAATAAGGATGATGTGAATGGTGGTGACCATAGTGTGCACATTGTCAACTTAGGGCCTACTTCTATGGAGCAGGATATTGAAGAATATGAAGGCTCTAGTGCAGTAATATTGGGAAGATTGAGGAAGGAGGTGTAGACCAAGCAAGAACAAAAAAGGAAGAATGAGAAACTTCAGAGGTATCTACAGGACTTGATGAAACCCTTGCAATCCATCAACTCCTCATCATCTCTTTCGGGTTTCCTGCCACAAGAAACAATAACTAAGTTAGAGAAAATGAAAGCTACAACTCATGCCACAACGAGCTGGTTGCAGGGAGTGCAAGCCAAGGGGGATAGTTCCATCAAGGAAATTATTTCAACTAGTGGAGATGCTGTGAGATCAATAGACTGGTTGAAGAATGTATTAGCCTAGGATAAGGAGGATGTGGATCTCTTTTTGTAAAAGACTATAACCATCATGGATTACACTGAAGACAAATTGGTGAGTGATGGAATTCTTCCTTCATCCAAGGTTGCAGAACCTTGGGAATGGTTTAAGGTTTTGCAGATAAAGCTAAGGGTTTTGAAGAAGGTGCATAAGCAGTGGAAACATATTGAAGACACCTTGACTGAGATTTACAATAAATGCATTTCCTTATTTGAGGTTATGACAGGAAGGAAGAGGTTTGTGCCAAAACATTTGAGCTTGGAGGAGTTGAGAAAATGGTGGAGAGATGTGTATTCTCCGGTCAATGAGGACCAAGTCACTAAGCACCAGTTAGATGATGCAACCACATACATTGCGGTGATTGATAAATATCAAACCATGAGGGTGGATTGGGATAAGGTGGTAAGGCAATGAAGAGAGGATGTTAAGTCCATTGAAAGGAGGATGAAAGTGTTAGTTATTCCACCTTTGGACGACTTGGAGAAAATATATTCGATGGTATAGGATAGGGCAAGGAAAGATAAAGACAAAGGGGAGAGCAGTTAATACAATGCCTCATCGGAATTTGTGCTTGCCAATTATTCCTCTTCCTCCTTCACATTCATTGGGCCAAACTATGTTGGAGATCCCAGGCCGACCTGGATAGAGTGCTTGCATTTAATGCATAATTTATCTTATTTTGAATTCCTCTTCGTCAACTTGTGGTCGATTTGTTTTGGTGGCTATTTATTATTGGAATGCTAATTGGGCCAACCTATCTTGGGTTGTTTCTATAAATTTGGCATCATGCCTCATTTGTAAGATATATGAATACTTTTTCATTGGAGAGAATTAAGAAGCATAGTTAGAGTTAGGAGTTAGTCTCATTTTCAAGAAAGCATTGTAACAGAACACTAGAATTGTTGCTACTTTGGGTGATTTAATGTAAATAAAGACATTGTGATTTGGTTCCTTTCTTGTGTTGAATTTTGATCTGGCATGGTTCCTGAGATTCTATCTTTTTAAATTGCTTAGGTTTATTTACTATATGATAAGTTTGATGTTAGATGACTTGATGATGTTTAGGTTTTTATGCTTGAAGTGTTTGCAGCAATCTCTAGTCCATACTTTTTGTAGCTAGTTGATTGTTAGTTGCTTTGCAAAGTTATCCTGGACTTAAAATTGTGCTTAGTTCGATTGTGCATGCTTGTTCATTTTAATTGCAATCGGGTTATTTTCAATGAATATGCATAATCTAAAAATATTTAACTCCTTAGAAGGTTGCACTATTTCTGTAAGATTGGAGGTTTATCTGGGTTCAACAAGAATCAGTTTTTGAGAGATTGGTCTATTTCAAGTGTCTTATCATTTGCATTGTTAATCTTAGAATTAGAATTAATCTTGGAAACCTCTCTGAAACCCTTATCCCTTTTGTTATTTATTTTGAATCTAGGTTAGTTTTAAGATTTGAAGAATCACCATATTGCTAGATCTGATAAATTTGAATTTAGTATTTACTTGTAGTAAGGTTCCTTTGTGATTACCAATATTTTCACATTATCTCTGAGTTATTTTATTTCATTCTCAAGACCTGACATTAGAGACCTTGGGGTTATCTCTTGAGGCTTTCTGATAGAGATTTACCTTTCAAGAGAGATAGGATATCATATTCTGTCTAAGTTGTTGTTGTGTAGAATACACCATCAACAAATTGGCGCTAGAAGGAGGGTCTGAATAAGCAAGTTGGATTGATTTATGTCTACCATTTCTCCTAAGAGGTTCAGAAGAAGAACCAGATCTACTCTAGGGGAAGAGGAATTTCAAGAATTGCAAGCTCCTACTAGGGTGAGAAGGACCAAAAGAGGGGGAGAATCATCATCCACCCAGCCGCTCCCATCATCCCCATCATCCTCATCTTCATCAAGATCATCCTCATCAAATTTTGAAGCCATTCCTATTCCGTAGCCCCTACCAGTCATAAATCAGCCATTACCGCCTCCACCTCCACCAATATCTTTCCTTGCCAATAATCCATCTCCCTTGATCTTCAATAATTACAATGTCATGCCCAAGAACCCTGAGCACTTTTTCTCTAAGTTCCATACCAATAACCCCAATAGGACAAAAGAGGAGAATATCGGGATTTTCCAGACCTGTCTGAGATAGATAGAGGAATCAACCATGAGGATCTTGCATGCAGTCTTTTCCCTTATTCCCTGGGGGAAGAGGCCTTTTATTGGTACAATCACCTACCTACTGCTTCTATCCATAATTGGGCTAAACTTGAGACTACATTTCTTCAGAAGTTTAAAATCCCCATTAGTGCTAATGAGCTCTACATGTAGTTTACTGGAGTTAAGAGGAAAATTAATGAGCCTATGGTGTCATTCAATAATAGGTTCCACCAAGGATACACTAGACTTCAAGCACCTTATGCTGTAGATGACGCCACTTCCCTAGAGGTCTACTTTGAAGCCCTTGACAACCTTACATCCACCTTCCTTAAGTGGAGGACTAATCCCCCAACTACCTTGCTCACTGCATATACAGAGGCTGTGAAGGTCAGCACGGATTTGAGGCAACATTTATCAAGACCTTTGCCATCTTTAGGACCTGCTCCTCACCCTGAACAACTCTAGGCTCTCAACCAGGCTTTGACTAATCATACTCCCATTATGAATCCAGTACCACCATTACCTTTGGTCCCACACCTAGGTCCTCCACTAAATCAAGCTCAACCAATGAGGACAAGGTTTTGGCCAAAAATTTGATAGGGGGCAACAAGGTGGATAGGGGTTCAACAAAAGGCAACCACTTAGACATAATAGGCCATGGAATACTGGACCTAATAATGGAGGAATTCCCACTCCATTGGATCAACTTTCTACCCAGGAGAAGCCTCCAAGTGGTGTGTATCTAGCATAAACAACTTTGTCTGGATGCTAAAGGCTCCATAAGACAAGTCAACACTCCAAGTTGGATTGCCCTGAGTTTCAGACTGCTGCCTTTATCTTTCAATATGAAGTTGAAAACAATTTCAATAGTTAGGAGATTGTGCCCTCAAATTGTTATGACTCTCTAGTAATGGTACTTAACCATGCTCCATTCCCAAAAGGCGAGGAGAATGAACTGAAAGAAGATTCCAGTGATCAAGATAAAGAGACAGAATAGGTGATGAATGGAGATGAAATATCTCAGTTGTTTAATGAAGAGAATGAGAATGATAATGGCCCCTTGGATGAGGAGGAAGTTGGTGTTGAAGAAGTCCAGATGTTTCAAAAACTAAAAAAGAAATATGATTTGAGGAACAAGCCTAACAAGAGTCCACAAGCTGGAGGCCCTTTTACTACTTCTATCCCTCTGAACAATTTCACTACTCCAAGAGATCCACACGCCAATAATAATCCATCTTATCCTCATGTGCCAACATAGTACTTTGCAAAGGGAGGACAACCTGATATATCAAAGGGAAACAATGTTGAAGTATCAAAGGAAAAACATACTAGTTGCTGCAAGGAAACCCATGTTGATATGCACATGGAGAAATTGGGGGAATATGTGACTGAGGAATTCAAAAAAATAAAGGTAAGTATTTTCTGCTTTTGAATTATTAAGAGTCCCTGCTATTAGGAATGCTTTCCTAGGGTCTTTCAATTCAAATACAACACAACAGGGAGTAACTGCCAATGAAGCAGTTGTCAGATCCTTTAGTTCACAAGCACCTTGTTGTACCCCAAATTAAAAAAATTGCTACACTTAGGCATTTTGAAGAAATGAGTCCAAATACTGTTAAATCTGTCAAAAAGGTCAAAATTGGGGTTTGCATGTCTTGCATGGGGGTCAAAACCTTGTAATTTTTAAAATCTGACAATCTGGGTCGGCTCAGAGTGACCAAATCAACAATACCCAGATTTCAGTTTTTCATCCCTAAATTTTAGGAAAATTTCTATTTTTAGCAGTTTTCTAAAAATAAAAACTTTTTCTGGATTTTTCTGGGTTTCTCAAGAAATGGATACTTGTAAAATTTTCTATAAATAAAAATTTTGGCTTCTAGGGTTAAGACTGATTTTGATTGGCTTAAAATACTTCTTCATCAGGCTGGTGCAGTCGAAATCACAAAAAGATCAGTTTTACCCTACTAGGTCTATTCTGCTTTTTTAGAAGCTTTTTCGAAGATCCAATGTCATCAATGGAGGTCATGTCAATGGCCAGGTGTCAGAATCAGATGTTCAAGCATCAAGCAAAAGCTGCCAATCATGAATGTGTGCAAAAAAAAAAACGGAGAAAGGAGTGAATATTTCGAAAAAGTTGAAAAATGCAAAAAATTAGCTAACTCTGGTGAATCTAGGCGCCTCCAGTCAAGAAGGGTGCCCATACTCCTATGCCTTAGGAAAATTTTCATTTTTGGCAACCGAGACAAAGAAGGCACGTCAAACAAGGAAGGATTTTGAAAACTTTCTAAGTCTGCTCAACATGGGTGCCCTTAGAGAAGAAGGGCACCCATCTTTTTGGAAAGTCAGATGATGAAGTTAGGATTGGCTCTCCCAGGCAACATTGTTCAGATTCTCATCAGCTTCGCAGTGGATGTCTTTGTCAACTCATCAGATCAAATAGGGGCCATGATGAGAGGTGTTTAGAACTCTAAAGTGAAAAAGGATGAAAATATTCTAACACTGGTAGACATGGGCGCCCCTGGAGAAGAAGGGCACCCAAGTTTTTGAGAATTCAAATGATAGAATTTGCAGAAGGCACCTCCAATGTGACTTCGTCAGACTTGATCAAGCTATCCAAGGCAATCATCAGCACGTCTGTTAGAGCAGGCAGTCATTAGATGTCACAGGTTGAATAGAGAAGGAAAAGTGAATGAAACGACAAAACTCAAGCAACAGTGAAAAACTCAGATAAAAACTCTCTGGAGGAGATGGGCGCCCCTAAAGAAGAAGGGTGCCTAGGGTTTAGAGGCATAAAATGTTAGTTTTCAAAGATGAAGTGTCCAGGAAACCCCTCCCAGAATCTTCTTAGTTATCCAGTGAATCCGTCAGCTAGTCAATCTGACCAATATAACGCCCAGAATCGTGAATTAATATGAAGGTAAGAAGACAAGCAAAGTTTGAATATCTTGAAAATGACTAACTCTAGAGAAAATGGGCGCCCTTATCAAGGATAGGCACTTGAAATTTCGAAGGGATAAAATAAGTTTTTAGTAGATGAAGTCTTCAAAACAATATTGTCAGATTCGATCAGGCTCTGCAATGGAATGTTCAGCTCGTTCGCCAGATTAATTTGGAAGCCGAAAATCAGAGTCAAACCAGGGTTGAAAATTGAACAAAAGTTGAAAACGGTGAAAATTTGGCTAAGTCTGGGAAAAAAGATGGCATACCTCAAAAAAGGTGCCCAACTTTTCATGCCTTAGTAGAATTTCTAGAAATTTCAAAAAAATTCAAAGAGAGAAAAAACGCCTTTGTTCAAAGCATGACCTAAATAAGGGTTTTAAGAATTAGGGTTTGAGAAGCTATTTCAAAAAGCGAAAAGTTATTTAAGGCACCTTTGTGTTTCATTATTCATTATTTTCTTGCAGGTGGCCTACAAGGAGAAATAGAGCAGCAACTTCAAACCTATATTTTCAAGATTCAAGGGTTTAACTTGCTAGTTTTTCAATAAGCACTCAAGGAGGCTTGCTTTTTCATATTTTTCATCTAGAACATCAAATATTTGAAGAAGGAGGCTATTACTTTCAATTTTCAATGAGTTGGTTTATTCTGGTTCTATCTTTTGGATAAGTTTTGGAGAATTTTCTCAAGGTTGTAGCAACTACTTTTTATTTTGCATGTCTGAGAAAACTTCAAAATTTACAACTTCCAATCTTCTAGGTCTATCTCAAATGTTCTTCTGGAAAAAACCCACATCACATCTTTTTTAGCGAAACTTAAAGTGGTTGCTTTTTCAGTGAAACTTCGAGGTTTTCATAATCTAATCAACTGAATTCATCCAGAATGTGCTCATGAACAATACCCAGATGCCAGCTTTTTCTGCTTTTTTAGGGAGAATTAGGGTTTGCTGCTTTTTCAGTCTTCATTCAAAATTTTCAAAAACGGATGATTTGGGTTTGCTTGTAACGAAATTCTAAACAAAACCCATATCTCAGAAAAAATTCCAAAATATTCATCCGTTTGACGAAGAAAATCAGCAAGTTATTTTTAGGGTTTGTGCTGAGCATGTCCGAGCATAGTCAAGTTTATAGTCAATCTTCAAGTTTTTCAGCATGGAGTACTCTCCCATTGATTTTAGAGCCAGACAAGTGTTGTATCATAATTATCTTAATGGATGTGTTGGGAAGTGTTTTTCAATATCATCATGGACATAAAATGTCATCATCCTAGTTAAGAACGTGCAGAGGGAGTGGTATGAGTGAAAGGACAAGTGTCAGAAAAAGTTGTGCAAAACTCTTCCGTGGGAGAATCAAGAGAAGTATCAGAATGCACAAAAGTTGTAGAGCTGCCAAGTTATCAATTAGTGAGTCATCTTTTGAGGCAGCGATGTTTTTCAAGAACATAACTCATAAAGGAGATGAAGATGTGAAAGATTCTCTAAGTTTGATTATAAAAGGGGAGAAGATCCTAGAAAAGTGAAATATGGCTATAGATAGTATCAACACTCCTAATAAAGAGGCAGTTTCCCGCTTTTTGGCAGATGTGTGAGAGATTTAAAGCAGAAATCTTCTAGAAGCTTTCTCCAAATTTTCTTTCTATTCTTCTCTCACACTTTCTTTCTATTCTTGTCTCAATTCTTATCCATTCTTTGAAGAAGAAGGATATCAAGTTGTAATGAGTTGGAATTTCCTTTTTAGATGCTTTCTAGGTTGTTAGATGCTTATCTTATTTAGGTTTAGAAATAAAGCTTGCATGTTGGCAAGTGTTAGTTGTAAAAGTGAGGAGATTTTAGGGTTCCCTACTCCTCTGCTTAGTTATAAATAAGAGCAGTGTTTGCTCATTTTAGTTTAACCGTGCTTATGATAACAAAATCGCTAAGCTTATGCCTTCATGTTTGTTATCGTCTAGTGTTGTTCACTTTGTGTTAAGAGAAAGTTTTTATGCCTCCGTAGCTGCAAATCCTTGTTTAGTGCATGTGTTATGTGTCAATTATAATCAGGTTGATCGCATGTTGCAAGCGTGTTGCTACAACTTGTTGTCCTAAAATTGTAATCATTTGTTCCAAAAGCTTGAGTGAATAAAATCCTGAGCGTGCTTTGTCTGCCTCAATATAAATATCTCAAATTTTTGTCTATTTGTTTTGTGTTAGAAGTGTGAGTAAATAAAATCTTGTAGCTTGCTTTGTTGCTCCTGAAATAAAAGTCTCATATTTCCGTAATACTTTTATGATCTCTTTTTCATCTTGCTTAAAATCTATGTTGAAGAAAAGTTTGTTTAAGTATCTTTGTCAGAAATCAAACTCGCCTATTTCTAAACTCTCTTGCTCTGTGTTTACTTGAGAGGGTAGAAACATTTTAAGCGTAGGTTAAGTTGTAGCTGTCTAGTTACATTAAAGGGAAAACCTCAGCCGCAACATCTAGTGTTCTATAACCTTGTGTTCTCGCAGCTGAACCAAAAAGATAGGCGTAATTAAGTTTAGATTAATTTCTTTATACAACTCAAGAAAAGAGGGAGCTTCCCCTCCTAATTCAAAGAGCAGTTTACTGCACATAGCTATCCATTTCCAGAACGCATTCCAGAGGTGTGATTTGAAACGCCAACAATTTTCTGGCACCCATCGTGGGGCACGAGGCATAGAACGCTTTATGACATGAGAATTACCATCTAGCACCCTATTGCATGATAGCAATAATACTGGTAGGAATCTAAGACGATCACCCCCATTACCTTGGGGTAACATCATTGGACCTTTGGCTTTGTAGGAATATCATGAATTACCTAAGGGGTCAAGGAAGCACTTTCCGTGGTTTCACGAAGATGGAACTCAACATCCTGATAATCATATTTCAGCCTTCTCAATGACTTGTGGCGTTTTGCATGTGGCTCACGAAGACATTGCAGTATGTCTCTTTGTGGAGACTCTTGTTGGGAATGCTACTGATTGGTTCAATCACCTAGAGCCAGGCATTATCACAAGCTGGGCAACTATGAGCAAGAAATTTTTGGCAAGATTCAAGCTCGCTGAAGATAGTCA
This sequence comes from Sequoiadendron giganteum, assembly GCA_007115665.2. Lineage (NCBI taxonomy): Eukaryota > Viridiplantae > Streptophyta > Pinopsida > Cupressales > Cupressaceae > Sequoiadendron > Sequoiadendron giganteum. Next base: position 132,273,901 of record CM021104.1, read on the forward strand.
TTGGTTGTTTTCCCAACTTGCAAATTCAAAGATGGAGCACAATGAACACATGCAAGAGTTTGTAGAAAGATTTAATCATCTTGTTATCTTTTACACTTAATCCATCACAAGAGATTTTGAAGAGCTACTTCATAAATGCTCTTGCATCAGAGATAGCCTTCTTCCTCAAAATAGAGAGACATACATAATTGATGGATGTGTAAGAACACGTCATTGAGTTGGAGGATAATATGATTACTTCCGGCTCGATGAAAATAGATTCTATCAAATGTCCAACTCAGTAGCCATACCAGCCAAAGAGAAATGATTTTCAGCCACGGTTGCCAACACCTCCACCAAGACCAATGATTGAAGCTGCACAAAAAGCGATATTTGTTCTTTTCATGACATCGATGCACATACCGGCTCTACATGTCCTGAAAATGTAAGAATGAATTAGATTATGGGATATACTAAAGCTACACCTAGTTCCAGTTTTGTCCCTACATCAAGTTCGAATGTTGTCTCACCACAGACGGACAACTTCGATGGCGACTCCATAGTAGGGTGTTTTGAACCCATTATTGAAGAAAAAGAAGACCTTTGCCACTACTCTCTTGAAGTAAATCATAGAAGACCTTCAGCGCCCGCGTTCACATGTACTCAACACTTGAAGGTGCAAAAAGAAGAAGAAGAAAGGCCAACAGCTGAAGAACAAGCTAAGGAAGCAATTGCTCAGGACCCATCCTTAGCAAATTTTGACATTGTAAACTCCATGATGAAGACTAAGGTGCAGATTTCATAGCTGGAGTATCTTCATGATCATCCTGAGCAGTTGGATAGAATAATACAACATGTGAAGAAAGAAGCTTTAATTCAACCTACATTGCTCGACTCATCTGTTCCAGTAAAAGAAAAGCCTAAACCTTTCTATATATCTTTGTATATAGGAGGGTTTAAACTGAGCAATTGCATCATTGATTCAAGAGCCTCAGACAACATCATGCCTCTACAAGTGATGAAGGCATTGGGACTCTCATGTACAAAAACTCAGGATGATTGTTATTCACTTGAATCTAAGTTAGTATCTTTGGTTGGACAATTAGAGGACACTCAAGCGAGGTTGGTAGCTTGCCCAGAGAAAAAGATAAAGATGAATATTCTAGTGGCTAATATTCCAGCCAGCTACGGGATGTTCTTGAGTCGGAGCTTTTGCAGAGATCTTGGTGGTGCGATGCAGTTAGATTGGTCATCCACAACCATTCCTGTGAAGGAAGGAAAAATCAAGATAGAACCTAAGCCCAGATCCCAGTTCATAGTGGTGAAAATTCCAACCCCCCCAGCTCAACTATATCAAAGAAATTGTGTGACGCTATCAGAAATAGAAATTGAAGACCAAGACATTGATTGTTCTGAAAGAAAATTGACAGATGATACAAAGTTATGGACAATGCACTTAGATGGGGTTCGTTCAGATGTAGTTTTAGAAGAAAGGAAAATGATCATTCCTCCCAAAGGATTTCCGCAATTGGAATTCACTGAAGTTGAGAAAGAGGTGCTTTTGTTAGGCCTCAAAAATGCCAAAGACATGGGAATTGAACTCCTATGTGTTAAAGGGGATGTGGAGTTGATCGATGAGCCAATCAAAGGATATTTCCAGGTCAGAAAGGATCATCTACGACATTATAGAAATCAGGTTTGGAATGCGATAGATTGGTTTGAAGAGTTCAACATCAGAGACATCTTGAAGATCGACATCAGAGACATCCCGAGGATGAACAACAACAAAGTTGGCGACTCACTGGTATGTGCTTCCCTCTTTGCGCCATATTTTGAATTTTGTCAGGGAGCCTTTGCTTGGGCGTATGAAGATATGAGTCAAGGTGCCTCTACTTGGATGTATGAAGATCTGAGAATCTTCATCCCAAAAGTTTTGTCTCCTGCGATACCAATGAGAAGAGAAGTAAATCCTTTCAGGCAGAAGTGACAAATTCTATAAATAATTTTCTTTTTATGTTTTAGTAATGTGTTTCCCCTTTCTGTAATTTTTCCCTTCGTAATGTTGTGTTTCCCTTTCTTGTAATAGTTTTGTTGTGTATTAGGTGATTAAGAGTCTTGTTTTAGGTGATTTCTAGGAAAGTCCAATTCTTAGGTGATGCTAGGAAGTCCGATCACAGGTGACTTAGAGAAAGTTTTGCAAATAGGTGATTAAGATTTGATGCTGACTCCGCTACCCAATGGATAAGGCATTGGTCTAAGCTGAAAATCCAGAGATTCTACGGTTCTCCTATGCCGAAAGTATCTGACATGGTCCCCAGATGGAGCCAATGTTGTACCCCAAATTAAAAAAATTCTACAATTAGGCATTTTGAAGAAATGAGTCCAAATATTGTTAAATCTGTCAAAAAGGTCAAAATTGGGGTTTGCATGTCTTGCATGGGGGTCAAAACCTTATAATTTTCAAAATCTAACAATCTGGGTCGGCTTAGAGCGACCAAATCAACAATACCCAAATTTCAGTTTTTCATCCCTAAATTTTAGGAAAATTTCTATTTTTAGCAGTTTTCTAAAAATAGAAACTTTTTCTAGGTTTTTCTAGGTTTCTCAAGAAATGGATACTTGTAAAATTTTCTAAAAATAGAAATTTTGGCTTCTAGGGTTAAGATTGATTTTGATTGGCTTAAAATACTTCTTCATTAGGCTGGTGCAGTTGGAATCACAAAAAGATCAGTTTTACCCTGTTGGGTCTATTATGCTTTTTCAGAAGTTTTTTCGGAGATCCAAGGTCATCAATGGAGGTCATGTCAGTGGCCAGGTGTCAAAATCAGACATTCAAGTGTCAAGTAGAAGCTACCAATGATGAACGTGTACAAAAAAAAAAAACGGAGAAAGGAGTGAATATTTTGAAAAAGTTGAAAAATGCAAAAATTTGGCTAACTCTGGTGAATCCAGGCACCTCTAGTCAAGAAGGGCGCCCATACTCCTATGCATTAGGAAATTTTTTGTTTTCAGTAGCCGAGACAAAGAAGGCACGTCAAACGAGGAAGGATTTTGAAAAGTTTCTAAGTATGCTCAACATGGGTGCCCCTGGAGAAGAAGGGTGCCCATCTTTTTGGAAGGTCAGATGATGAAGTTAGGATTGGCTCTCCTAGGCAACATTGTTCAGATTCTCGTCAACTTCACAGCAGATGTCTTCACCATCTCGTCAGATCACTCAGTTTTTGGCAAAGTCAGATCAAACAGGGGCCATGATGAGAGGTGTTTAGAACTCTGAAGTGAAAAAGGATGAAAATATTCTAACACTAGTAGTCATGGGCACCCCTGGAGAAGAAGGGTGCCCAAGTTTTTGAGAAGTCAAATGATAGAATTTGTAGAAGGCACCTCCAACGTGGCTTCGTCAAACTTGATCAAGCTGTCCAAGGCAATTATCAGCACGTCCGTCAGAGTAGGCAGTCATTAGATGTCGCAGGCTGAACAAAGAAGGAAAAGTGAATGAAACGACAAAAGTCAAGCAACAGTGAAAAACTTAGAATAAAAAATATCTCTAGAGGAGATGGGAACCCCTGAAGAAGAAGGGCGCCTAGGGTTTAGAGGCATCAAATGTTAGTTTTCAAAGATGAAGTGTCCAGGAGACCCCTCCCAAAATCTTCTTAGTTATCCAGTGAATCCGTCAGCCAGTCAATCTGAAGGTCAGAAGACAAGCAAAGTTTGAATATCTTGAAAATGGCTAACTTTGAAGAAAATGGGTGCCCTTATCAAGGATAGGCACCTAACATTTCAAAGGGATAAAAGAAGTTTTAGCAGATGACATCACCAAAACAATATTGTTAGATTCGATCAGGCTCCGCAATGGAATGTTCAGCTCATTCGCCAGATCAATCTAGAAGCCAAAAATCAGAGTCAAACCAGGGTTGAAATTGAACAAAAGTTGAAAACGGTGAAAAGTTGGCTAAGTCTGGGAAAAAAGATGGCATACCTCAAAAAAGGCACCCAACTTTTCATGCCTTAGTAGAATTTCTAGAAATTTCAAAAAAATTCAAAGAGAGAAAAAACGCCTTTGTTCAAAGCATGACCTAAATAAGGGTTTTAAGAATTAGGGTTTGAGAAGCTGTTTCACAAAGCGAAAAGTTATTTAAGGCACCTCTGTGTTTCATTATTCATTATTTTCTTGCAGGTGGCCTACAAGGAGAAATAGAGCAGCAACTTCAAACCTATATTTTCAAGATTCAAGGGTTTAACTTGCTAGTTTTTCAATAAGCACTCAAGGAGGCTTGCTTTTTCATATTTTTCATCTAGAACATCAAATATTTGAAGAAGGAGGCTATTACTTTCAATTTTCAATGAGCTGGTTTATTCTGGTTCTATCTTTTGGATAAGGTTTGTAGAATTTTCTCAAGGTTGCAACAGCTGCTTTTTATTTTGCATGTCAGAGAAAACTTCAAAATTTACAACTTCCAATCTTCTAGGTCTATCTCAAATGTTCTTCTGGACAAAACCCACATCACAACTTTTTCAGGGAAACTTAAAGTGGTTGCTTTTTCAATGAAACTTCGAGGTTTTCATAATCTAATCAATTGGGTTCATCAATGTGCTCATGAAAAATACCTAGATGCTAGCTTTTTCTACTTTTTTAGGGAAAAATTAGGGTTTGCTTCTTTTTCAGTCTTCATTCAAAATTTTCAAAAACGGACGATCTAGGTTTGCTTGTAACGAAATTCTAAACAAAAACCATATCTCAAAAAAAATTCCAAAATATTCATCCGTTTGACGAAGAAAATCAGCAAGTTATTTTTAGGGTTTTTGCTAAGCATGTCCGAGCATAGTCAAGTTTACAGTCAATCTTCAAGTTTTTCAGAATGGAGTACTCTCCCATCGATTTCAGAGCCAAACAAGTGTTGTATCATAATTATCTTAATGGATGTGTTGGGAAGTGTTTTTCAGTATCATCATGGACATAAAACGTCATCATCCCAGTTGAAGAACGTGCAGAGGGAGTGGTATGAGTGAAAGGACAAGTGTCAGAAAAAGTTGTGTGAAACTCTTCCATGGGAGAATCAAGAGAAGTATCAAAATGCACAAAAGTTGCAGATCCGCCAAGTTATCAATTATTGAGTCATCTTTTGAGGTAGTGACGTTTTTCAAGAACATAACTCATAAAGGAGATGAAGATTTCAAAGATTCTCTAAGTTTGATTGCAAAAGGGGAGAAGATCCTAGAAAAGCGGAATATGGCTATAGATAGTATCAACGTTCCTAATAAAGAGGTAGTTTCCCAATTTTTTGTGGATGTGTGAGAGATTTAAAGAAACAATCTTCTAGAAGCTTTCTCCAAATTTTGTTTCTATTCTTATCTCATGCTTTCTTTCTATTCTTGTCTCAATTCTTATCCATTCTTTGAAGAAGAAGGATATCAAGTTGTAATGAGTTGGCATTTCATTTTTAGATGCTTTCTAGGTTGTTAGATGCTTATCTTCTTTAGGTTTAGAAATAAAGCTTTCATGTTAGCAAGTGTTAGTTGTAAAAGTGAGGAGATTTTAGGGTTCCCTACTCCTCTGCTTAGTTATAAATAAGAGCAGTGTTTGCTCATTTTAGTTTAACCATGCTTATGATAACAAAATCGCTGAGCTTATGCCTTCATGTTTGTTATCGTCTAGTGTTGTTCACTTTGTGTTAAGAGAAAGTTTGCATGCCTCCTTAGCTGCAAATCCTTGTTTAGTGCATGTGTTATGTGTTAATTATAATTAGGTTGATCGCATGTTGCAAGCGTGTTGCTACAAGGGTAAAAGCCCAATCCCAACTATAAGGCTAAATATACAAGGAGAGTGAAATAACGACAAGGGTAAAAGCCCAATGCTTTATGAAGAGCCTCCTAGCTGCACTAAGATGAAAGATGACTCGAAGTGATCAGGAACTGATGGCTATTGGATGCTAAGATTCGATGGATCCAAATCTAAACAAGGTGCTCGATCAGGGCTTGAATTGACCAGTCCTAAAGGTAAGAGTTATTTTGCTGCTCATAGACTCCAATTCCAATTTACTAATAATGTGGATGAATATGAAGCTTTAATCCATGGGTTTTGAATGGCATTGAGGTAGAAAGTTAAGATATTACAATTTTTTTGGGATTTTGAGTTGGTAGTCAGGCAGGTGAGGAAACAGTATTCATGCCGTGATAGAAGGAATCTTATTGAGGGATTCGATGCCTTCAATATCCAGTTGATTCCTTGAAGTAAGAACCAAGTTGCAGATTCTCTAGCACAAGCAACTAGTACATTGCAACCTTTATCACTTTCAAGATTGAAGAAGTTTATTGTGGAACACACTCTAGTAACTTCAGTACTTGACAACACCACCAATTTCTAGGTATTTGAAGATGATAAGCATATTCTTGATTTCATTACAAGCTATGATGTGTTTGATTCTCAAGTAATTGATGAGGTAGAACCTCAAGAGGTAGATATGGACTTGGGAGGGGTCATCAACTTGAAGACCAACACTATCCCAAGAGGTATGGTGCAATTAGAACAATTTTTTGATTTGGATAAGATAAAGGACCAAGAACAACAAGTCAAAAGGGAGTCTCTCATCAGTCAATGCGAAACATACAATATGGGGACACAGGATGACATGAAGAATATTTTTATTGGGAAGGTATGTACTCCAGAAGAAAGAAAAGGGATTATTGATGCTTTACACACATATCAAGATGTGATAGCCTGGAGTTATGAATACTTACAAACATATGATACTTCAATCATTACACACACCATTCCCTTGAAGTCAAATGTCAAACCATTCAAAAAAAGACAATGACCAATTAATGCTCTATTGGAACCCATCATTCAGAAAGAAGTGCAGAAGCTAATTTCAAGACGAATCATATTTCCAATGAGGCATTCAACTTGGGTTGCAAATATAGTTCCTATGAGGAAAAATAATGGGGAAATTAGACTATGTGTGGACTTTAGGAATCTTAATAGGGCATCAGAGAAAGATAATTATACTGTTCCTTCATTAGATGAAGTACTACATATTTTCAATGGATCCCAGATGATGTCTTTTCTAGATGGGTATTCTGGATACAACCAAGTCATGGTACAATATGAAGACAAACATAAAACTACCTTCAATACGAAATGGGGAACTTTTTCTTACAGGGGAATGCCTTTTGGGTTAATCAATGCTAGAGCTACCTTCCAGAGAGCTATTGATATTGCTTTTGAGGACATAATTGGTAATTGCATCATTATTTATATGGATGATTTGATAGTCTTCTCTAAGAAGTGACGTAATCATATAGAGGATTTATGCAAAGTATTCCAAAGGTGTAGAGAGTTTGGCATCTCACTTAATCCAAAGAAGTGCATTTTTGGGGTTATAGAGGAAAAATTGCTAGGACATGTTATTTTAGAATAGGTTATTGCCATTGACCCTGAGCGAATAGCGGCTATTTTGAAGATTCAACCTCCTACGAGAAAAAATTAAATGAAGTCATTCTTTGGGAAGATTAACTTCATTAGAAAGTTTATCACTGGATTTGTGGAGATAGTGAAGCCCTTGAATGCTATGCTGAAATAGGAGGAAAAAGTAGAATGGAGTGCAGAGGCCAAGGAGGCATTTTCTGAAATTAAAAAAGTTATTGCTGAGGCTTGAGTGTTGGTAAGCCCGGATTATGCTAAGCCATTTTACATATATTCATTTGCTTCTGATCACTCCTGTGCTGGAATGTTAACTCAAAATTCTAATCAAGGCGATGAGCATCCTATCACTTTCATGAGTACCCCTTTAAAAGACACAGAGTTAAGATACCACAATGTAGAAAAGCAGGCCTATGCTTTGGTTAGAGTAGTGAAAAAATTCAGACACTATATTCTGAGGAATAAGGTCTTTTCCATAGTGCCTAATCTTGCGGTGAAGCTATTGCTGATGTAGAATGAGTTAGGTGAATGGAGAGATAAATGGGTAACCTTGTTGTAGGTATATGATATTAAGATTCAGCCCATGAAATTAGTGAGAGGGAAGGGACTGGCGAGGACAATGGCTGAGATAGGTCTTGACCTCATAGCTCAACATTATCATCTCCAAGAGGTATCTCCAGGAGACTATTATGATGAAATTATTTATTATTTATTAAACCAATAATGTCCTGATCACCTTAGTGCAGTTCAAAGGCACGCTATGTATCTGAAGGGTGGTAGTTTTATGATGAAAGGGGTTGTCCTGTATAAGAAAAATGATGGGGGTGTGTACTTAAGATGTCTAGGGAAGGGAGAAGCTACCAGAGTGATGATTGAATTCCATGAAAGATATGGCACGGGCCGTGGTTCTGCACCATCCACTCCCAATCAAATCCTAAGGGTAGGCTATTATTGGCCTACTCTGTTTAAGGATGCACACAACCATGTGAGGACTTCTCATGTATGTCAGACTGCAGCAAGTAAGGAAAAACATGCCACCCTTCCACTTCAGCTGGTCATAGAGGTGAAACCATTTGCATAGTGGGGAATGGACTTTATAGGTCCAATCAACCCACTTTCTTCTATAGGCCACTAGTATATTCTAACCATAACTGATTACTTTACTAGATGGACTGAAGCTCTTGCATGTAAACAATGTACTTTCGAGGTGGTAATCAGTTTCCTTGAATCAGGTATTATTAATCATTTTGGTTGTCCATTATCTCTAGTTTATGATAATGGTCCTGCGTTTGCATCACTGAAACTTTCTAATTGGGCTTTTGATCATGGAATCGTCATAAAATTTGCATCTAATTACTACCCTCAGGGTAATAGTCTAGCTGAATCCTCTAATAAGAACCTTTTGACAACCATTTGTAAGTTATTAGAGTCAAACCCTAAGGATTGGCACACCCAGCTTATATTTTCTCTCTGGGCAGATCATACCAGATAGAAGGCATCCATAGGAACCTCTCCTTATCACTTAATGTATGGTTTGGAACCTGTATTCCCCATCCAACTGAAGATCCCTACCCTGTTGTTCATTAATGAATACTACAATAAAGAGGATAAGCATGAGGCCCATTTGGCCGAATTGTTACACCTTGAAGAGAAGAGAGATGAGGCCCTAGAAAACTTTTCCAAACATTAGGGCATAGTGAAAAGATGGTTTGACAGGAGAGCTAAGGTGAAAGCCTTTAGAATCTCTAACTTAGTTCTCTACTGGGATAAAGCCCATGACCGTAAGGGAGAGCATGGTAAATTTGACAAACTCTGGCTTGGCCCTTATTAGATTTCAGAGATTCTGGGAGATAATGTTTTTCGCCTAAAAACCCTCACTAGAGAGGATATCCTATTGCCTATCAATGGGTAGTATATGAAGCATTACTTCCAACCTTGAGCTGTCTGCAACTCTTACTTGTACATAGTTAGAGTAGGTTTTCCTTTCTGCTTTTCTTTTCTTGTTTGTTGTTCTTAGTTTGGTTAGTGTAGGTTTCCTTTCTTTCATTTTGTTTTTTTCTTTGGTTAGTGTAGGTTTACTTTAGTTGTTTTTTTATTTTTCTTTTGGTTTCTTCCTTTTTTTAGGTCTATTGCATCTATGTAACGAGCTAATTGCTTGGGGTTGTTCTGGAACTTTCTTTTACAAACTCTAGTAATATTTTTAGAGTCAAGTAGTGGAATTCCTTTATCTAATGTCCCTTGTACTTAGAATTAGAGTCACTTGTTTTGGTTGAATTTTGGAATGTATTTGGGTCTCACATTTTCACATAAATTTTAAGGATTCTGAGGTTGCATACGCTTCCTGTGTAATTTGGCTAGGTGAAAAATATTATATTCTGCTTCAGTGCCACTGTAGGCCTCATCCCTGAGTGTGAGTTTCATTGCTTACAGGGTGAAAAGGAAGGTTTAAAAAGAATTTCAAAAAAAAAGAAAAAGAAAAGAAAGCAAAGAGAAATTATTGAAAATAAAAACAAATCTTCACCTTATCAGGGGTATCCTAGTATCTCTACCGAGGCTATAGATGCTTGGCTGGTAGTAGAGCTATGCTTTGGAGGGTCACAATGAGAACCACACCAGGGCTATGGATGCCTGACTGGCAGTGAGGCTCTATCCAGGTTGCTTTTGAAGTTAGAACTCTTATGTAACCAGGTCAGACTAAATCTAGTTCTTGTTGCAACTAAGGAACGAAAAATGAATGCAAATACACACACTTTGACCTTGGTACAGGAAAAGGTTTCCTTTCTTGTGAATTCTGAAACTTTGTTTATAGGTGACCTAATGTAAGGGCCGAAACTAGAGATTCAGGATTCTTGATTCCAGTTTGTTCTCGAAATGCTATGGAGCATTTCCCCAGCGGAGTCGCCACTTGTTGTGCACTTTTCGCACACACACCCCACTGAAAGTTGGGACCCTCTTTCTTCCTCTTTTGGTTTCATTCTTGGTGTTTTGGCCCTTTGATTTTGAGGATTTGGCTGCCTTGGCATGTTCCCAAATGGTTATCTTACTCATGCAAATGCCCCTTTTGAAGAAGTACTTTAAAAATCCTGTGTTCTAGAATTCATTTTGGGTTTTTCTGTATTTTCGGGAAAATTCCCTCTTGGTGGATTTCCTTGAGCGCCTTGAAAACCCAAACAGAAGCTGTTTTATATCATTTTTAGAAATTCCTAGACTTCACAAAATTTTGTTTGGTTTGGATTTTCTCAAGATTCTATCATGCCTTCGGATTCCCGAGCTCGTTGTCTTGTCAACTCATTTATGTTTCTTGTACGGTCTTGCAATTTGCTTTTATTGATTCATTTATGTTTTATGAGGAGAGGTTTGTGTCATTTTCCTTGTTGTGAAATTTGAGGAGCTAGATTTTGAGTTGCTATTGCTGGATTCTATGTTTGAGCTTGTTATCGAGCATTACAGTCGAATTTTCTGGTGATTTCTTGCATTCTACTTCGATTTTTTGGGTTTCTTGTTGATTGTTGCTATTTAGATTTCTTGGATCTCATGGTATGTACATGTTTCCTTCCCTTTTTAATGAATGAACTTAGTTTTCTTTGGGGTTTGTGTGGGTGTATGTTTTGAGTTGGGACTTCGATGTGGTATGGTTTGGTAATGGTGCTAGGGTTTCATTTGTTGGCTTATTGCCCTTCCTCATAGTTTGTGCCTCCTTTCCTTCTGCATGACTAGAATTCGATGAGGATAACCATTTCTCTACTTCATTTTGTTTGATTTTGTGCTCTCTTATATCAAGCTCTGGTTTAAGCTAGAAATCCCCAACCTGTAATGAGACCACATCTTGGATGAGGTGGAGCTTGTTGCTAATTATCTGATTTGAGTATTGTCCTATCTTAGTTGAGTCGTGGGAGAATTTGTGTGAGGAATAGTTGGAGTGAGAATAATGAATGTATCCAAACTGTGCTATCATGGGGATTTCCTAGGGTTTCCCTTGCTGAAATCATTCCTCATATTGATTGGATGTCATTTATGACCAATTTGAAGTGTGATTTGTTCATCTTGCACTTTGAATGAGCTGAATTCTAAGCAAAATCCCTAACTTCCTAATCATTTGATCAATCTTGGCAAAATCCTGATGAAGTCAAATATTTCAGGTTTTCAAATACTTTGTGGATTTTCTTTACTTCAAGATTTCCCCGGCTTGTCCATCGCTTTGTCGATTCCCCGAAATATGCTTAAAATGTGAAGATTAAACTGACTTCATGAAATTTCGTGTCCTCGGTATTTTATCGATATTTCTTTATCCCTTCATTTTCCCAAAATTCATAAACTATTGCCATTTTCACAAATTTTCGTCCTTCGCAGATTTACCCTAAATCTTGTTGAAAATGAAGAATTGGGAGACGACATGATCTATTAGCTAATAATTGTGCATTTTATGGTTGATTTGAGTTATTATAGATGTGTCATGCTATTTCTTAGTTAATTTTGATTCATTAAATAGTGGTTGGAAGTTTCTTTATGTTTGTTTTGTTGAATTCTGTCTGGTCCGAAATTTCCCGAGATTCCCCTCTTGCCTGAATTTTGTGAGAAGCCTAAAACCCAAACTTTGAAATGAGTATTTTTATGAGATTCTGTGAATTTGTTCCATCATGGATTTTGTTTTAAGGATGAATATATCATTTTATGATGGATTAACTTGAATCTCATGCTGTAATGGATCTTTACTATGGTCTTTTTATTGGATGTAGGGAGAATCAAGTCAAGTTGTTGCTGAAATGACCAAGGGCAAGGTAATGGATCTGAGTGCCAAAGGATTTGCTATCTCGGAGGTAGAAAGGATTAAAATGGACTTAAAGAGAAAAATCCCAGAGAGAAAGTTGTCTTCCATTTGGTCAGAGGTCACAGATAGAAATGTTGGAATGTGGGATTATGAAGAATTTAAGGCAAGGATGGCAGCACAGAACCTCCCTTTGTTGGCTAGAAGAATATTGGAATCAGGGTTGACACATGTGGTTGGATTCCCTCCTATAGTTCAGTGTTACAAGTTGGTGCTTGAATGTGCCAAACATTATGACAGAGGCACACAGAGGATAGTTGGTCCTCAAGGAAGAATTATGGCAAATCTTAACCCTGTGTCCATTGCTCAGACCTTTGAAATGCTTGATAGGTCTCATGTAGTGGGTTTTGATATGGATGTAGCCAAGAAGTATTATGATGAAAATGTCATCAAATCCTAGTAGGTCATCAATTCCTGGCTAGAGAAACCCAAGTCCCACTTTTCCAAGCTACCCAAGTAGCTAGTCAGAGCTAAGTTCAGGAAGGAATACTATGATGTTATCACACTCCTTAGTAGGGTAGTGGGATTGAAAAGTGCGGGAATGTTTGAAAATTGGATGTTCCATGTTATTGTGAGGATGGAGCAAGGTATTGACTACCATTGGGTAGGCATTATAAGTGCAATGATACATGAAAAAATGTGCAATGTCTTGCGGACAAAGACCTTCACCATGACCTACTTGGTTTATGCATTTGCAAGGTTCCATCCATACAAAGGGATAAGCACAAGGGGTGTCTTTGGGAAAGATGTTATTTATGAAGTGTACCCACAATTGCACTTGGGTAGCACAAGTTATAGAAGGGTGAACGATGCATTCACCATGTACATCACTGGGCTATTGCAAGGTGCAGAGCTTGTTCAGATCTCAGACAGTGCTAAGGAGTTAATCAAGAGGTTTGGGGCTTGGTTTATCCAGCTCCCTACCTTTTCATACATTAGAATTGATGGTTGTCAGATGGATCCATGCAGAATCCCTAGATATCCCATAGATCATGTTATACTTTTGGAGATCACAAGGTTGATCTGTGATTTTGATGCAATTGTGAAGAAGGAGAAACATAAGACTAGATTTGGTGGTGATTTTCCTTTGAGGATAGGCAGTGGTGAGGCTTGTCCTTTTATTAACTCAACCCATGCTTTTGAAGAAGAAATGAGTACTCTACTAGGCCTTTCCTTCCATTTGGAGAGATCCAGATTTGATAGGACTAGTGAAGCACAGAGGAAGGCCAGCAGGGAATATAGTCATAAGGATGATATAGAGGATTATTGGGCCAACATTAGTGATGAAATTAAAATCAGAAAGAAGAATTTCTCTAGGTTACCAGTGAACTTAGTCCAGATATACAACATAAAGACCATTCCAGATCAAGTTGAAGATGATGGAAATTTGATTCAGGGCCATAACTATGAAGTTGTGAAGGATAAACCAATTGGAGAACTAGACTGGTTGGAGGAAGAGAAGATAGAATTGGGACAAATCATGACTCCAGTTATCAGGTACACTAAAATTTGGCTCAAGCACAAGTTGTTGGAGTTGGAGAGTGAAGGTGTGCAACGCACCTATGACCTAATAGGTAACTTAGAGTCTCACTCCACTTTTGAGGAATCACCTGAGCAGGATCCTAAGGGTAAGACTAAGGTGAGCTCCCCTTTTAAGATAAATATTAAAGATGCTCAAGAGGTAGGGGAGGAAGAGAAAAAAAGAAATCCCATTTCTAAGAAAAGGAAACACATTTCAAAGAAGAAGAAAGCTGACAAGGATGAAGCTGAAAAGGAAGAAAAAAAGGCTAGTGTTCCTGTGCCTAAGAGAAGAAGGATAGTAATATTATCACAGAAGGAAAAGGGAACTTCTGAGGTAGGAGATAGAGGTGACCCACTGGTGGTAGATGTGGAAAGTTTAGGAGAAAGGACACAGGTGTACACAAGAAGATCGAGAATTCCATCACCTAAGGATGATGTACCACAGAAAAGTGCTCCCATAGCAGCTTTGGCCACTGAGCATGATAATACTCCTCCTAATGAGACTCACAATGTACTAGGTGAATCCAAGGATGTTGAGGATAACAAAGATGAAGAAGAAGAGGGTGATATCTATAATGCTGAGGCAAAATGGAGAAGGTATTATAGTCTCCTTTGGTGACTTATGAGGATTCACCTATAGGGGATGATGAGAATATACCTCCTCAATGGGACGAAGTGCCGATTAGGACTCCTTCTCTAGTGCCTGAAAATGAAGAACATGATAAGGGAAAGGAGGATACAGTTGAGGAGATTCCTGAAAGGCACTGTTTAAATGAAGATGCACCCAAGGTTCACCAGGATGCAATTGTACAAGACAATGTATAGTTCGATTCCACAGTTCCAGGTTGTTTGGACAAGGAATTAAAGAGCAAGCATATTGCAGTAGATGATACTCCTCCCAATTGGGATGACTTGTTGGAAAACATAGGAAAAGGAAAAGAAAAGAAGAAGGCCAGGGTTATCTCTAGGATCAAGAGGGATGAAGCAAATAATAGGGTGTTCCACATTGCTACTCCTACTCCTAATAAGAATAAGGATGATGTGACTGGTAGTGAATACAGTGTGCACACTGTCAACTTAGGGCCTACTTCCATGGAGAAGGATATTGAAGAATATGAAGGTTCTAGTGCAGTAATCTTGAGCAGATTGAGGAAGGAGGTGCAGACCAAGCAAGAACTAAAGAGGGAGAATGATAATTTTCAAAGGTATCTATAGGACTTGATGAAACCCTTCCAATCCATCAACTCCTCATCATCTGTTGTGGGTTTTCTGCCACAAGAAGCAATAACTAAGTTAGAGAAGATGAAAGCTACGACTCATGCCACAATGAGCTATTTGCAGGGAGTGCAAGCCAAGGGGGATAGTGCCATCAAGGAAATTATTTCAACTAGTGGAGATTCTATGAGATCAATAGACTGGTTGAAGAATGTATTAGCCCAGGATAAGGAGAATGTGGATCTCTTGTTGTAGAAGACTATAACCATCATGGATTACACTGCAGACAAATTGGTGAGTGATGGAATTCTTCCTTCATCCAAGGCTGCAAAACCTTGGGAATGGTTTCAGGTTTTGTAGATAAAGCTAAGGGTTTTGAAGAAGGTGCATAAGTAGGGGAAATAGATTGAAGACACCCTTACTGAGATTTACAATAAATACATTTCCTTCTTTGAGGTTATGATAGGAAGGAAGAGGTTTGCACCAAAAAATCTGAGCTTGGAGCAATTGATAAAATGGTGGAGATATGTGTATTCTATAGTCAATGAGGGCCAGGTCACCGAGCACCAGTTAGATAATGCAGCCAAATACATTGCGGTGATTGATAAATATCAAACCATGAGGGTGGATTTGGATAGGGTGGTAAGGAAATCAAGAGAGGACGTTAAGTCCATTGAAAGGAGGATGAAAGTGTTAGTTATTCCACCTTTGGCTGACTTGGAGAAGATATTTTTGATGGTACAAGATAGGGAAAGGTGAGATAAAGACAAATGGGAGAGAAATTAATACAATGCCTCATCAAAATTTGTGCTTCCCCATTATTCCTCTTCCTCCTTCGCATGCTTTGAACCGGGCTATGTTGGAGATCCCAGGATGACCTAGATGGAGTGCTTGCATTTAATGCATAATTTATCTTATTTTGAATTCCTCTTGGTCGACTTGTGGTTGACTTGTTTTGGTGGTCATTTATTATTGTAAACCTAATTGGGCCGACCTATCTTGGTGTGTTTCTATAAATTTGGCATCATGTCTCATTTGTAAGATATATGAATAGTTTTTCATTGGAGAGAATTAAAAAGCATAGTTAGAGTTTGGAGTTAGTCTCATTTTCAATTAGGTGTTGTAAGAGAACACTAGAATTGTTGCTCGTTTGGGTGATTTAATGCAAATAAAGACATTATGATTTGGTGCCTTTCTTGTGTTGAATTTTGATCTGGCATGGTTCCTGAGATTCTATCTTTTGAAATTGCTTAGGTTTATTTACTATATGATAAGTTTGATGTTAGATGACTTGATGATGTTTAGGGTTTGATGCTTGAAGTGTTTGCAATAATCTCTAGTCCATACTTTTTGCAGCTAGCTGATTGTTAGTTGCTTTGCAAAGTTAGCCTAGATTTAAAATTGTGCTTAGTTTTATTGTGGATGCTTGTTCATTTCAATTGCAATAGGGTTGTTTTGAATGAATATGCATAATCTGAAAATCGTTAACTCCTTAGAAGGTTGCACTATTTCTGTAAGATTATAGATTTATCTGGGTCAAACAGGAATTAGTTTTTGAGATATTGGTTTGTTTCAAGGATCTTATCATTTGAATTGTTAATCTTAGAATTAGAATTAATCTTGGAAATCTCTCTTAAACCCTTATCCCTTTTGCTGTTTATTTTGAATCTTGGTTAGTTTTAGGATTTGAAGCATCACCATATTGCTAGATATGATAAATTTGAATTTAGTATTTGTTTGTAGTAAGGTCCCTTTGTGATTACCAACATTTTCACATTATCTCTGAGTTGTTTTATTGCATTGTCAATACCCGACATTAGATACCTTGGGGTTATCTCTTGAGGCTTTGTGATAGAGATTTACTTTTCAAGAGAGATAGGATATCATATTCTATCTGAGTTGTTGCTATACAGAAAACACCATCAACATAATTGTCTAATATACTTCATACACATTCTAAAACCCAAGTTCTTGTACTTGTAGGCACAATTCTTTCTCAAAACTATCAAGTGGTAATAAAAAATCATGAGAAAAAAATCAAACTATATTAATTCCAACACCCCACTTAAATCAAATATTGAATCAATGTGCCCCATTTTCACGCACACAAACTCAACTTATAAGATTCTCTCATAATAAAAAAATATACAATTCAAGGATGCCTTAGGTACTCTATTCTCATAGATCTTTTACAATGTCACTCATAAATTTGAGATGCTCTTATAATGTATACATCATAGGTGCTCATGATGAGGTTAACTTCAAATGAATAACTTGAAATTCCCTCACTAAACTTCACACACTCTTTTACAATGGCTTAAAATTAGAATTGAGATTTGTCAAAATCATCAAAATAAGGATGTTGCATCTCTTTTTTGGATGAGATTCTCTTGGATGGCTCATAAATTAACATTTTCTGCAAGGAGACACCAATCAATTTTTAGTAGTTTACTTACAAATAAGAAAATTAAAAGAAGAAAAAGAAAGAGAATCCAAACTGAAAATGAAATGAAAATAGATGGAAGACACTTATAGACAACAAATCGACACCATTTGGTTCCAATTCAGGAACAACAAGGATTAAATCTTGATGCTTACATTGAGGATAGGCATGCAAATCTCTCAACTTAGTAACTCCTAGCCATACATCTTCATTGGGAGTTCCAAGATATCTATTGCACACAACAACCTCTCATGAATATAATAACTTGAAATTTGAGATGCTCTTATAATTTCTACACCATAGGTGCTCACAATGAGGTTAACTTCAAATGAATAACTTGAAATTTCCTTGCTAAGCTTCACACAAAATTTTATAATGGCTTAAAATCATAATTGAGATTTGTCAAGATCATCAAAATAAGGATGATGCATTTCTTTTTTGGCTGAGATTCTCTTGGATGGATCACAAATCAACATTTTTTGTAAGGAGACACCAGTCAATTTTTAGTAGTTTTCTTACAAATAGGCAGAGTAAAATAAGAAAAAGAAAGAGCATCCAAAATGGAAATGAAATGAAAATAGATGGGAGGCACTTACAGACAACAAATACACACCATTTGGTTCCTAGTCGGGAACAACAAAGCTTAAATCTTGATGCTTCCATTGAGGATAGGCATGCTAGTCTCTCAACTTAGGGTGATCCCACAATAGTGGTTTACACTTTCTGAGAGATCCTAATTTTTGTTGAAATCACATATTTTTAGAAAATATAATGATTTAAGTCTTGAAAAGTTCCATTTAAATGACTCCAATTGAAGAGGGTTTGATCAAACCACCTTAGATGAAATCCCTTTGGATAGATCCCTGCTAGTTTTAAACCATACCTATAACAAAGTCTCCTTTATGTTGGAAAAATGTGCCTCAATCTTGCTGGCTTGTACTGCTTTGGTTTGGGGGACTTCATGTGTTCAACCTTTTCCTTGTCACTAAGACTCTGTCTAGTCGGCGGGACTCCTGGTGATGTTCCAGCGACTGCTCGATGGGTTTGGCTTGGAAAAATTTCTTATCGGCCGACGATCGCTATCGGCGGGAGTCTTTGTTGTTCCACCAATGCACCAATGTGGCCAGGCAATCTCATATCGACAGGTGACATTTCCTATCCCACCGATATGTTGATATGCATTGAGCGATTGAAGTTGGACCAAGTGGCAAAGAACCTGATTGAAGGCTATGGAGGCTTTGATCTGATGGTGTCT
This sequence comes from Sequoiadendron giganteum, assembly GCA_007115665.2. Classification (NCBI taxonomy): domain Eukaryota; kingdom Viridiplantae; phylum Streptophyta; class Pinopsida; order Cupressales; family Cupressaceae; genus Sequoiadendron; species Sequoiadendron giganteum. Next base: position 132,292,556 of record CM021104.1, read on the forward strand.
GTAGCATTCTGTGCCATCCTGATACAAGTACTACTGAGAAATTTTTGGCTGAGCGGAATTGCTTGTGCTTTCGATGCATGGCGGTGAGTTAAGTGGTGTGTGCAATGAAAGGATGGTGGGTCTCGAGCATTTATGCTATGTTGGCAGGCCATGGACACTTGTCAATGTCTTGGGAGTTCCTTGGGGAATATAGTGGATTCTACTTGAGATTCCCCAAAGGAGCTCCAATGGCTTACACTTGGCTCGGTGGGACCCAAGTGTGTTCTATACAGAGCGAAAGGATGATGGACATGTGGCAGTAGCGAAAGCTGGTTTTGGGTGGGTTGAAGGGAATATTGGAGATTCCCTCCTCGATGCCCTGGAAGTGTGACACATGATGAAATAGAATTAGTTGATTTTGAATCGTTGTTGCAAATCAACGGCTAGTGACTGAAAGATTGTGCATTCATCTTAAGGGTTTGATTTGAGTGTGAATTGATTACAGGGCAACTCGATGTAATTTTCTAGGGCGGTGCACACAACTTGAGATGGTGAAGCTTGTTGGTGGGGTATTATGAGACCATGATGGCCATTTGGTGGGAATGTGATTTTGACGGGAAGCTAAGAGGTCAGCCCGAGGCCAATAGAATGCCAATTGATGCTGAAGCGGAAGGTGAGGCCAGGTGCTAATCGATAGTAAGCCAAAGATGAGAAGCTAAAGCTGAAAGTAGAGCAAGCTGATAAAGATCAGATCAAAAGATCGAATGATCGATGGATCGATAGATCCATGATCAGTGAGCTTGGTCAGAGATCGGAGAGTGTGTGTTTGAGCGGTATACATAGAGCGTTGTAACCACAAAAACTGTGACACTTAGAACCTGGGCAGATGTGAACCCGAGGTGGTCGCTAGGCTATGCTGGCTAAAAGGTTGGCTAGGCAAATAGGTTGAAGAGCTAAAGGGAACCTTCACTGTATGTCTTGTGAAGAAATTGTAATAGTGCAAGGTTGCAGATCTATGTTGTTTCCTATATTTCTTCAAATGAACAAGATGTAACTCCTGTAATGGTTGAGCCTGATATTGTATTGTAACCATTTATTTGTTGAATAATAAAATGGCTCTATCTTTTGGAGTGTGGGGCTTTTTACTTGAAAGGGATTTCCCCACGTAAATCTATGTGTTCATTTATTTGTCTATTCATGGTGTTGAATTTGGTTTAAGTTTGCATGTTCTTTTCTCAAAAGGATCAATGGGGGAGAACTATTGTGCCTGTTTCCACTTTATGGCATAGTTGTTAATGCTCCTGGAGTGATTTAGAAATGAAAGTCACTGAGGCACTACTGGTTTTAGAATTTAAATCTGAAACATTCTCATATGGTAACCCCAACAAGTGGTATCAGAGCTGGTTAAAGGTGGTCAAGGCTTGTTCATGATACCAACAAGTGGTATCGGAGCCTTCTCCTGGTTACTAGAGTTCTGGGTTTTTTCTCCTGCGAGGATTTCTGAGCCTGACAAGCTTGAGGAAATCTGGAGGAATCGACTAATGCTTGATCTTTCTGATGAGTAAGAGTTCCTGCTCTTTTGATTCAACATGCATCTTGAAAGACATAGGAGGTTTTGGATTTGATCCTATTGTGGTGATGTGGTCTAAGGCTCCTATTTGGCAACAAATGATCCTAATGCAAGGGGTGTGAGTTTATACTTATGGTTGTGTTGCAGCAGAGCATGGTTCATACTCGGTGTTTGTGTGAGAGGCTCCTTGATGGTATGGAGTTTCTCTGGTTGTTGTTCTGCCATGGAGTATTGTGCTTATGTTGGGTGTTCTGACTTAGCACTGAAGGTGTTTTATCTATTTCCCTGATTGCATGAAGGCTATGAAGTTGATCTGGGTGGTCTAAAACTTCTAAATAGCCTAGCTCTCTCACATGCGTGTGCATGGTTGTGGTTTTTGGAATTGGTCTAGAGTAGGCTTGGAGTTCTTGTTTACCTATACCTTGTACTCACATATTTCAGATTCATGTCTTTGGTTTTGAAGGGTTTTTTGTAGATTTTCCTAAAAAGTCTATGATGCATATTCATGTGCATTCACTATTCTGGTTAACCGTGATGGTTGTGTGTAGAATCCTGAGTCGTCTAGATGTGTAGTGGCTATGGATGTGTATGTGTGTTTTTGAAACATAGTGGTTTAACGAGTTTTTCACGGTCAAGTTAAACTTGTGGTTTGTGGAGCTGTTGTTAAACTATTTTCTAGACCCTAGCTTTTTTGGGGTGTGATTGGATGAGATAGTTGTAGTTTGACATGTTTGAGGAGGTGCGATGTCTTCTCTGCATGGGAGTGTTGGTATGTGTTTTTCATTCCGCATTCTTGTGGTGTTTGCTTGTTGGTTTCCTAGACTATGGTGCTTGGGTTGTGGACGTGATTGGTGAATCAAATTTGAGCTTGATCTGGTGTTTGAGTTATGTTGTCTACATGGGTTTTCTCTTTGAGATCTCAGTTGTGCAGTTTCCAGTGCGATGATGCATTTGCAAGGTTTTTTACTGGTTGCATCTATGAGTTATGCGATTTTGTGGGATGTCTTTACTTACATGTTTTTTGTGAGTCAACTCAGAAGTGGACTATCAATATCCATGAGGTTGCTTCAATGGTGGTGCAGATCCACTACCTGGCCTTGTCTGTGGCCACTTGTGCATTGGTGTAGTTGTTTTGAGATGTGAGGAGGAATGGCGTTTGGGTACTTGGATAGTCGGTTATGGGGGACATGTAGCATGTGTATCACGATGTCATGGAAATCTTGATACACTGGTTAGTGTAAGCTTTTGACAGTGATAATGCAATCTACATGGTTCAAAGAACTTGGTACTGCTCAGTGTTGTTGTCAGATGGACATGTTGTCATTTGTACCTGGAGGTTTTTGGATCAGCAGATGGTTGGTCATGGTGCTTGGAAAGCTTAGTACCACATTCAATGGGAGCTTTAGCAGTGATTGTGTATTCATCACTTGGTGGTGAATGATCTTCTTTGGTGTTGCAGATGTTTCAAGTGGGGCTCTTAGATCCTATTGTTGTAGAAGAGCTCTTTCGCATTTGCATGTGCAGTATCCTAGAGCCATGGAGGACTCTTGCGAGTCTTTGGTTGAGGTGTTGGTGGTGCTTGACTTGTGATGTTGGTTTAGAGTTTGTTTGCTTTATATCATGGTATATTCTTGTTTGTGCATTAGAGTTTTTCCATGATGCATTGCTCTTGAGACCTTGGTATGTTTTCCTGGAGCATCGGATCTCCTAAGGGGGATGGTAAGATCATGATGTCATGATAAGTTCTTGATTCATAGGTTTGGAGCTTTCATAGTGGTCTGGTGTTTCTCTATGTTTTGAGTGCATTGGTCATGTGCTTGAGAACTTCATGTTCACTACAGTAATGCAGATTGGAGTTTACCATAAGATGATCAGCTACTGGTGTTCATGGATACATGGAGAAACAAGTGAGGTTGTTGTTATTGTTCACAGTTGAAAGTCTGAGTAGCTTGCACCTTGGTTGAACGTGAGTTCAATAGAGACCGATAAGGAGATTTTTCTTAGATAAGTCATGGTGGTTTATATATCCTGGAGGAGCATATTTTTCCCTTTGGTCTTCTTGACAGTGAAGTTCTTCTAAGAATTATTTTCCCATTATATCTTTTAGATGTGTTTTTTATGCTTTCTTTCATGATATAGATCTTGATTTGCTGTTTAAGTTTCTGGAGGATCCATATTGAAAGCTGGATAGCATAGTTTATCTCCTGGTGCTTTTGAGAATTGGTAGGAGATAAGAATATGGGCTGGTTTGATCTTCTTTGAGAGGCTTCCCTTTGGGATGTGAAGGAGTTCATACTGGACATAGCTAGCATTTAGAAGTGTGTGTAGAAGGGAATGTTTGGTTTGTAGGTTTTCATATCATTATGGATTTTCCTTGGTACTACATGGTTATGCTCTTCTATGTGTCATGATTGGTGGAATTGGTATGCCTGGATCACTTGTGATAGTGCTTCGTTTGCTGGGATGCTAACAAAGAGACATGTTGAATGCGTTCATTCTAGTTCTTTGCATTCATCTGGTCATTGCCCATGCAGTGGGAGCTCCTGGATGTGTTTGGTCTTCTTGATTGGTTGGCACATGGTTCTTTTATTCTGTAGTTGATGGGTGGATATGTGATGGTATGAGTTTACTGATGTGCATATACCTTGGAGGTATGGGTGATTGGATGGATTAGTACGAGTTGTGTGTGTTATTTTCAGTCATGTGGGTTTTGATCAGTTGGATGGGGGTAGTCAATTTTCTAGTTGTTGTTTTAGTTGATTGGTTTATCTTGTTATAGAGAATGACTTCACATTTGTGTTCATGATCAAAGAGCTTTGAAGCTGTTGCAGTGTTGCTTTTGTATGGCTGGTGAGCATAGTGGAGTGGTGACAGTCTCATCCCTTTGCCATTTGAAGGATTTGATGCTTCCGCTCTAGAGACTGGTGCAATTTTACCTTGGCTAGTTCCTTTTTCCTATGAAGGATGGTTGGAACTATTGCCTGTGTTGGTGGACATCTCGGATGTCATTGTAGGTTTCTTGTTTGGAGCGCAAAAGTATGGTGGAGAGATTCTTTGTGTTCGGGTTCTAGAGGAAGCCAAGAAGTCTTCGTCAAGTGGGAGATTGTTGGAAATATGTGCCTCAATCTCGCTAGATTGTACCGCTTTGGTTTGGGAGACTTCATGTGTTCAACCTTTTCCTTGTTGCTGAGACTTTGTCCGGTCGGCGGGACTCCTGGTGATGTTCCGACGATGGCCCGACGGTCTGGCTTGGCGACATTTCTTATCGGTGGGAGTATTTGTGTTGTTCCACTGATGGGCCGATGCGGTGAGGCGATCTCATATCGACGGGTGACATTTCTTGTCCCACCAATATGCGTTGAACAATTGAAGTTGGATCAAGTGGTGAAGAACTTGATCGATGGTTGTGGAGGCTTTGATCCGACGGTGTCCATAGCGTTCTGCGCCATCCTGATGCAAGTACCACTGAGAAATTTCTAGCCAAGTGGAATTGCTTGTGTGTTCGAGGTGTGGTGGTGAGTTAAGCAGTGTGCGCAGCAGAAGGATGGTGGGTCCTGAACATTTATGCTGTGTTGGTGGGTCATGGACACTTGTCAGCGTCTCAGGAGTTCCTTACGGAATATAGTGGATGTCGCTTGAGATTCCCCAAAGGAGCTCCAATGGCTTACACTTGGCTCGGTGGGACCCGAGTGTGTTATGTACGGAGCGAAAGGATGATGGACATGTCATAGCAACGAAAGCTGGTTTCAGGTGGGCTCGAGGGAATATTGGAGATTCCCTCCTTGATGCCTTAGAAGTCCACGAGTGGTGGACGTGTTTCTCGGTGGGCTCGACTACAATGGTGGTTGTGTTTGCAAAGGCGGAAGCCTCCTGATCGCGAAATATTTGGCTGGCAGTTGCGTAGGGTTAGCTAGTTGTTGGTGGTTCTTTGGCTAACCGCCATACCGTGAGGGCTTTTCCCTTGGCTAGCGGTAGAGATATTGACTACCTGGCCTTAGAGGTTTGACTAATGGTTAGTGATGGACCTCTGGGTGACTGATTTGTAAGCGATAGATGAATGGTTGTGCGACACATGGGAAAATCTCATTGGTTGATTTTGCATTGTTGTTGCAAATCAACGGCTAGTGACTGAAAGCTTGTGCGTGCATCTCGAGGGTTTGATCTGAGTGTGAATTGATTGTAGGGTGGCTCGATGTCAGTTGTTAGGGAGGTGCATGCAACCCAAGATGGTGAAGCTTGTCGATGGAATATTATGAGACCCTAATGGCCATTTGGTGGGAATGTGATTTTGATGGGAAGCTGAGAGGTTGGCCTAAGGCCGATAGAATGCCGATTGATTTTGAGCCAGAAGGTGAGGCCGGGTGCTAGTCGATAGTAAGCCAAAGCTAAGAAGCTGAAGCTGAAAGTAGAGCAAGCTGATAGAGATCAGATCAAAAGATAGAATGATCGATGGATCATCAAATCCATGATCGGTGAGCTTGGTCAAAGATTATAGAGTGTGTGTTCGAGCGGTATGCGCAGAGCATTGTAACCATGAAAACTGAGACACTCGGAACCTGGGTAGATGTGAATCTGAGGTGGCCACTAGGCTGTTCTAGCTGAAAGATTGTCTGTGCAAAAGGGCTGAAGAGCTGAAGGAAAGCTTCACTGCATGTCTTGTGAAGACACTGTAACAATGCAAGGTTGCAGATCTATGTTCTTGCTTGTATTTCTTCAGATGAATAAGATGTAACTCCTATAATGGCTATGAGCCTAATATTGTATTGTAACCATTTAGTTGTTGAATAATACAATGGATCTATCTTTTGGAGTGTGGGGTTTTTTACCTAAGAGGGTTTTCCCCATGTAAATCTGTGTGTTCATTTGTTTGTCTATTCATGGTGTTGAATTTGGTTTAAGTTTGCATGTTCTTTTCTCAGAAGGATCAATGGGGGAGAACTATTGTGCCTATTTCTACTTTATAGCATAGTTGTTAGTGCTTTTGGAGTGATTTATAAATGAAAGTCACTGAGGAACTAGACTTTAAATCTGAAACGTTCTCGTACGGTAACCCCAACACTTTACACCTATCAAAATGCTGATAAAAAGCCACTTTTAATTTACCGTTTGGGGGATCAAATGAATTCATTTAATTTTTTTTTTGTAAGTATTTAGTCCTTATTATAAGCTTCCTAAAAACTATAATTTTAAATAAATTTAATTTGATTATTATATTTATTTTTTATTTCTTGTGATGTAGGTTTTTCACCAAAAATCAAGCTCTTTATTATTCACATTTGGAAAAATAGCAGATTATCAAAAAGAAAATTTCAAAAATAATTATGCTTTAGATATTCATGTCCTTGATCCAACAAAAAAAATAAAATTGAATTTTGATACATACAAAAAAGTTATGTTTGAGCTAGTAAATCATGTCTAAATTATAACTGGTTTGACTTTGAAACTTAAATAAGAAAAAAATATTAAATGAAATTCTATGAAACGAATTCCATGCACTAGATATTGTAGTTACAAATCTAAATTTGAAAAAAAAAGAATTTTGTCCTTCATAGTAAAAAGTTGTGTTAGCCAATAATGCCACTCTTTGAAAATTGTGTTTACTGTTAAAAACTAGTTTTCGAAGGATATGGAAAAACAAGTGCAATCTGATTCCAATTTTTTTAAAAAATATATATTTATAATCTATAGACAAAATTTCACAAATCACTAGTTTGCATCATCTTCAAATTCTTCACAGTTTAGCTGCTATAGGTGTTCGAAAGTGAAGATTTAGTTAAAAAATTCAATTCAATTTCCAATTTGGCCAAAAATTGTAAACCAATATTGTGGGATCACACCTTAGTCACTCCTGGCCATACATCTTCATTGGGAGTTCCAAGATGCCTATTGCACACAACAACCTCTCATGAATAGAACATGAATAGAATGTAAACAAACTATTACTTTCCAACCTTTTGGAAACTTCTAACCTATTATAAAAAAAACACAATTTAATCTTCCACTTAGTTTACTAATCTATAGAGAATATCCTACATCAATTTTTTTGTATGTTTTTGAGAAAAAATAAAATACCATTAAAATTTGTATCCTTTGCTAGAGTTCTAAACATAAAGTGTGCTACATTTCCAAGTCTGATAACTTAATCAATCACCTACATACTGTATGAGCGTGAATTTGTACCCCTAACGCGAATTCCCCTTTCACCCCTTTACACTTTAGAAAACAGAAAGAGGAGGTTTAATTCCACTTAAGCTCGTTGCTTGCATTCCACTTGGCGGCCTATTTGTGTGTCGGTGGGGGCATTTCTATCGGGGACACCCATACAACATGCAAACATCTGTACGGCACACTTACGTCCCTGGTAGATTCCTGTAGCTGGAGTCTACAGAGATGTTACACTCTTGATTGGGAGTCAAACTGTAACGCTCCTCTTTGGTTGGCCGACCTGAATATGGCTATTTTTAATCCATCTCTTCATAATATTTACCCTTTCATCCATAGATCTCTTTAGCAGAAGTTTGGATAGAGTTTTAGGAGACCTTGAGTTCATCACTTCACATTTTCTCCACTCTTTCAAACATCCACTCAAGCTTTGTAGCAGCATTCTTCACTCCATTGCAGAAATATACCACTCCATCACTCTGATAGTGTGAGCGCAGGACATACACCATGACAGCAGGGGCTTGAGTTCCTCTCATTCACTCCTCCACAAGCCTTGAGAGCTTTGGACGAAGGTGGTAAGCTCCTCTCATCTCCTCTATCGTATTCGGTTGAGTAAGCACATACTTTTTTGTAGTGTTTCTTGCATACATATCTTGTATTTCTTTTCTTTATCTCTATTTCTATCATTGTAATCTTGGTTGTCCGTGGAGGTGGAAACACCAAAATGGGGGTCTAACTAAGGTAGGCCTCTAAAAAACCCCAACACTTTCCCTCTTTGTTGTGTGCAAGTGGAGAGATCTCAAAACAAGCTGGTGAGAGGATTATTCTACGAAATCATCTTCGTCACCCTCACGGTAATATACTTCTTTTACCTTTTCTATATTTACGTTTCTCTTTTCTTAGTCTTGTTCTTTACTTCCCAAAATTATATCGTCCTATCAATCCTCGTTGGACCTAAATCTGTAAGCCTTAAGTTTGAGATCATTTTGGGGTTTGAACTCTTCAAAGTGAAGCTAGGTATCCCTTGGCTAGTAGCTATGAATGCAGTTCCCTTGGTTACTCATGAATGTCTAAAGTTTGTTCATGGAGGTTTGGTACACATTATCCATGACACCGATTATATACCACCTGTTGCATGTGGCAGCTATACCTTGGATTACTTCTGGCTCACATCCCTTGGTCCTCTCCCACCTAGAAAGGAGCTTCTACACCGCACGTAACAAAACTGTAAAGGGCACGCTAGGCAGAAAGTGAGATACCCTTCATCACCTTATGTTGTTTCGTATGGAGCTTATCTGAAATATGATAGTAATTCCACCAAGGAATGCAAAAGAGAAGAGTTCTTGAGATCCTCCTTCTTCCTCTTCCACTGTTCAGCCCAATGCTTCCTCTTGTCCTATTGTGGTAACATTTGCTTCTATCTCGCGTTTGTGATAGAATCCCATGGTGCTCGCTTGGCGAAAGGCCAAGCATCCTACATTTGAGCTTCCTGTCTTATTGAAAAAGCCTAGGCCCATCTGGTATGGAAGGTAGAAAGCCATTCATGGAGAGTCCTCTCTCTTTCAGGCTTCGTGACCTCCTACTATTCTTGTTCCCAAAACAATAAATGTGAAGAGGCCACCGTTGAGGCATTACAGCCAACTCCTCTCACCGTTTCTAAACCTGCCCCTCCTTCTCCCATTCAATAACCTGCCCTTATGCTAGAAACAAGCATGGAGGACACTCCCATGGCTAAGCAGAATCTGTATGTCCCTTCACAAGTTCTGGTTTCTAGTTCGAAGAGTCATAGAAATCACCTTGCGCATGAGTGTAAGCATCGATGAAAGGCTCTCCTAGTTGAGAAAGCCTCCTTATAGAAGAAGGAGGAGGAGAAGGTTGCACCTCCTACTGCATCCTCCTCTTTTCCTCCTTCTATCCCTGAATCTCTTTTAGTTCCCACTATGAGCGCACATGCACATGGAAGGGTGCAAGTGTTCATCGCTCCTTCAGTGGAGCCTCCTTTGTTGACTTCTATCCTAGATGTCTTGCCTTTCCCAAAGCTCGTGGACATGGTGAACACTTCATTTGTGTCCATTGTGGTTCTTTCCTCTTCTCCCTTGACCCTCCTTGTTTTGTTTGTGGGGAGTTCACCTCCTTCGATGAGGAATAAGGTAGAGTGTGGTCCCTCCAAAAATGGAAGATGTAAGAAGAGCCCACCTTCCCTGAAAGGTGGCCCCAAGTTGACTTGTTCTTTCCTAGTAACAGAACAAGTCTCGGCCTCCCTTGAGTTTGTCACCACTCCTGAGTCTCTTAGTGAGCCCAACAGTGAAACTTGGGTGCAAACTCCTTTGTCCACCGAAGTGAAGCGTGGCACTGTCGTTAAATGCATTTTTAACTTGGTGGATGAAGTCCCAACCTTGTTAGAAATATTTGTGAGGTCATTGACCTTGAACCCACAAGAGTTGAGCGATGGAGACCTCACAGGTCCCTTTGCCTTGGCCCTTGTTTTGGGAGGATCGGAAGCTCCTCCCCTTAACATTACACTGTTGCAGGCTCATCATCCTTCCCCCTTCGATGATCTAGAGTGGGAATTTGATGACCTATTGGTCGATCACTATTAGGGGGAGACCCTCTTCTTGATCTTTAGATTAGATGCATGTTTGTTGCAATGTGTTCCCTTGTAATCATGCTACATGTTCCTGGATGACCCTCATCACCCCTATTGGTGCTTGGATATAGGCGTGGTGTTTGTATTGTAAACCTTCCTCTATATGTACCTCCATTCTTCCATATTTGTGATTGAATTTTGGTGAATTGGGGATGATGCAAAGTGTCGGGAGCATTTAGGCCTCCTTCCATGTTGACCCAATTTTTTATTTTTTACTTTGTCTTTCGTGCATTCTTCCTGATTTGGTTGGGGATTGATGATATTTAGCCTCTTGCCATGGTTACCTAATATATATAAATAAAGGTAGATCTGACCCCATGAAACCAGATCCCCCTCTACCCTTTGTGTTTGATTTGCTTTCTTTTAATTTCTCTTTATCTTTCTCTCTTCTTTGCTTGAGTTGTCCCTCTCATGTGTGACAACGCCTCTTCTACATTACTTGGTCTTTAGAAAACACATTCATTTCCAAATGAATCTTTTCTTGAAGACCCTTTACACATTCTTTGTTGAAATTGCATTATCAACTTGAAACCCTATCAGAGCATGTTTCCTTCATCATGGGTTCATAAAGAAAGGACCTGGAAACCCTCCTTCGAAGCAGGAACAGTCTTAGTCTTCCCGTCGCATGAGCACATCTCCTTCCTTTCAAATTCCTTGATGAAGTGAACATCTTTCAAAAGGATTCCTTGGTGACGAGTCGATTCGAGAAGGAAGATGGTAACTTTTGAATAATGTGTCCCTTGAGTGGACCCCTCTCTTTCATGTTGGGTTCCTGAGGGACCCCTTCGAAAGTTTTCAAAAAAGTTCTATATCGTCTAGCTCGGGGGCATCCCAACTAGATCTAGTCTAGGGGAAACTCGACTAGACCTACTTCACATCCTTACATCTAGCTTGGGGGCAGCCCGAATAGAATTTAATTTTCAAATAGCGTGTCCCTTGAGTGGACCCTCCTTCCTTTTGAAGGGTTCCCAAGGGAGCCCTTTGAAATTCTTACAACTTAGCGATGGTCTTTGTGACTGTCCATTCACTGGCCTATGTGGCCGCTTCCTGATGTGTTCTATCTATGAGTAAACATGTCATCATCTCTAACTCTATGGAGTCCCCTTTGCTTGATCTCCCTCATGTGAGAGTTCTTAGGAGATACCTTCCTTATAGGTCTGTAGGTCTTTAAGGTGCTCTACTCGGTCTCCCCCATGCGAGAGTTCTAGGGGGATACCTTCCTTATAGGTCTCTAGGGCTGTAAGGTGCTTTTCCTGGTTTCCTTCATGTGAGAGTTCTTGAAGGATACCTCCCTTACAGGACCATGAGTTTGTAAGGAACTTTTGTACTTTAGCTTTGTGATTCCATGGAACCATAAAGTCATTTCCTACACTTTTGGGTTCGCCAGACCGTGCTCTACTTCCTTGTCAGTTTAGGTATACATCTCTTACTCTATTAATTTCCTACTACTCTATTTTACCGAAGCACTCATTAGTACTCATTCTCACTAAAGTGGGGGAAAAATGTATGAGCATGAATTTGCACCCCTAATGAAAATTCCCCTTTCACCCCTTTACACTTTAGAAACCCGAAAGCGAAGGTTTAATTCCACTTAAGCCCACTGCTTGCATTCCACTTGGTGCCCTGTTTGTGTGTTGGTGGGGGAATTTCTGTCAGGGATGCCCACACGGCATGCAAACATCTGTGTGACATGCTTACGTCCCTAGCAGATTATTGTGACTAGAGTTTGCAGAGATGTTGCACTCTCGATTGGGAGTCAAAGTGTAATGCTCCTCTTCGGTTGGCCAACCTGAATATGGTCATTTTTCATCCATCTCTTCATAATATTCACTCTTTCATCCATAGCTCTCTTTAGCAGAAGTTTGGATAGAGTTTTGTGAGATCTTGAGTTCATCACTTCATATTTTCTCCACTCTTTTGAAAATCCACTCAAGCTTTGTAGCAACATTCTTCACTGCATTGCAGCAATCTACCACTCTATCACTCTAGTAGTGCGAGCATAGGACATACACCATGACAATAGAGGATTGAGTTTCTCTCATTCACTCCTCTAGAAGACTTGAGCACTTTGGACGAAGGTGGTAAGCTCCTCTCATCTCCTCTATCGTATTCAGTTGAGTAAGCACATACTATTTTGTAGTGTTTCTTGAATTCATAGCTTGTATTTCCTTTCTTTATCTCTATTTCTATCGTTGCAATCTTGGTTGTCCGTGGAGGTGGAAACACCAAAATGGGGGTCTGATTGAGGCAGGCCCCTAAATAGCCCCAACACTTTCCCTCTTTGTTTTGTGGAGGATGAGAGATCTTGAAACAAGTGGCGAGAGGATTGTTCTACAAAATCGTCTTGGTCACCCTTGCGGTAATATAGTTCTTTTACCATGTCCGTATTTACTTTTCTCTTTTCTTAGTCTTTTTCTTTACTTGTCGAAACTACTAGACTAGACTGTCAGTCCTTTCTCAAGATTCCAACCTCATTTCTCTAGTTTTCTGGCCATATGGATGCTAGCGCATCTGTGAGATGCCAACGCATCACGCTATCATCCCAAAACCGTGCTTTTGTCCTTAGACAAAGAGCTACCTGAGACACAGAGTTGACTCTAGAAAGTGACTCGTCTAGTCTCCCTTCAGCTCTCGAGATTGTAGATTGATTGAAGGACACATAGTCTTCATCATTCTCATCCCTTCTATCCTAACCATCCTTTGAACTGAGGTAAGTTAGGGAAGCCTTTCTGCTCTTGTCCTTTTGTGATCCGGGGCCTTACAATGGGTGGTCCCCCTCTCTTACACATACATGATATAAACATTAGATGATAGCATTGGAATCATACAAATCAATATGCATACAAGTACACATTAATAAGAACCAATGTACATAATTACAAAATTAATCCAATGAACCATCCAGGTTTGATCTACTCTTTATTGCGTCATGTATTACCTCACTCACTCCTATCTTTCACTCACTCACTCCTTCTATCTCTTTGCCCTCTACTCTTAACCCTCTTACCTTAACCCCCACTCTCTCTCTCTTTCTCTCTCAAGTCTCTCCCTCCTACCCCTCTCCCTCTCTCAAGTCTCTCACTCACTCACTCACTCCTTTTATATCTCACCCCTCTACCCTTAAACCCTCTCCCCTCTCCCCTTCAACCTCTACCCTCTACCCTAAACCCTTAAAACCTCTACCATCTACTCTTAACCTTGTACCATCTATATATATCCCTCTCTCTCTCTCTCCCTCCCCTCTACCCTTTACCCTTAAACCCTCTACCCTAGACCCTCTACCCTCTACCCTTAAACCCTCTCCCCTCTACCTTTAACTCTCTACCCTCTACCCTCTACCATCTATCTCTCTCCCACTTCCTCTCTCTCTCTCAAGTCTCTCCCTCCTACCCCCTCTCGCTCTCTCAAGTCTCTCTCTCCCCTCTACCCTTAACCCTATATCCTCTATCTATCTACCCTCTATATCTCTCTCCCACTCCCTCTCCCTCAATATTACTCCCTCTATCTCTCTCCCCTCTACCATTAACCATATATACTAAACCCTTAAACCATCTACCCTAGCTTGCCAATTCAGTGAAATTGGCAATGTAGTGGCCTATTAAAAAAATGGGTCCGAGAAATGGGGTCTCCCAATGATGTAAATCACTAAGAAACCTTATATACTAAACCCTTAACCCATAAACCATAAACCCTTAAACCCTCTACCCTAGCTTATCAACTCAGTGAAATTGGCAATGTAGTGGCCTGTTTGAAAAAATGGGTCCAAGAAATGGGGTCTCTCGGTGATGTAAATCACCAGGAGACCCCATATCTTGGACCCATTACATCACCGAGAGACCCCATTTCTTGGACCCATTTTTTCAAACAAACACTACATTTCCAATTTCACCAAATTGGCAAGCTAGTGGGCCCACTAGCTTACCAATTCGATGAAATTGGAAACCTAACTTGGCTTGTTTGAAAAAATAGGTCTAAGAAATGGGGTCTCTCGATGATGTTAGGTTGCCAATTTGGTGAAATTGGTAATGTAGTGGCCTGTTTGAGAAAAATGGTTCCAAGAAATGGGGTCTCTTGGTGTTGTAAATAACTGAGAGACACCATTCCTTGGACCCATTTTTTTAAATAGGACAAGTTAGGTTTCCAATTTCACTGAATTGGCAAGCTAGTGGGGTCTCTCTCTCTCCCTTCCCTCTACCCTTAACCCTTAACCCTAAACCCTTAAACCTTCTACTCTCTACCCTCTATCCTCTACCCTAATCCCTCAACCCTATTGTCTCAACCCTTAAACCAAAGTAAACTCTCTACCCTAATCCCTCAACACTCAACCCTTAATCCCTCAACCCTTAAACCATTAACCCTCTACCCTCTACCCTCAATCCTCAAACCTTAAACCCTAATCCCCCAACCCCTATACCCTCTACCCTATACATTGGACCCTCAACCCTATACCCTCAATCCACTACCCTCAACCTTAAACCCAAAACCCAAAACCCTTAAACCCTCTACCCTCTACTATTCACCCTATACATTAAACCCTCAACCCTCAATTATCAACCCTCAAACCTTAATCCATCAACCCTCAACCCTTAAACCCTAAAAAATCAACCCTTATATCCTCTACCCTATGCATTGGACCCTCAACCTAATCCTTCAACCCTATACCCTCAAACCTATACCCTAAACCCTCTACCCTCAACCCTTAACCCTCAATCCTAGACCCTTTAACCCTAAACCCTTAAACCTTCTACCTTCTACCCTCTACCCTCAACCTAATACCCTCTACCCTCAACCCTAATCCCTCAACCCTTAAACCCTTAAACCCAAGTAAACTCTCTACCTTAATCCCTCAACCCTCAACCCTTAATCCTTCAACCCTTAAACCCTCAACCCTCAAACCTCAACCCTTAAACCCTAATCCCTCAACCTTATACCCTCTACCCTATCCATTGGACCCTCAACCCTTAAACCCTAAACCCTTAAACTCTCTACCCTCTACCCTATACATTAAACCCTCAAACCTCAATTCTCAAACTTCAACCCTTAATCCCTCAACCCTCAACCCCTAAACCCTAAAATCTCAACCCCTATACCCTCTACCCTATAAATTGGACCCTCAACCCTCAACTCTAATCCTTCAACCATATACCCTCAAACCTATACCATAAACCCTCTACCCTCAACCTTAACCCTCAACACTAAACACTTAAACCCTAAACCCTTAAACTTTCTACCTTCTACCCTCATCTCTAATCCCTCAACCCTATACCCTGAATCTAATACCCAAAACTATCAACCGTATAGGTCCTCAAACCTATATCATGAATTCTCAACCCTCTACCCTATACATTGGATCCTTAACCCTCATATATCTCAGTCCCTCCCTCCTCTTCTCTCCTTCTCTCTATCTGACTTCTCCCTCCATCTCTCCCTCCCTCCATCCCTCCCTCTCTACCATAATACCTCAAGCCTATACCCTACACTCTTAAACCCTTAAACACTCAACCCTAAACCCTAAACCCTCAAACCTCAACCCTTAAACCCTCTACCTTCAACCCTAATCCCTCAAACCTTAAACCCTTAAACCCAAGTGAAATCTCTACCCTAATCCCTCAAACCTCAACCCTTAAACCCTCTACCCTCAACCCTTGAACCCTAATCCATCAACCCCTATACATTGGACCCTCAACCCTAATCCCTCAACCCTCTACCCTCAACCTTAAACCCTCAACCCTCAACTATTAAACCCTCTACTCTCTACCCTCTACCCTATACATTCAACCCTCAACCCTCAATTCTCAACCCTCAATCCTTAATCACTCAACCCTCAACCCTTAAACCCTAAACCCTCAACCCCTAAACCCTCTACCCTCAAACCTTAACCTTCAACCCTAAACCCTTAAACCCCAAACCCTTCAACGTTCTACCCTCTACCCTTAACCCTAATCCCTCAACCCTATACCCTCAACCCAATACCCTAAAACATCAACCCTATAGGTCCTCAACCCTATACCCTCAATGTTGAATAAACTGTATATTGAGAAGGGGGAACAGTGAATCAGTATCCACTAACTCTTATTAAACAATTACCATTAATTCACATCATTATAGAATAGAAAGGAGCAATACCATAGCATGCCATTCATAACACTGAAAACACTAGGTTTTATGTGGAAAACCCAATGAGGGAAAAAACATGGTGAGGATTAGCTCACAGTATATAGTTATATCAAAAGGACTAGCTCACTGCCAGATACAAAAGCTCACTACATATAGAGGACTTGTCCAAAAAGGAGGCTCACTTCCTACAAAAATTTATAATTTTTTTTGGCTAACCGCCAAAGTTGAACTAATGAAGATACACCTCAAGTGTTGATTCAGTTCACTATATGCTCAAAGTGTTCGCTCATAGATTGATCTCTGATTCACACACTTATACTTCTCTTTTTTGTATTCACATCACACATCATAAAACCTTGCACATATCTCTCTATTTTCTCTCCTCATCTTCGGATCTTCTCAACATCTTGTACATATACCCATATGCAATAGTTAGGTCAGAATCAAAAGATAATTCAATCATGTCAAACCCATGAATTCGGGTGGACTAAGGCTAGGTCTTCGCATATAATTCACAATCCAATCAACTAGATATTAGGTCAGCCAAAACTGAATATCGAAATGAAAATACAAAAAATTGATTCCAACACATCCCCCAAACATCTAAGAATGCATACATACACAATTTCAACCGTTATAAACCTTTTCCAAAAACCTTAGATCATACCGAATACCAGAGAGCATATGTGGACCAAAATTACCAAAAATATCAGATAAAATACTAGATGGGATAAACTAGTTCTACACACCGGTACAGGGTATTGGACCAACATGATGATATCAATGACAACCTAAGATACATTTCCAAATATCTCTCCCTTTTTCATGGATGACAACATAAAGAAAAATCCAATTCAAAAATTCATATCTCTCCAATATCTCTCCCAAAAAAAACTTCATCTCCCCTTATCCATATCTCTCCTCAAAACACCATATCTCTCCCCCTTTGACATCAATGGCAAAGGGTGCCAAAAAAATAAAAATGACATGGTGACATTCAAAATCCCAAAAAATTCAAAACATCCAACTCTTCAAACCAGAAAAACTATTTTTACTTCAAATACCTTTTTGTACCTTTCTTTGATCATCGAAAGAAATTTCTTCCATTCCAAAATGGTAGAATCCATTCTTGTAGACACACTTTCCAACACTCAATTCTCAACCCTCATATATCATTGTCCCTCCCTCCTCTTCTCTCCTCTCTATCTTGCTTATCTCTCCATCTCTCCCTCTGTCCCTCCCTCCGTCCCTCCCTCTGTCCCTCCCTCTCTACCCTAAAACCTCAAACTTATACCCTCAATCCTTAAACCCTTAAACACTCAACCCTAAACCCTCAACCCTCAAACCTCAACCCTCAACCCTCAAACCCTCTACCGTCTACCCAATACCCTCTATCCTTGACCCTAATCCCTCAACCCTTAATCCCTTAAACCCAAGTAAACTCTCTACCCTAATCCCTCAACCGTCAACCCTTAAACCCTCAACCATCTACCCTCTACCCTCAACCCTTAAACCCTAATCTCTTAACCCTATACCCTCAACCCTATACCCTCAACCCTCAAACCTTAAACTCTAAACCATTAAAACCTCTACCCTCTACCCTCTACCCTATACATTAAGCCCTCAACCCTCAATTCTCATCCCTCAACCCCTAATCCCTCAACCCTTAAACCCTAAACCATCAACCCCTAAACCATCTACCCTATACATTGGACCCTCAAACCTATACCCTAAACCCTCTACCCACAACCCTTAACCCTCAACCCTAAACCCTTAAACCTTCTAGCCTCTAGCCTCAACCCTAATCCCTCAACCCTATACCCTCAACCCAATACCATAAACCATAAACCCTATAGGTCCTCATCCTTATACCCTCAATTCTCAACCCTCTACCCTATATATTGGATCCTCAACCCTCATATATATTTGTCTCTCCCTCCTCTTTTCTCCTTCTCTCTATCTCACTTATCCCTCCATCTCTCCCTCCATCCATCCCTCCCTCTCTACCCTAATACCTCAATCCTAAACCATCAACCCTTAAACTCTTTAAAACTCAGCCCTAAACCCTAAACCCTCAACCCTCATCCCTTAAACCCTCTACCCTCTACCCTCTACCCTCTACCCCATACCCTCTACGCTCAACCCTCAATTCTTAAACCCTTAAACCCAAGTAAAGTCTCTACCCTAATCCCTCAACCCTCAAACCTTAATCCATCAACCCTTAAACCCTCAACCATCTACCCTCAAACCTCAACCCTCAACCCTCAACCCTCAACCCTAAACCCTTAAACCCAAGTAAACTCTCTACCCTAATCCCTCAACCCTCTACCCTCTACCCTACAACCCTCAACCCTTAAACCCTAATCCCTCAACCCCTATATCCTCTACCCTATATATTGGACTCTCAACCCTAATCCCTCAACTCTATACCCTCAATCCTCTACCCTCTACCTTAAACCCTCAACCCTTAAGCCCTAAACCCTTAAACCCTCTACCCTCTACCCTTTACCCTATACATTAAACCCTCAACCCTCAATTCTCAATCCTCAACTATTAATCCCTCAACCTTCAACCCTTAAACCCTAAACCCTCAACCCCTATACCCTCTACCCCTATACCCTCTACCCTATACATTCGACCTTCAACCTAATCCTTCAACCATATACCCTCAATCCTATACCCTAAACCCTCTACCCTCAACCCTTAACCCTCAACCCTAAACCCTTAAACCTTCTACCCTCTACCCTCAACCCAATACCCTCTACCCTTAACCCTAATCCCTCAACCTTATACCCTCAACCCAATACCCTCAACCGCTATACCTTTCTCTTTAGATATAGATCTCACCTCTCTCCCCCTCCCTCTCTCCCACCCTCTCTAATTGTCTATATCTTCCCTCTCCCTCTTTTTACATACCTCTTGCTCAATCAATCCCTACCACTCTCTCTCATTACCTCTATTTATCTCTCTCTATCTCCCTCCCATTGCCTCTCCATCACTCCCTCTATCTCCCACTGCCTCTCTCTCACTGTCTCTTAGGTCTCTCCCTCCCACCCCCTCTCTCTCTTAGGTCTCTCCCTCTGGCATCCTACCTAGGTAACTCTCTCTCTCTCTCTCCCCCTCTCTCTATATATACCTCCCACCCTAACTAGATAAGTCCCTCTCACTGCAACCCCTCTCTCAAGTCTCTTACTCTCACACTCCCCCTCTCTCCCTCTCTCTCCCACTCCCTCTCTCTCACACTCCCTTTCACTACTTATCTCTTAAGTTTCTGCCTCTCACCCAACCTCACACTCTCAATTATCTCCCTCTGGAACCCTACCTACATAACTCTTTATTTCTCTCCCTCTCTCTCTCTCTCTCCTCCCCCCTCTCTCTCTTTCCCTCTCTCTCAATTCCCTCTCTCCCACCCCCATCTCTCTCTCTCCCTCTATCCCTCCCACCCTACCTAGCTAAGACCCTCTCACTCCAACCCCTTCTCTTCCACTCCCTCTCTCTTAGTCTCTCCCTTCCATCCCCTCTCCCTCTCTCAAGACTCTCTCTCACTACCTCTCTACCTGTCTCTCTCTCTCTCTCAGGTCTCTGCATCCCCCCCTCTCTCTCTCCCCCCTCTCTCCCTCCCACCCTACCTATACAACTCTCTCTCTCTTAAAATTATCCCTCCCTCTAAAGAAATACATAAATACATACATACTTACATGCATACAAGAATGATACATATTTGTATACAATCCTACATACATACAAGAATACATGCACATATGCACATACACTCTACAATACATACATACACATAGGAATACATATATATATATGCATTGATACATACGTATAGGCTTACATACATACATAAATGACATACAAACATACAAATATATAAACCTACATTCAATAGAGTATCATTTAACATAAAGCAAGACATAACAGGAGTGCGTTATAACACACTCACGTTATGTCTTGCTAGACATGTCCCACACAAACATAAAAAATCATGCCAAAACTAAGATAATAACACGAGCGCATTATAACGCGCTCATGTTATATCTTGCTTTAGGAATCCCCAAGCCTTAGGCATGGTATTTGCCTTGGAATACCAATCCAAAGGCTCGGAGGACCTTCCCAATGACCAGAAACGTGTTTTTGCAAATTCTACAATATTTCACATGATCAAGTTTGTGCTCACCATCAAGATTGCACGTGTTTCAATGTTGAACAAATTGAGAACCTAAGTAATGTTAGGATCTCTCTTAGCTATCCAACAATGTAATTTTTTCACTTTTTGACAATGTTAAGCCTTTGATCTATAATTTCTTTTGTTTGTGTGTCTCTTTTTTGGCAAAAACCAGTGTTTGGTATTTTTTTCATTATAATTTAATTGTTCATCGAAATTTAAAATAAATTACATTTTTAGAAACTAGACCCCATTCTACAAATATTTAAAAAAATATTCAATTAGTTTCCAAAATTTGTAGGGGTAGCACATCCAAAATTCCATTTTTCAAGAAGTGTCCACTTTGAAAATTAGTAAAAAATCAAATATTCTTTAAAAAATTATTAGAAAAATTATGCATCAACTACATACTGTTAGCTAATTTCTCACTGAAGCAATTTCAAAAATACAAAAAAAAAAGTTCACCGTGCTACGTTCTCACAAAAGTTGCTATGTTATGTTTTTCTAACAAAAACAACACCAATTTATGTGGGTCCCTCTTTCAAACCCCTTAATCTCAACCATTTTCAAAATAAATTAGTAGTTTAGAAATTAGACTCAGAGCACTACGATCCTCATTTTTGTTGCATCTCAAAATTTTGAGTGTAGCTATCCTCAATTTCATGTCCAAGGTCAGTATTTCCTGATTTCAAAAAAAAAGTGCCCACTTAAGCCCCCTTTTTGGCCCCCCATATTTTTGCAATTACCCTTCATTTTTCATCATTTTATCAACAACTAAAGTATAGTTTCAATTTATAAAAACAATTATTCAAATTTATTTAAAAAAAAAAACACAAACATAAAATATACTAAAAATTACACATTTAATTAGTTTACGTCATTTCAAAAATCAATACATATATGCTGCTTTTTAGTGATTTAAATTTAAAATTTGGATAAGTGTTGGTTGTTTCCTTTATAAAAGTGTGACACAACTATGTAATTTTACCCATTGGTAGTATGTAGCAAATTATAATTGATGATATTAAAGTTAAACTAGGAGACCATAAATTTAATGTAATTTCATATATGAACCCTTCTTAGGACATATAATGAAGTACGTAATATTAATAATTGGCATGAATTTTAAGTTCTTTCCACATTATTCAAATGGTTTATTGTTATATAATAAATAATATAATACTAGCCCCAACTAACTCTATGTATGGAAAAAATAGATGTGGTGATTAAGAACATTTGAAAATTGAATGGAATGTTGTAGATACATTATCTAATATATGGTCACAACCATAACCAATGGTTATTAACTTTAGTTCCTTGTAACATCACTAATGATTTGATTATGAGCATAGTTACAAATATGAATCTTTGAACCTATGAAAGCATAAGTGTGATGAGATGAAATTCCTCAAAATTGACTCACGCTACCATACATTATTTAAAAAACTAATAAAGTATCCACAAGATAAATAAAATCTAAATAAAGAAAAAAATGATGCAAAATTTCTCTTACACCTTAGACACTCTTGCATTCAACACCCTTATTAATTGAAAAGTGACCCACTCACTTTTATTCAAGTCTATGAGCTAAAATGAAACCAAACTATTCAACCTCTACTCTATAAATTAAGGAAAACAATTCAATTAATTTACCTTCCCATTTTACCAACTATTCCTCACATTTTCCATTTCTTGTTCTTTGCCCAAATCTACAATCAAGAATTTTTTCAATTTCTTTTGCATTCTATGTGCATACCTATTTTATAGGTATAGTTTATTATTTATTTTTGGTCCCTTGAATCCCCTTCATGATACTATCATAAAATAACAATGTTAAATACTAGAGATATACCAAGATCTTCTAGAAATTACACTTCATATTAATTTCTTGAATCAAATTACTTAATAATCCTATGTATAAAATTCTTCACTTTTAGTTTATTATATATTCCATATCGAAACCTTTCCTTCCTAAAGTAAACCATTACTTCATATCCAATTTCATATTATTTATTTCTTCACGTGTTTTTAGTATGGTATCTATTGAAAAGAAAACAAAGAGTCATAATTTACTATAGCATGATGGATAAGGACAAGAATCAAAACATGCACAATTGATTATAAATTAGTACAATTGAATGTAGAGTACACAAATAAAAATTTAATTCATACATATTTCAAATCCATCAACCTTCATATATTAATTATAACATCATATGGTACATATTTATTAGTTCCTCAATACATATTATCTCTTATAAAATGATCTGAATACATTCATATATTCTTCTCTGTCCTTCACACCCACAGTACATATTATTATCATCTTCTCCTACCTGATCTCATATTATAATCTTTCCCTGATCCTATCTTTAAATATATGAATTATATATGCTCATGAATACATATAGTAATGTGTTCCTCATCATGTTCCTTCATTGGTATGCCTCTTTGTTAGTGTTACAATTCATTCATCAATATCATGTTGTTCCATTAGCTTGTGGTAACTTTGACTAGTCCTATCCTACTTGGGCATGTGTTATCTTACCACTAAACTTGTGTTCCCTTGTAGGTTTTCATCATTGGTCTCCATTATATTTCCCTTTTTGGTGTAAATAGGTAATTTAACTAACTAGTTAATTAGTGGGTCCTATTTACATGTTAAGTCCACTTAGGTCCTAGGCATATTTCTAGCAGTCTTATTTTTCTAGACAAGATCTTATCCAATCTTCTTTTCTTAACTTTTATTTAATTCTACTGTCCTAAGTCATTTAATAATGACACAAGTCATTTAATTTTTTTCACTAGGTAGTTCATCACACCTTGTATATATAAGCAAGGTTATTATACACTTTTGTAATACACCTCATCATTATATTTGATAGGTCTTAATATAAAGAAAGCTCATTTCTTGCATACTCTCTTGTGCAAGGTTTTCATTATTTTTGTAGGTGGTCTTGGGTGTTAGGCTAATCTTCAGCTCCTACATGGTATCATAGCCATAGTCATGCAAATTACTTCTTAGATTTTAGGGTAGAGCTATTGCCAAATGATATCTTGGTGAATTTCAATAAAGTTGAGCATGCTCTTCTCTTGTACCATATGGTGATCTGGAGAAAAAGACTAGATTTGGGGTATCTTTTTTCGTGGCTTTGTACTGTAGGTTCATTTTCAAGTATTTTGGGTAAAAAAACCCTTTGATTGAATCCAAAAGGCCTAAAAACCCTATTTTTATATAAGATACTTCATATTTTGAAAAAAATTGGGTGACTATCTTAAATTTGATAGCCAAATGACCATAATGGAGAAAAGTGTTAAATTTAAAAGTTAAAAACCATCATACCAACACTTAGCCCAGTTTGATATCTTCTGGTCACATGGGGTGACCACCCACTAGCCCTTAGGGAGCTTACTTTTTGCCTCAAGTTTTAATTGGGTTATTTTTTAGAATCACCATAACTTTTGACTCAAGCATCAAACTTTGGAAAACAAGATGTTGTCAAAAAGATGGTTCTAGGAAATTTCTAGTGGTTCTAGTTTTATTATCATTTTTTAATCCTAGAATATTTTATTGCTGTTTGAAATCAAATCTCCCATTTGGAACTTTAAGCTCGTACTTTTTGCCTGAATCTTTCTTTTTTATGATTTTTGAGCCATCAAAAATGTATTGAGGATCTCTATCATTGTGCACATGAAATTTTATAGATTCAAAGACAAGTATTATTTATTTTGATTTTTGCATATTTGGATTCTTGTTAATTACTTGAACTTCTTAACTTCTGGAGAGGTTTTGTATCTTTGGGAAGGCTTCATTTATATTATACATCATGTTTGAGGGTTTCTAATTACTTTTTAATTTTAATGTCTTTGTAACTTTGAATATTTATTATATTTCATTATAGGTTTTCATTTCATCCTTCTCCGATTATGTTGAGAAGGGGAAACTATAAATAATAGAGAGATGACATCATGAAACATCTCTGTTGGATTAATTTTTTCCCACATTTGTATGATCGTGTTCCTCCTCCTATTACTAATGGTAAGATATTTTATTGGAATTGTAAAAGGGGTCATGTCCTATGAGTGATTTCTATGCATGTAGAAGATGACATTTTGAATGCTATTGTTTATTTTAAGTCTCCTCATGCTCTTTGGACTAAAATTTGGGAGATATGGAGATACTAATACTCAACCTTTCTTAGATGATCCTATTTCAAACTATTTTTTTCCTCTATGTTTTAGAAAGGATACCCTATGATATGATAATATTCAAGAGTTTGATTATTTGGAGTACTTTGAATCTTCAGAAGATGAAGATGAGGTTTCTTTAGATGATCCTTCTTCTCCTTGAGATATGGTTGTTTTACCTTCACCTTCATTGATTCCTTGTGTAGATTCATTTATTGAGGACCCTATCATTCATGTTCAATAGGATCATTCATCTTTTTTTGGTGATTCCTTGAGAACTTGGAGTGATTAATTCCAAAAAGTATCTTATTGTATTCCTAATGGGATTCCTATTTATTAGACACTGCACATTTGTTTGTGGAATCTCATATTTCAAATTTGAAGGATAAACTTTAGGGGTTATTTCTCCTCTTTGATGGTAGTCATTCACTATTATTGTCAAATCATCTTTACCTTTGGAGACTGTTCAACATCAATTTCCACAGTCCCGACTTGTCACCTTCTTGTTTGATTGGGCATGTGCTTAATTTGATTGTGACATCTTAATCATTAGTGGACACATAGACACATGAGAAGATTTAAAATACATCATCATACATATTTATGACTATTCCTTTCAATTCCTATTTGGAATGGAAATAATTCTTTCATTTGTACTTGGTTTTGTTTCTTTCAAAAGGGAGAATTTTGTTTTTGATATTGCATCATGTTTTATCTTTAGGCACTTACCATTTTTCTAAGAGAATATAAATTATGAGGGGGCTACATAGTATCTCTCTTTCCCTCTTATGGGGAGGGTTATTTATTTTATACTCATGATGGATGTTGTCCTTGGGGGCTACTATTGAGTCATCCATTCATCATCCTTTATTTTATCTTTTCCCTCTTTCGGAGAGAGTTTTTTTTCCCAAGTGGTTTTCCTCATTTCTCCATTAATGAGAGACTACATTTTTACATGGGTACCTCAAATGGCCCCATATTTTGGACCCATCTTTGCATAATTTGTATAATAATTTCTTCTCCCTAAGTTTCACTTAAGCTCAAGGGTGTTGGTATAAATAGGTAATTTACCTAACTAGTTAATTAGTGGTCCCTATTTACATGTTTAGCCCACTTAGGTACTAGGAATATTTTTAGAAGTTTTAGTTTCATAGATAAGATCTTATCCAATGTTATCTTTTTAAATTTTATTTAATTAGAGTTTGTTACGTCATTTAATAATGACACTAGCTATTTAATGTTTTTCATTAAAGGTAGTTCATCACACCTTATCTATATAAGAAAGGTTATTGTACACTTTTGTAACATACCTCGTCATCATATTTGATAGATCTTAATATCAAGCAAGATCATATCTTTTATACTCTCTTGTGGATTTTTTTCATTATATTTGTAGGTGGTCTTAAATTAACCCACATCATCCCATAAATTAACTCACCCATGTCTTGTCCTTAGGACATGTTTCTATCCAACAATGATCCAAAAACTGATGTGAGGCTAGGTTTTATCAAAATTTCTCCTAAATTTGTATTGTTTCTAAGATATTAATAAATTTTATACAAAAAATTGTATCATGGTAAGATATTCTTGTAGATATTCAATAAATGATTGTTTTTATTGGTCCATTAAATAATAGTGTATTGCATGAGATGTACAAGGCTATAATTTTTAATGAGTAATTTTTCTCCTTATGTTTAATAGCAGAAGAAATAGTAAGAGATGCCACTATTTTTTATGCATCCACTAGGAATCCTATTATTAATGATCAATAGAGATTCACTAATTTTATCTACTAGTTCATTTGAGAGATGATGTTATTCCTCTATTCTTGTAAACTTGGTTATCTTGTGTGTGCATTTTTAGCTTATACTATAAGGGATCCATCTAAATCATTCATGACATCATAAGACTTTGAATCTTGTATTATTTTGTTCACCATATTATCTATTTAGATCTTTAATCATTTGGGGGAGGTGGGCCAACCTAAAAAAAACTAGTACTATGTGTTTATATTACTATAGTTCTCTTAAATTTTATTTATCTTTACTTGGCTCGTTATACCTTGCTACACTTAGCCTTGTTATTTCTAATTGTTAGGTCTCATTTTCTACCAAAATATGTTCCTTGAATTTTTATTTTTACTTATCCCAACTCCTTAGTTCTACTAGAACCCATTAAATATTGTGCCTAATCACTAATTTGGTGGTAAATATGTATCTATCGTAACTTCAACATCTATTTTTTAATAGAAACAATTTTATTCTTTATAAAGTGTTTCAATGTTGAATCAATAAATGATCCCTAGTTTTTATTTTTAATATATTTCTCATCTTTAATTTCTGAATAAGAGAGACCTATGCCATATCCACCTATTTTCTTGTTGGTGTCAACATGAGGAAAGTTGGCGCCACACTTATGAAAAATTACAGCTATTTGTAATTTGTAATAAACTCCATAATTTTATCCATAGGGTCAAAAAATTAAGATGATATTGGATTCATTAGGAATTGATCTATAGGGGATTGTTCTCTACTTATTTTTACATAAACCTCTTTTCCCTTTTTCCCTTTGGGCTTCCTCTTTTTTCCCTTGGTTGTTCTCATTAGATTGTTTTGTTTCCTACTATGGATTCTCAAGTTTTACTCTTATCATTTACCTTGTGATACCTTTTGTGAGATTTATTTCATGCCAATTTCCTCCCATACATTTGTTTCTACTTCTTCAATACTAGGTCCTAATATCTTAATTTGAATTATCATTTTTTATGATCAAACTCTCTCCACTTGTAATAGAAGAAGGAATAGCAAGAGATGCCACTAGTTTTTATGCATCCACTAGGAGTACTATCATTAAGGCTCAACAAAGAAACTAATTATGAAAACTATTTTATTCAAGGGATGATGTTATTCCTCTATTCTTTCAAATTTGATTGCCTTGTGTGTGCATATTTTCAACTTGTACTCTAAGGGATCCATCTAGATCATTCATAGTATCATAAGACTATGAAGCTTGTATTATTTGGTTCATAATAGTATCTATATTTTGATCTTTAAGTATTTGGGGAGGTGGGCCTTGACCTAAATGATGCTAGTACTATGTGTTGATATTATTGTAGGTCTCTTTCATTTTTTATTTCTTTACTTGGTTCATTCTACCATGCTATAAAATTATTCCTAATATTTCCAATTATTTTCTCATGTTCTACCAAAATATATCCCATGAGTTTTTCTTTTTGTAGCATCGTAAATTGTCACCCTTGACAATTTCACACTATGTTTTACTCCCCCTAAATTATTGATCCTAGTTGTGTCCCTAATTTCCTAAATTATGCATTCCAAGGCTCATTTTTACTAATTTTTAATAGATTACAAGCATTGAACAAATACATCCATTTAATGCATTGCCCCTAACACTGCATGTCCTATAAAATAGGGCCAAGACCCATTCAACCTAGGACATATGGGTCCTCCTATTGTGTTGAGACCCAATTTTTAATATGTTGATATCAATATTTTAACATTCAAAACCTAACTTGCAAAGGTCAACTATCAAGATCTAATTTTTGAAAAATTGAATAAATATCTAGATAAATACCTAATCTTTTCACCATTTGAAACTAGAAATAAGTAAGAATGAGATGTTACGAGCAAGGATTATTGTCAAGAGAAATATTTCAGAGCTTTATTGTAAGAATTCGAGATCCAAGCATCATGTCAAAGTGTATGTGAGTTAATGTTATTTTATTATCATTGTTTTGTGAAGGCTAACCACTTTTTTAGGTCTCCAAAGCATTCAAGAAATCAAGAAATCAAGATCCAAGACCTTGAGATGATGTGCATGAATTTAGTCCTTCAAGGAAGCCATTGAAGGGTGTTGAGTTGTACAATTTGTGATTTCATCATTCCTTCTTATCATTTATCCTTTCTATCATTAACATTGCCATTGTGGAAGTGGAAACACCTACATAGGGTTTGACTGAGGCAAGCCCCTAAATGACACAATATATCCTCTTTGTGAATGTGTAAATATTAGGTTTCAAGAGGATTCAAGAAAGATTAAAGACAAATCCAGGTAAGTGCAAAAAAAAGGATGGCCAAAAAGGGGGCTTAAGTGGCCACTTTTTTTTTGAAATTGAGAAATACTGACCTTGGACTTGAAATTGAGGATAGTTACACTCAAAATTTTGAGATGAAACACAAATAAGGATCATAGTGATTTGAGTATACTTTCTAAGCTACTAATTTATTTTGAAAATGGTTGAGATTAAGGGGTTCAAAAGAGGGGCCCATAGAAATTGGTGTTGCTTTTGTCAGAAAAAACATAACAACTTTTGTGGGAACGTAGCACGGTGAACCTTTTCTTAGTATTTTTGAAATCGCTTCGATGAGAAATTAGCTAACAGTATATAGTTGATGCATGATTTTTTTGATAATTTTTTAATGAATATTTGATTTTTTACTAATTTTCAAAGTGGACACTTCCTAAGAAATAGAATTTTGGTCATGCTACCCCTACAAATTTTGGAAACTAATTGATTTTTTTTTCAATATTTGTAGAATGGAGTCTAGTTTCTAAAATTGTAATTTATTTGAAATTTGGATGAATGGTTAATTTATAACAAAAAAACACCAAACATTGGTTTTTTCCAAAAAAAAGACACACAAACAAAATAAATTATAGATCAAAGGCTTAACATTGTCAAAAAGTTAAAAAAATTACATCATTGAATAGCTAAGAGAGAGCCTAACATTACCCAAGTGTTCAATTTTTTCGACATTGAAACAACTGCAATCCTGACGGTGAGCATGAACCCGATTATGTGAAATATTGTAGAATTTGCAAATACATGTCTCTGGTTGTTGGGAAGGCCCTCCAAGCCTTTGAGTTGGTATTCCAAGGCAAATCCCAAGCCCAAGGCTTGGGGATTCCCAAAGAAAGATATAAAACGAGTGCGTTATAACACACTGACATTATATATTAGTTTTGCAATGTTTTTTGTGTTTGTGTAGGACATGTCTAGCAAGACATAACACAAGCACATTATAATGCACTCGCGTTATGTCTTGCTTTTTGTTAAATGCTACTCTATTGAATGTATGTTTATATATTTGTATGTGCATGTATGCTTGTATGCCATGTATGTACGCATGTATTCATGTATGTATGTATGCCTACATGTATGTATGTGGGTGATTCCACAATAGTGGTTTACAATTTTTGGCCAAACTGGACACTGTAATTATTATTTTAACTAAATCTTCATATTCGGGCACCTATAGCGGCTAAACCATGAGGAATTTGAAGATGATGCAAACTAGAGTCTCATCAAATTTTGTCAGTAGATTCTAAAAATATTTTTTTCAAAATTTTTGGAATCAGATTGCACTTTTTTTTCCATCTCCCATGAAAACTGGTTTTTTTCAGAAAACAACATTTTAAAAAAGTGACGCTCACCGTATACAACATAAAAAAAATTGTATGAAGGATAAAATTCTATTTTTTTCGAATTTAGATTTGTTACTACAATATCTAGCACTTTTATTTGGTCTCATAGTTTTTTATTGAATATTTTTTCCTTAATCAAGTTTCAAAGTCAAACCAATTGCAATTCAGACATAGGCAGACTGTATACAACATAACTTTTTTTGTATGTATCGAAATTCAATTTTTTTTTTTAATGGATCAAGGACATCAATACCCAACACAAACACATTTTAAAAAAAAATTATTTTGATAATTTCTATTTTTCCACATGTGCAAAACAAAGAGCTTGATTTTCGGTGAAAAACCTATGTTTAATAAAACTAAAAAAACACATACATAGTAAAACCAAAACATATTAAAATTATATTTGTTGGATAGCTTGTTCTGAGGACTACCATCTTCTAGTTGGGTCTGTGAAGTCTCCTCCATTTTCATCCTCAACCTGAGCTTCGAAGGGCAAAAATCTAGAGTCTTTTTGTGTCAGAGGGTGGGAAGTTGTGAAAAAGGGGGTTCGAGCGAACCTAATGGGTTCGCTTGAACCCCCAAGGGTTCACTCGAACCCTTGTTCAGTTGAACTAGGATTTGATCGAACCGCTTTTCCACAATGGGAAATGCGGGTTCCCACATGCAAACCCCTTTTGGGTTCGTTCGAACATTGAGTTCGCTCTAACCCCTCAAAATAATTTTTTTTTGCATGGGTGAGGTTTTTGGAAGTTTTCCTTCCTCACTCGAATTTTAAACCACTTTTGTGGGTTCACCCATGTATGTATGTAAGATTGTATGTACATATGTACATGTATTCTTGTATGTATGTAGGATTGTATGTACATATGTATTATGTTTGTATGTATGTAAGTATGTATGTATCTATGTATGTCTTTAGAGGGAGGGATAATATTAAGAGAGAGAGAGGTAGTGAGAGAGAGAGAGAGTCTTGAGAGAGGGGGAGGGGGTGGAAGGGAGAGACTAAGAGAGAGAGTGGGAGATAAGGGGTTGGAGTGAGAGGGAATTAGATAGATAGAGAGAGAGAGAGAGAGAGAGAGAGAGAGAGTTATGGTAGGGTTCCAAAGGGAGAGACTTCAGATATAGGTAGTGAGATAAGAAACCTATCAAGCCTCTCAGAAACAACATCACTACACCTTTGATTATTCCAAGTGAGATATAGTCATAGTCAATATTTTAGAAGAAATTGAGGATCAAATTCTTAGGGTTCTCAACCTTAAGGCTCTAGGGATCTCAATTTTATGGATGGTATTATTCTTCTTAATCACTTTCCACCTCTTCTCATGGGATTGGCACTCTTAGCTAGCTAAATTATGGAAAGTTTCCTCACTTGGAGTAGACTATTTGTTGTGTTATTCTTAGTAGCCTATAGATGAAGACCAAGAGGAGGATTAACTCACTCATTGGGAGCCTACTAATGCTAGTTCCATCCTCACTAATTTTTGTAGTAAATCAAATGAACTTGATCCCCCTATTGGCGTTCTCATTGTTTAGCGACTTTTTGCGTTTATTGATGTTCAAGACTACACCTCTTTATTCTATTTTAATATTTCTATTTTGGACTTGATCATGTATAGAATGTGAAAGTATTACCTTTTACCACCTACATTATTTGTAAATAATGTATTAAAAAATATTTTTAGTTCTCAAAAATTAGTAAAATCTTTATTCACTAAAACAAAAAATTAGATATCTAAATCATCTCAACTATTATCAACTTAATTATTTTTTATATATCCTTTTTTATATTTTAATTTTAATTAAAAAAAATAAGAGAAAAAATTCAAATGAAATCTAATCTAATTAAATTATTTAATAAAGGTAGCCTATGTGATGCTTAAGAGTATAATTAAAATACAAACATCATTAGAAAGTGTAAGACTTTGTGAAGAGCTAAATTGCTAATGGCATGATAATTTGAATATGATTCAATAATGAGGCACGATCTAAATTCTTAAATATCCAAAAATAAGAAAATAAAAACTACTAACTTTTTATATATCAAAGGTATTTGTTTTATCTCTAGTAAAACAAATATTGCCGAATCTTTTTATTTAAATAGTAAAATAACTAATAGTAATTTATACTATATCTTTAAGAAAATATAATAAATTTATGTATTTCTATCAAAAAGTTGTAAATAGTTGGGGCGGGGGGCTAGCTCTACCTGTTAAAGAATCCTATTGCAGGAAAGAGGTCATGAGGTCTAGTCTCCCCCTTGTCCCTATGGTATCGAAGGGCGTGTTGCACCAACATCACCAACCATGTGAAAAAAGTTTAACAGGTGCACTACAGTTTATAGGTGGCTACTTGATTCCTGCAGTCTAGAAAAAGGTAGCAAATAATTATTCTATTTTTATTGGTCAATATTTATCAAATTAATATATTTTTGTATCATTTTCTCAAATTTAATATATACTTAACTATAAATATAAACAACCAAACTCAAATTACATTTTAATACATATTTTTCTATGGTCTTATCAAGTAAAAAATATAATTTTTGAAATAATAATTATTGAAAAATTTAAGAGTGCTTTGATCCTTGAAGCTAACCCTTTCTCTCCTACTTTACAAGTTAGGCTAGATAAGCTTCACCACCAAAATATAATTATTGATAATTATTTGGTCAAAGGTTCTCTAATCAAAGATAAATTATATTTGTTAAAGGTTAGGGATTGAGCCTCCAAATAATTTTTTCCAAGGTCTTAGAGCTTGTCATACTTCACATGGTATTAAACAAATCAAAGATGGGAAAAATGTTCTTTAATAACTTCTTGATTTTATTCAAGTTTTTGTCAAACACTATGAGAAAGTTTTTAAAGGACAATAAAATTAGTATGAATGCGAGCTTTTATTACAAGGGTTCCTTAAGGTTGTTCCCTATTGGCTTTCCTCCACTCAACAATATTTTTTATGATCAGTTGATCTCCATTGCTAATATCAAAGAAGAAATTCATATTATGGTCAATGTCAAAGACCTTGGTCATGATGGATTCCCTTGTAAATTTTATAAGGCCCTTTGGTATCATGTCAGTGATGACCTACATAAAGTATATCTTGAAGCCGTCCATTCCAAATCATTAGGAAAAATCTAATAAAATAAATATCAAATTCATACCTAAATTTGGAGACCCACATGATATTTATAAATTGAGACCCATTACCTTGCTTAATGTCTCTTATAAGATCATTATCAAAAATTTGGGTCTAAAGTTGGGCCATCTCCTTCCTCAAATCGTGATTCCTGAGAAAACTAGTTTCATCAAGTCTAAATATAAATTAATATAATTTTAGTTTGGGAAGGTATGAAATGGGCATGATGTTCTCAAATACAAGCTATGTTCATCAAAAATGATTTTTCTAAGGCTTACAAATGAATTGAATGGCCTTTTATTCTAGCTATGTTACAAGCCTCAGGATTTGGGTCTCGATTAATTCAATTTGTTAGAATGCTTCTATAGATGAATCTACTTGCATTAATATCAATGGTCAATGATCTAGAGTGCTTATAGGATTTTCAAGTCCATTAAAGATATGATTGTCCTCTACCTCTGACTCTATATGTGCTTTTTGTTGAATGATATGTTTACCTTCTAGATCATTATGTGTCTCAAGGACTAGTTAATGGTATCTCTCTACCCAATTCCTCAAATCAACTTGTTAATAGCCATTTTTAATAATTATTTTCTCTCTCTTGGAAGAGGAGAATAATATCAATCAACCCTTTCACTATCTAGATATTTTTTATAAAGCCTATAGTTCTGATCATGGTGAAATTTTTAGATTTTTGGGTATTCTCTTTCCTTTCCAAGCATCTCAGGTACATCCTTGTGGCAAGTTGTTCTTGCCAAAATAATAAAAAGAAAACTTATTGGTTCACAAAACCTTTACCTTTGGTAGGAAAATTCTAGGTTTGATCTAAGATCCTCACTATCATTCATGTTTATTAATGTTCATTTAGGATTCCCTTTAAGGTTTCACACATGAATTAAGCGTATTTAAAAAATCACAGGGAATTTTATTAGGTGGTTTGGGATTTTTGCTACCTCTCTCAAAAGTTTAGAGGATGGGAATTATTATCCACTTACCTTCTGGGTTTGACTCTCTACACTAAATAGATTTTTCATGCCATTAAAGGCAACAAATATTAAAAAGTTTAGTATGATAGTGTATCTCTTCTTGTCATCTTGTTGAGTGGCTTTCTTGGAAGAAGATTGAACTTCATACCATTCTAACTATGAAAAATGATGTTAGATCTAAGGGAATTTTGTGATAAAATCATTTGGATGACTTGAGAATCCATGAGACCTCAACTTATTTAAAATGGTTCTAGCTTCTATAATGGTCTCTCCAAAAATTAATAGACTATTTGGTGGTTTCTTATTTTTTAAGGTAATAATATTCCTCTTGCAAAGATGCCTTTGGTTTGTTCTCTAAGTTTTTTTTTTAACTGATTAAAACTACTCATGACCTTGTTTCCAAAACTTCTATCAAACTTGTCCTTTCAATGAATGAAGCCAAGGCCATGTTTCATCCTTCTAATCAAAATAATGAAACTTTTGATATGGATATTGGGGCCATCTTGAATGATATGATTCACAAAATTGGTATCAATACCAGAAAATTTTGGTGGAAAGATTAGAAGTGGTGTCTAAATACTAATTTTAGAATTATAAGCCTTGGCAAGGATATCATTATCTCTCTCCTCATTTTTCCATGCTTCCCACCTTGAATCAACAGTGGAATTTGTAGTCGCCAGTTTAAGTTTGGAAATGTAAATTCGATACCATCTAGTCGATAATTTTGGAACCAAATTTGGCTCACTTTATCTAGAGTCTTCTTTTTTAACACCTCTTAGTTGGCTTCAGGTTATGCCATTTGTGAGTCTCTAACCCCTAGTGTCCCTTTTGTGGACTATAGGAGTCTCTTAAGCACCTTTTCTATTTTTATCCTAGAGCTTAGAATATTTGGACCTAGATACATGACTTTTTTAAGCCATTCAAACTAAAAAGAAAATTGTGGTATATGGTTCTTTAAGAAGATTGGCCTTACATCCCACACCAATTAACTTAGATTTGGCATGATTTTAGGGTGGATGTTATGCTCAACATATGAAAAGATAGAAATATTACTAAAATATTCAATTGTTTTATGAATCGTCATGTTTTTCTTTATGCTAAAGCTATAATTAATTTTATGTTTATTGCAAATTCAAGTGTAAGCCAATAAATTTGAACTTGAGGTGGTTCACCTATAGGTGTTACTAGATCACTAGGGTAATGCCCCTTGTGCTATTGCTAGATTTCCTCTATCTCCCTCCTCCTCCTAGGGCCACTTCCCTCCTCATGGGCACCATTGTAGATGCAACCTCTCTACCCAAGGAAATTGGGAGAATCACTCACAAGCTTCTCCCCCTACTATGAGAAGGTATTGTGGCTAGTAAGGCTAGTTGTGGCCTTCTCCTTGGTGCTCCACTTCTTTTCCAATTATGAGAGGAACTAATGGATGGTCTATACGGGGTGCTATTGGTTGGTTTGACTCCAGAAAATTCCCTCGACTGGCTCTTTCTATCTTGTTTGGTCATGCAAATGAAAAAGATAATAATAAGGAAAAGGATATTGATGGATGAGACCCTCCTATGGAGACTCTAGACCATGCTAATGCAGGGGTAAAACCAAATGATTGAGTTCTTTCTCCTCCTCCTCCTTCCTTTGCTACTACTCTCACCATATAGTAGTTTTGTTTTATGATTTTATGTTCGGAACTGATGCCTTGTCTAGACTCTAAAGATATAACTGTTTCACCACACTTTTTTGTTAATATGTGTAACACTATTTTACAAATAATAATTAAAAAACAAAACAAAACACAAT
This sequence comes from Sequoiadendron giganteum, assembly GCA_007115665.2. Lineage (NCBI taxonomy): Eukaryota > Viridiplantae > Streptophyta > Pinopsida > Cupressales > Cupressaceae > Sequoiadendron > Sequoiadendron giganteum. The sequence continues at coordinate 132,328,753 of CM021104.1, forward strand.
ATACATTAATTTCCTTAAATGAAACTAAACAGACAATGTTGTTTGTATTTAGAGTTTTAAGCTTTACCATATTAATTGTAGTTTATTTGATTGTCTTATGCCACGAGAGTATGTATCTTACTTGTTTACTTTGGTACTCTAGTGTTGCAGATTTTCTATTTCCCTCTCTCACAGAAATCATGGAAACAGTAATCGAAACGGACCATCACACTAAAAATCCAGTTAATCTATGCCTAGTGGAAAACAGGCAGGGATTGAAGCTCCAATTTAGAACACCTTACTGAATCTAAAACAGTGAACAACTTTCTCAGAAAGTATTCCTTTGTGCATACGTATCTTGCTATTAAGAACAATCGCGCACTTACTGATCGCACAAGCCACAACTTACCTGTCCATTAACACATCATTGCAAACATAAGTATGATTATATTATGATAGCCTAGGGAATTAAACTCTGATCGGTAGTAAGATAAATTTCAATATTGACCGACAGGTACAACTGGATCGAAGGGGACAGAACCCAGCAGAAGAATGACGGTTCTGTGGTTCATAAACTGATAGAGAGATCAAAGTTTAATTGACGTGAATATGGGTTTTAACATGATAGATTTCAAGAGGTCCATTTTCTTAAGAACAAGGTTTGGACTTTGGAGTGACTTCTTCAAAAGATCCAAAAGCATATCCGATTTTAGGACTCGAATGATAGAAAAATCTATCCGTTATTTAGCCTGATTATGGACCACAAACTTAATCTGCGTACAATCTACTTCAGAGATGTCTATTGTTTTAATTTCTACTTGTCATCTCATCTTCCAAGGCGTTGTACTTTATTCACAAAGCCCTGATGGAGAGCTCTGTTTAACAGATAGCCAGTTTTCAGTTTTTAAAGATAAATAGTCGTTCTATTTGTAAAAAGACGAGACTTAGAAACCAATTGTTAATTAAGCACACCAGCGATAAAGATGAAGAGTCCACAGAAGGCTTAAAGTTTTACACAGTTCACATTTGCTTTACTGGTCCTCTTCTTTCACGGCCCATTTTAATATTGAAAAGAAAAAACCATGTTCATATGGTTCTCAAACCCTGCATCTTCTATCCTCACCTTCAATACATACAGAATTCCTATGGGGTAAGGGAGTCCTCACTGGAAGCTACTTAAAGGTTAGGCTATTCAACCTTTAGCCTAAGCAAGTTTAAGATAATCCCTTCTGCTAGGAGTGATTCCTCCCATTAATGGGGATAGATAAAGAGAGTGCATTCCAATAGTGGGGGTAGATAAACCATTGTGAATTCCAGTGAGTTTTTAGTGATACGTATAATATCTCTTCAAAATTTCTTTTTTGGATTTGATTGTGAATTTTTTCTTTCATCAAGATTTCAGATCATATTTTATGTTCTATTATCAAGATGAGATTATAAGAGAAGAGAAATTAAAGATGAATAACAAACCTTGTTAGCTAAAACAAGGAAGGGATAAAGATGATGTGGGAACCAAGAAAAACCCAGTGTGGAGAAAGAACAAGAAATCTGTTTCTTAAGAAACTCATAATTAAAAAAAGGAAAATGATAAAAAGAGGAACAATATAACATCAGAACTGCAAGATAATGGTATAAACAAGGATCATAGAGCATGATCTCGAATACTAATGGAGAAAAAAACATACACAATCAAATCAGCAATACTCAGACTAATAATAATAATTTATCAACCATAACATATATTGGAATCTGCCCCTACTTTAAGGCCTTTGTTGAAGTTTGGGTTCAAACCTCTTTGATTGTCTATTGTTGGTTTTGGGTCATTCCAAAACCTGTATTCAGTTCCTTGCTCCTTTCAAAATTTGTGTTGGTCTCATTGTTCTCCTTGCTGTTTGGGAAACTTGTCTTGTTTACTGTTTTTCTTAATCTCACCGTTGATGAGATTTGTTTTATCTTTTCTCTTTATGGCTGATCTGTAGGCTCTTCCCATCTTTACCATAATCAAAACATATATTGAAATACTTAATATATAATCAAAGTAACTTGCTAATCCTAACATATATTGATATACTCAAAATAATTGAGACAACTTGTAAACCTTATATTTAAATCTTAGAAACTCTAAATTCAGATGATTTACCTTAAATAGAGGTTGTGAAAAATGAAATTGTGAATGCCTCTAATAGCTAAGTTAGAACCCTAGATAAAACACATGTTTGCGCCCAGACCCTCACCAACTAAAAACCATGGGGAAAGCAAAATAGGAATTTACCGCTATAAAAATGAAACCTGCATAAAATAGAAGAGCCCTGAGCCTCAGCAGCTCAAAAGTTTGGTAAGGAAGAAAAGAAGAATGGGAATTATCAGTATACCAAAAGCTTACATAATCTGAAAGTGATTTACACTTTAAATTGTCTGTTATTTCGATTCACAAGCAATTTTCTTATTAATTTATAAGAAAAAAAGTTATTGATCAAATGTCATTGTTTTCATTTTCTTTTAGTAAATCCTCATAATACATCATATAACCGTCACCATTACACTGAATTTTCTTTAAGGTAGAAAAATGTAGTTATCACGCAATAGAAACCGAAGTGACAAACTGAAAATGATACAGATGTGAAATGAAAACAATGGAATAGATGGACAACCAAACCAGTTACCAAGACAATAAAGAATGGGTTACTTCCAAGTTCCCTTCTCCTTCCTCAACATCCTAGTAAGTAATCGAAAGGAACAGCAGTGAATAGAAAAACCTAAAGAACCGGTTGTTAAAATAACTGGTGAGATATTCTATCTGGGACATAATGCATTCTTTGGTAACTCTAGGTAATCTTGAAAGAAATGATTTTTCCTGTCTCTTTTCAAATTTTAGCCTTCAAATTTATTCCTGAAAATTTTGAATATTGAATTTCTTCTCTCACTGCATGTCTGAGCACGTTCATGTTTATATCTTATTTTGATCAACCCTAGATGTCGCAAAATGTTTCTATTTTTTCCAACAATTAATCTGTTATTTCAAACTTTTGGAACTATTTCGTTACTTTGCAATAGATTATTTTTAGTAGGTATGTTTAGACAATTTTAGGATGTGAATTTGAAGTTGAAATGCAAGTCAAAAATAATTTATTAATTACATAGGAATTATTATTATTATTTTAAAATTAAATATTATAAATATGGTTTATAAATAAATTTAATTTTTTTATAATTTAAAATTAATTAAAATTTTAAAATATAGTCTTTAATATAAGTTAATTTAATTAAACTGTTATTTTATATTTATTTTAATATAATAATTTAATTGTTAAATTAATAAAAATGATTTTGATTAAAATATATAATTATAAAGATGATCATCAATTTTATATTGGAAATGGATATATGTGTCTATTTAGTATGGTGAATGCATTTTTTTTTATCAAAATAACAATTAATTGAGATTTTAAAATATTGTAAGTTATATTTTATAAATGGAAGTTATTTTTAAGTACATTTAATATGTTAGATATATATTGTTTTTATAGATGGACCATCACCTCTTAACTGTGAAATTAATAGTTTGATGATGTTAGATTTATATGAAATAATTGGAATTTGAAAGTGAGATTATTGAATTTCGTGTGACTAAGATGGCTTTGGAAATTATTTCAAGAGTTTTTATTCTGAAATTATTAGGAGACCTTTCAAATTATTTTGAAGCAAGAAACAATCCAAAATACTTCAATGGATGATCAATTTATATGGCTAAAAAATATCTCAAGAAAATGCAATGTGAATGCTATATATTGTTTTGTGAAGGGAATCTTCTTTTGATTGGTTGGCCAATAAAATTGGTTTGGAACAAGTCTTCACCTCTCAAGTCCATTCTTTTGTATGGATGCTAGGTGAAAATAAGATTTTCACTTGGGACAAGCTACCAAAAAGAGGCTTCTAGGATTCGTCTCATTATTGTTTATGTCAAAAGAGAGAAAAAAGAGGCAATCATTTTTGTCTTCATTATGAATATGCTAGAAACATTTGGAGTAATCTCTTATTAAAATTAAGAGTGTAATATGTATTTTTCTAATTTAATAAAAATTTATCCTTAGCTCATACCTAAAAGAATAATATAATTTTCCAACCAAAATTAATGATCAAGGAAACATTATTGAAGGATATACAATCCTCATTTTTTCCCTATTTCCCTATCACTAATTTGGAGAAATTTATGTTTGATAATTAGAGAAAAACCATTTATATATTCATTAAAAGGATATTCAATAGGAAGAAAAGAAAAAGAAAATAAAATGGATTTCTCCTTATAAGGGATTCCTCAAGCTTAATTTGGATGGGACTACAAGAGTAAACCATGAATGGATTGTTGGGATTAGTCATGTCATTCAACATGGAAATCATAAGCCTCAAAAATTGTATATAATTATGTTTTGATGATATATAATGTATTATCTCTAATCATCATTGAGTAGGTAAAATGGGACATCCATGTGAGAGTAGGGATATTATTTTTTATTATTTATTCACCAAGATACTTGTGATACTTTTTAAGAAGACATTGAATATGGAGGTTACATTGAAAATATTATGTAAAAAGGCATTGAATAGGAAGGTTACATGGAAAACATCAAAATTGAGAGCTACTAAGCATCTTTTCAATTTAATTAATGGTTTGACCAAAATACCCAATGCCCTCGTGGAGCACCTAAATCTGAGAAAGTGGTTGATTTGACTATTATGATAGAATCCATGATGTGTATGAAATGTATAAGATGTATAAGATAATTACTTGTTATCTTAGGTTGTATGAGCATGACCATAGGGATTTCGGATTTTCACTATCACTAATAGTTTTAGATCACTTATTGGTTTCTTATTTTCAATTTTTTCATAAATTGGAGGCATGTCATAGATGTTTTGTTATGCAAACAAATATGGGCGCCAAAAAATGGTAAAACATATTTTGGAGATAAAATAAAATATAATGCATTCACATCATAAAAATATAAAATACTCATGTTACAATGTGAGCCCATTAAGACTCAATTGTATTACAAATGTGAGCACATTTAGGCTTAACTAATCTAAACCTATACTTTCTTGTGTTATGAATTGATGCAGGAGCATCGAAGGTGAAATGGCAATCATGTATCACCAAAAATATTTTTTTTCGATTTATTTGTTTTCAATAAGGGCTTAGGGGTTAGGAGAATAAATATTTTAATTTGCAACTTTGTAAATTCCCTTGTGAAAAAATTGCACATGTAAATTTGGTGGAATTATGTTCCAATAAATGTTTCTAAGGCATAAATGGGGAAATATTCCTTTTGGGCATCCCTTTTCTTGGTGGAGACCAATTCGGGTGCATGTGCTTGCATGTTCAATTGTGTTCCTTGCATGTATTTGCATGTTTGTACATCACAAGATTTGTATCATGTTGCATGAGCTTATTTGGAGCCATTAGAGTCATTGGGAATCTATGAAGGTGCCATAGTTAGGAAAGATCATTGGTGAAGAGCTAGGCACCCATATGTGGGTCATATTTGCAATTAAGTATTTTATATTTAATATTTTATTCTCCTCAAAGTTGGGCATGGGATTTCAAGGTGGTAATATTTGGTTGTTTTAAAAATCAATAATAGTTTTCTCCTCACACATTCTCCTAATATTGATTCTTGTTCATTTGGAGAAGGGGGCTTTTTGGGAAGTTGTGGTTGCATACCTAGATTTTTTTAGAATGAAGCTAGAATTTTGAAGACATTATGTTACAATTTTTTGTATGTGTGAAGCCTAGGTTTTAAGGAAGCATATAAGCTCCATGATTATGTAATTTATTTTCAGATTTTGAATACAATTTATGTTACATATTTATCTTCCATAATTTGTGTTACATTGTAATTTGCTACCTTCTTGTATAGTGTATAGTGTATTGTGTGTGTTTGGTTTTAGATTTGAAAGAGAGAGTCTCTCTTTCATCAGTGGTATCAGAGTAGTTTATCTTGAGTCTACAAACAAAGCACCAAAGAGAGGTAGTTTGTAGTAGGACCTATGAGTTGTGGGTGAAGATAAAAATTCCTCCAAGAGATTCCCAACATGATAGAGGTAGAGGCAAAGGTGGAGGAAGAGATCCTCCTAGAGATGAACTTAGATCCCTCAGAAGGCAAGTTGAGGTTTTGCAGGAAGAGATTCGTAAAAGGGATGTGCATAGAGAAGGAGATGATAGTGAAGAAGAAGTTGAGGAGGAATTTGAAGAGGAAGAACAAGATCAAATGGATCCTAGGGAAATCGGATTGTTGAGAGCCATCTCTCAACTTGGAAATAAGCCAAAGATGGAGGTTTCAAATTTTAATGGAAGCTTAAATCTAGAAGAGTTGATAGACTAGATTAATGACATGGAGGAGTTCTTTGAGTTTAAGGAGATTGAAGACCCTCATAGGGTGAGGTTTGAAAAAACAAAGTTAAAAGGGCATGCTAGAATTTGGTGGAAAGAAATTTAGCTTGAAATAGGAAGAAGAGGGAAAGATAAGATTTTTAGATGGGATAGAATGGTGGAGAAGATGAATCTAGACAATTCATTCTAGTAGATTATGAGTTGGAGCTACTTAAAAAGATGCAAAATTTGAAACAAGGAATGAGAACTGTGAAGGAGTACATGGAAGAATTCCATAAGGTTTTAATTAGAACATGACATTTTGAAGCAAGCAAGGAAAAGTTAGCCCATTACATGAATGGGTTAAAGCCAAGCATATAAGAAGATTTTCCATTAGTGAGAATGTACACCATTGAGGATGCATACTAGTTTGCATTGAAGGTAGAAGAAAGATTAAACAAAAAATATGAGAGTAAACAAAGAGGTAGAGGTCATGGTGAAACGACTAGAAGACGAAGCTATGATGAAAATAATAATAAAAAAAAGGTTTGAAGACCAAGATAGTAGAAAAAATTAGAAATCAAAAAATTATTACCCTCTGAGAGATCAAAATCCAAGAGGCAGAGGAAGATTAGGTAGAGGGTTCAAAAGAGGTAGCTTTCACGAAACCTTTTTTTGATGTGGGGAAGAGGGACATAGAGCATATGACTGCCCTCATAATAAATAAAGGACCAATAAAATACCTGAAAACCATGCTAGAGTAGAAAACATGAATGAAGAATTGAAAGGGTCATCACACTCCAAAGAAACCAAAAGAGGAGAAATTTTGATGACTAGATGAGCCTTGTTGAATGAAGACAATGAGCCAATGCAAAGGATGAGTTTGTTTAGAACAAGATGCAATGTGAATGGAAGGTATGTAGTGTGATCATTGATAGTGGTAGTACTGATAATTTGGTTTTCCAAGAGATGGTGAGAAAATTACAACTTGTGAGAAGAAGACACATGCATCCATATCGAATTGCTTGGATTCAAAGTGATTAGAAACTTTTGGTCAGAGAAATTTTTTAGGTAAAGTTTAAGATAAGAGATTATTTTTATGAGATTTGATGTGATATTATTCCTATGGATTCTTTTCATGTGTTGTTAGGGATACCATGGAGATTTGATAAGAAATCCATGCATGATGGGTATGCTAACACATACTCATTAACGAAGGATGGGGTGAGACATAAGTTGAAGCCATTGAAAGAGAAAATGGGTAAGGTTTGCAATAATGCAAGGATTTGTTTGGTTGATGCTAGGAATTTTTTAGATGGTATGAAGCATGAGAATGTTTTGATTTGATTCCAAGAGCTATTAAATAAGAACTAGTGGAAGATGTTCCTATGGAAGTTGCATATTTGTTGCAAGAGTTTCTTGATATTATTTTAGATAATGTACTAGAGGGGTTGCCACCTACGAGAAGGATAAGTCACCAAATTGACCTGATACCGAGAGAAATTTTTCCTAACAAAGAAGCCCATAGAATGTCCTCTACAAAGAGTGAAGAGCTAAATAGGAAAGTTCAATAATTGTTGCAGAAAGGCTTGATTAGAGAGAGCCTAAGTCCATGTGCAGTTCCTACTATTTTGGCACCAAAGAAGGGTGAAGAATGGATAATGTGCACAGATTCAAAAGGTATAAACAATATCACTATCAAATACTAGTTTTCATTACCAAGAATAGATGACATCATGGATTGTTTGAGTGGGGATGAATACTTCACCAAGATTGACTTGAAGAGTGGCTATCATCAAATCCACATTAGAGAAGGTGATGAGTGGAAGATAAAATTCAAGACCAAAGAAGGTTTTTATGAATGGTTGGTCATGCCTTTTGGACTAACCAATGCACCTAATACATTTATGAGATTGATGAATGAGGTATTGAAAGAGTTTTCGAGAAAAAATGTTATTTTTTATCTTGATGACATATTCATATTTAGTAAGACATTAGAAGAGAATTTGATGCATATTAGATTTGTTTTTGAAAAGTTGAGAGAAGAGAAGTTTCTCATTAACTTTAAGAAGTGAAAATTTATATGAAGAGGGAGTTGGTATACTTGGGGTTCCTTATTTCAAGAAAGGGACTCTAGATGGGTTCAGAAAAGGTGAGAGCTATCTTAGAATGGCCTACACCTAGAAGTGCTACAAAGGTGAGATCATTTCATGGTTTGGAAAGTTTTTATAGGAAGTTTATTAGAGGTTTCAATAGAATTTGTACACCACTAAATAAGACCATGAGAGGAGACAAAAGAGATTCCAGATGGACTACAGAGGAAGCAATAAGTTTTGATTTGTTGAAGGCTAAAGTGATGGAGCAGCCAGTTTTAGCACTTCCAGAATTTAGTAAAGAGTTTCAAGTTGATTGCGACGCAAGTGGTAATATGATTGGAGTTGTCCTAAGACAAGAAGGTAAACCTATTGCTTAATATAGTGAGAAATTAAATGATGCAAAAATAAAATATTCAGTTTATGATCAAGAATTTTATGCTATTGTGCAAGCACTAAAAAAGTGGAGACACTATCTTTTTCCTAAGGAGTTTTTTTGTTTACTGATCATCAAGCACTTCAATATTTGAGTACTCAAGGGAACTTAAATCAGAGGCATATGAAATGGGTAGAGTTCTTATAAAGTTACACTTGTTTTGAAACATGTAGAAGTGGGAAGTCTAATAGGGTTGCATATGCTTTGAGTAGAAGGCAAGGTTTGTTGATTGAAATGTAGGTTGAGGTTGTTGGATTCAATGAGTTGAAGGAGTTGTATGAAGAGTATACATATTTTGGAAAGGCTTGGAAGGCTTTCAAAGAGACTATTGATGCTGATAGGACCAAGTGGTTGGGGGTATGTGTAGGATCATCATAGAAAAAATAAGCCCTTAAGTGGCAATAAAAGTTAGAAAATCAGAGTTAGGCAACTCGACGTAAAAATTTGAATAAGTTATCTATATTATTTCAAAAATATGTAAGAATAGAATTTGTAGAAAATTGAATGAAGTTTCTAAACTACTAGGTTTATTTATTTATTTTTAAAATCCATTTGGTGAAAAATTGAAATTTCAATGCAGTAGTACTTAAATTTCAAGGAAAAATAAGAAGTAGGTGTCTGTCTGACCACCCTAACTAGAATAAAATGATAATATTTTATATATAAGTAGGGGACTCATGTCTCAATGTGATGCATATTTTTTTGTAATTTTTTTCCAAGTAAATAATTAATTATGATTTTTTTATTACAAATTTTAAAAAATATAAAAACTTGTATGTCTAACCACCTTAACCTAGTCAAAAATTCATGAAATTCAATTTTTTTTTTTTAATCCTATAGTATGTGAAGCATAGAATATGACACATGTTTCAGATTCAAAAAATGTGATACCTTTTGAAAGTTATAGATGTTTTTCAATCAGCCTATCAATCAAGACTTTAGTCGTAATTCAAATTGAAAATGAATAATAATTATTTATTAAATTCAAAGTAAAGCATAATTTATATTGGTGGAAAGTTGAGAATCTCCTTTAAAAACCCTTTTCATTTCATTAATTTTGTGTAAAAAAAGGTCATCAGCCACATGGGCCATCATATCACTTAGATATCGCCACTTTTTGGTCCATCATGATCCCGCACATACCCTTGGATTATTTAATTCAAGATGGTATGTTATTCAGAGGTAATAAGTTGTGCATTCTTAGAAGTTCAATGAGAATGAATTTGGTTAAGGAAAAACATAGTGGAGGACTTACAAGATATTTTGGTTTTGATAAAACCATATCACTTGTTGGAGAGAAATATTACTAGTCTTAGTTGCAAAAACAATAAAAAAATGTGCAAAGTTGCAAGATTTGTCAAGTGGCAAAAGGGACTAGTCAAAACAAGGGTTTATATTAGCCTTTATCAATACCCGAGAGGCCATGGGAAGAAATTAGTATGGAATTTTTTTTGGCTTTACCAAGGACCCAAAGGGGATATGATTTTATGCTTGTGGTGGTATATAGATTTTCAAAGATGGCTCATTTCTTTCCATGTAAAAAGGCTAATGATGTTGTGCATGTTTCAAAATTATTTTTTCAGGGAAGTAGTGAGGCTACATGGTCTTCCAAAGAGTATTGTTTCAGAGAGAAACAAATTTTGTGGGATACTTTTGGAGGAAATTATGGAAGAAGATAAGGACTAATTTGAAGCTTTTCTCAGCCTAACATTCTCAAACATATGGTCAAACAGAGGTGGTAAATAGGAGTTTGGTTAATTTGTTGAGATGCCTAGTTGGAGATAAGCCAAAGGGGTGGGATATGATTCTACCTCAAGAAAAAATTGCATATAACAACTTAGTGAATAGAATTTTAGGTAAGTCTTCATTCCAAATAGTTTATGGTAGTAGCCCAATAGTTTTTTCAGATCTGAAAAATATTGGCAATGTTGAAAAGAAAAGTGCAGAATAGAGGACTTTGTTGATCACATAAAGAGCATACATAAGGAGGTAAGGAATCACATCAATAAAATAAATTTTTAGTATAAATCTAAGGTTTATTTGAAGAGGATACATAAGGAGTTTTAGGTTGGTGATGAGGTAATGGTACACTTGAGGAAAGAAATATTTCTATTTGGTACCTACGACAAGCTAAAAATGAAGAAGTTTGGGCCTTGTAGAATTATGAGTAGGCATGATTCAAGTAATGCATATGAAGTAGAGTTGTTTAGTGGGCTTTATATTTCACGTATATTCAATATTTATGATCTCACAAAGCTTCATGAATATGAAAGTGTTGAAGGTACAATGGGTGAACCAATTCATATATTTGCACCTACTTCAGAAGAGGAGAAGATGGAGGAAATTTTGGACAACAAGGTGAGTAGGAGCACAAGGCACAAGAAGTATATGGAGTACTTGGTAAAATGGTTTGGAAGACCTATTGAGGACTCATATTGGTTGTCAGAAGTTGAGGTTAATCATCTTGGTTATCCTCTTGAGAAGTGACAAGGTAACTTTTCTTCTATCCTGAGTGTTTGATGTAGGAGCATCCAAGATGAAATGGCAATCCTATATCACCAAAAATATTATTATTTCGATTTGTTTTTTTTCAATAAGGGCTTCTAAAGGGTTTAGGAGAATAAAAAATTTAATTTGCAACTTTGTAAATTCCCTTGTGACAAAATTATAAATATAAATTTGGTGGAATTATGTTCCACTAAATGCTTCTAAGGCATAAATGGGGAAATATTCCTTTTGGGCATACCATTTCTTGGTGGGGACCACTTGGGGTGCATGTGCTTGCATGTTCAATTGCATGCATTGCATGTATTTGTATGTTTATGCCACAATATTTGCATGTTGTTGCATGATCATATTTGGAGACATCAGAGCTACGAAGAATCTATGAAGGTGTCATAGTTGGCCAAGATCATTGATCAAGATTCAAGCACCCATATGTGGGTCATATTTGCAATTAAGTATTTTATTCTCCTCAAAGTTGGGCATGGGATTTCAAGGTGTTAATGTTTGGTTGTTTTGAAAACCAATAATTGTTTTCTCCTCACACATTCTCTATATATTGATGCTTGTTCGTTTGGAGAAGGGGGCTTTTGGAGAAGTTATGGTTGCATACCCAAATGCTGCCAGAATGAAGCTAGAATGTTGAAGACAATATGTTACATATTTCTATATGTGTGAAGCCCAGGTTGTAAGGAAACATATGAGCTCCATGATTATGTAATTGATTTTCAAATTTTAAATACAATATATGTTGCAGATTTCTCTTCCATAAGTTGTGTTACATTGTAATTTGTTTCCTTATCACATAGTGTATTTCATGTGTTTGGTTTCAGATTTGAAAGGGAGAGTCTCCCTTTTCATCATGAATATCATAAAATAAAAATAAATAGCAGCCACAAGCTGCCCTTTCTCATTCTATTTTTTGATTGGAAACAAAATATGAGTGAGGAAAATTTGCATCATGTTTCTAAGATGAAATGAAGCCATCTCTATATTTTTATCAATGCCCCAATATGCAAGAGGTAAGTTAATAATTTTCTTGATAATTTTAGTTAATATTAAATTATTTCTTTCAATATTTTTATTTGTTGATTTTTTCTTTTCATTCAACCTAAACCCTTCTCCACCTCAAAAACATCCTTCACCTAATAAATGTGTGAATAAAATTGGATAGAAGAATATGATCAATAAAACCTCACTCAAACTCCTACAATTCACATGAATCCTCATAAACACCCAAGCAACTATTTTAGGGTAAGTTAAAAATAATAAAATTATGATTATGGAGATCAATGTAGCTCATAAATGGGGTTTACCAAAAAATTTTGAACTCCTTTGATAACTCTAAACTAATGGTAAGATAGAATACAAAATGGAGGCCTCCATAGTTGGGTTGGTCAAAACTCAACTTTGATGGGGCTATGCAAGGAAACTCGGGTCTTGCTAGTATGGGGAGGATAATAAGAGATTTTGAGGGTATGTTTATTCTTGGATATGCAAGGGGTATTGGAGAAAAATAATCTATGATAGCTAAAGCTATGGCTATTTTTGGTGATATCAAAATTTATTTACCTTTAAGGATTAAAAGACTACAGGTGGAAGGTGACTCTAAAACTATAATTGATGTTATTAAAGGAAAATGTTATATTTATTGTTCTTGTGATGATATTATCTTGTATATCTAGAATATCCTTTTGAATTTGGAAATAAAAAATATTTCTCATATTTATAGAGAAGGCAATAAGGTCATGGACGCAATGGCCAACTTAGGGATATCTTTGGATTCAACTAGATGTTTGAGAGACTACTCTTCTCTTCCAACAAAATTCAAAGGTCTAATACTAGAAAAATAAAGAACTAGTATCCAAAATGGGAAGTATTAGACACACAAGACAATTGAGAGGGAGGTGAATCAATTGTACATTCAAAAATTCAAATCCTCATTAATCTTCAAACCCTTATTAAGAATTAGCATGAATGTAAACAAACTAAAACATAAACACATTGACAACCATATACCATAGAACACCAGATTTACATGGAAAACTCTAATTAGGAAAAAACCATAGTAAGGCTTAGCTCACATATATATGAATAACAACATTGAATACAATAGGCTCACTATCAAAAGAGATCACTACCCAAAAGGGAAGAATGGATCACTTCCAAGGGATCACTACACAAAGGACTCACTATTTGGAATAAAAGAATAGAAAAAGACTGTTACAAGGAGGTTAACTACCTCATAGCAACAAGAAGATCCACCACAAAAACTCTACACCATCCACAACCTTTGAATCACTACCTCTAGCAACTTCAAGTTCACTCAAATGTAGACATTGTTTGCTCATTGCATTTGGTAGCCTTAGGAATTTAAGCTTGCACTCAGATTACAACTCTTGATCACATTTACAACCACAACACACCTCACACACCACACACATCTCCAAAAATTAACCTTGATTATATATCCTCCATGACCTCAAGCAACCTTATTTAGGTCAACCTCAATGAAACGTGTGCACCTCAAATGTGCAACCAACAAATAGGTCAGCATCAAACACTTCCACTATAGAAATAATTGAAGGCAGACCACACTAAGTTAACCAAGACTCAAATCTACATCGACATGCTTTACCAACCAAAAAATAATTTCCATAATTAGTGCTAGCATGCCAGGTCGGCCAAACCCACACAAACGTTAACAATAAACTACATACACACCTCTCTAGGTCTAAAAAAAACATGTAAACCACATAGAAACTCTCTAGAATATCCACACAACATTCCAAAATATTTTGGCACCATCTGAATAGTTTACAACACTGCCAAAACCACCTGCAATTGAGAGTACTACCATCTTGTGCAACTGGAAACACTGCCACAAACATACAACTCACTAACCAACCTTGTGGAACACTTGAACACACAACACTCCAAGGGAAGGTAGATACAAAAAATATTAGCATGCTCCCAAATTCATAAGACAAGAAACCTCAATGCAGAGAAATGTGGAGCAATCACATTTCTTTTAGACAACCTTCTTCATAGGAAACATATTGTGAAACACAACCTCTATCGTCGCATGATATAGAACCTAAAACTCTAGATATAGCACCTCTAAACACCTCTGATCATCACATCCAAACCACACAAGCACATATTCAACCATGAAAAAATATGGAGTGCAACACAAAACACAACTTTACCACCTTGTACACTCTCTTATTCAAATTTTATCAAAAGCACTTGGGAACCAAGTGAACCTGATGCATCAACAACATCACAAGAACCTTCTCATCATAATCATACTAGATATTGCAACAATCTCCCCATATAAAAAACTTGCTCAACACCACACTAGAGGTTGACATCAATGACAACATAGTGCAACACTCTGCAACAATCTCCTTGTTCCAATCAATCTCCATGTTGACATCAATGACAACACAAATCTCCAATAGGAAGAGCCTAATATAGTTTTTAATTTTGTATTATGTTATTAATTTCAACCTCGATTGTGGTCATGATGAGAAGGTGTTTGTAGTGTTGAGCAAGTGTTGCAAATGTTGCAGGGTCACTTGATTTCTAAGTGCTTTTGAGAAGATTTGTATAAAGAGTGTATAATTTGACAGGGTTGTGTTATGTGTTGTACTCCACATTGCTTCATTATTGAAGTTTTTCTTGTGTAGTTTGGATGTGATGATTAGAAGTCTTTGAATGTGTTATATCCAGAGTTTTGGGTTCTAAATCATGTGGCAATAAAAGATGTGTTTGATATTTTCTGGATTGTGAAGAGGGATATCTAGGATAAATGGAATTGCTTCACATTTCTCCACATTGAATTTTCTTGTCTTATGGATTTGAGAATGTGCTAATTATTCTTATATCTATCTTCCCTTGGATGGTTTGGTGTTCAGCTATTCCATAATCTTGGTTCATGAATTGTATCTTGGTGGTAGTTTGATTGTTTGCATAGGATGATAGCATTTTTAGTTTCATAAGTTTATGCCAGTTATTTTGAATATTTTGTTGGTGTTGGAATATTCTAGGATATTTTTTAATGTTTTTATATGGTCCGTAGGATGTTTCCAGACTTGGTGAAGTGTGAATTTGGTTGCTTGGTAGCATTAATGCCAATTTGGCCACCTTGACATATTAACGCTA
The DNA here is from genome assembly GCA_007115665.2 of Sequoiadendron giganteum. Taxonomy (NCBI): domain Eukaryota; kingdom Viridiplantae; phylum Streptophyta; class Pinopsida; order Cupressales; family Cupressaceae; genus Sequoiadendron; species Sequoiadendron giganteum. The sequence continues at coordinate 132,344,297 of CM021104.1, forward strand.
TTTGTGGATGTGCTTCATGGATTGTGGAAGACTAGTGTAGTGTGTTAGTGTATATTTGAGTCCTAGTTAACCCTTGGTGTGGTTCTCCTTCACTTCTTTCCACTGTGGAAGTGCTTGGTTCTAACCTATTTGGTGGTTGAACATTTGAGGTACATACACTTCATTAAGTTCAACCTAGAGAATATTGTTTGAGGTTGTAGATGATATATGCAAGGTCAATTGTTGGAGAAGTGTGTGGTGTGATATGTGGTGTGAAATGATGTGTATGCGATTGTATGTTGATTTTTAAGTGTGATCATGAACACCTAAGACTACCAAAAGTAGTGAGTATAAGGTGTACATTTTCGTGTTCCTAAAGTTGCTAGAGGCAGTGAGCCAAAGGTTCCAAATGGTTATAGTGGATTCTCCTATTTTCTTTGAGGTAGTGAATATCCTTGTAATAGTTTCTTTGTAATGTCTTATACTCAAGTAGAATTGATCTTCTTGGGTAGTGAGCCTTTCCTTCTTTTGAACAGTAAGTCCTTTGGGTAGTGAGCCCTTTCGATAGTGATCCATTTGAAATTAGTGTTGATATTCATATAGTGAGCTAATCCTCACCATGATTTTTCCCTTATTGGGTTTTTGATGTAAAATATGGTGTTCTATTGGGTATGTTTGTTGATGTGTTGATATTTCATTTGTTTACATTCATGTTGATGCTTAATAAGGGTTTAAAGATTAATAAGGGTTTGAAGGTTTTAATGCACAACTGATTCACCCCCCCTCTTAGTTGTCCTGTGTGTCTAAAAATTGGTATAAAAGTAGAGGTTCCTTGGAAGAAGCTTAACCACTTGAGGTAGATCCAGATGGTGCATAAGAATGGTGTCAAATTCCCTATGTTTGATGGAACAAATTATGCCTTCTAGAAAGCAAGGATGGAATCATTTCTTGTCTCATTCGAGGGACTGGTGTATGGAAATTAGTTTAATATGGATATACTATGCCTAATACTCCTTTGAAAAGTAAAGATGATATCAAGGATTATGGGAATAATGACAAAGAAAGTAATGCTATTTTGAGTGGGATTTTTTATTCAAAACTTGTGAAGGTAATAAGCTACAAAACTATTAAAAATATCTGTGGAAAAGATTCAATTAGTTTTGATGGAAAGAATAAGACATATGATGTTCTTTATGTCAAGGGTCTTTGGCATAATCTTCTCAATGTATGAAAAATGTGTAGTAGAGGATACAATCTAGTGTTTTAGGATGATGGTTGTGAAATTAGAAAATGAAGCTCTGAAACTCTAGTTGCTACAAATAAGGATAGAAGGGAATGCTCATCAGCTCAAAGGTGTTGGTGGTAAGTTCTTTATCACTCAAATCAAGTAAATCTAGCTATGGTATAGATGAATTTTTCATATAAAGTTTTATAGCCTAGTGAATATTAGCTCTACTCATGTTGTGAGAGACATGCAAAGAATTATAAATCCTATTAATGCAATTTTCTAAGAGTGTCAATTTGGAAAATTAACAAAGAAGAGGTTCAATTCTAAAGAATATTTTACTACAGGACCTTTGGAGTTGGTGCATATAGACCTATGTGGATCTACCGAAACAAGAATATCTAAAGGTGACAGGTGTTTTACGTTGTTAATATATGATTACTATAGAATGACTTGGGTGACCTTTCTCAAAGAAAAATCAGAAGCTCTAGATAATTTTAAAGAATTTAAATCTATGGTTGAGAATGAAATGGATCTAAAAATAAAGTTTCTGAGGTTTGACAAATGTGGTGAGTTCACCTCCAATGAGTTTAACATTTTTTGTGAAGATCATGGGATAAAAAGAATTTATCATCTCCTAGGACTCCATAGTAGAGTGGGTTTGAGGAGAGGAAGAATAAGATATTTCAAGAAGTAGAAAGAAGCATGTTGAAATAAGAAAATCTATCATATGTCTATTGGAGAGAAGTTATTCATACCATAGTTTAAATTCTCAATAGAGGTCAAGCAAGAGTGAATAGTTCAAAGACCCCCTATGATCTACGGTATGGAAAAACTCCTACTATGAAATATTTTAGAGTGTTTGGAAGAAAATGTTATATCAGGAGGGATGAAGAAAATTTAGGAAAGTTTGATGCAAGATTAGATGAAGGAATTTTCCTTGGATATTGTACAAAGAGCAATGTATACAGGTCCTACCACAAAAGGCTAAAGAATATAGTTGAAAGTGAAAGTTTCAAAGTGAATGAGGAATCACATCAGAGTTTAGTGTTGATAGAAGGATATGAATTTGATGAACCCATTTACAGAGAAGAAGACAAAGAATAAGGGAAACAAAAGGAGATTCTAGGGGAAGAGGAAGAAGCTATATAAAAGAATCCTAGGACTCCTAAGTATATAAAGAAGAATCATTTTAAGGATCAAATAATTGGAGATAAACGTAGAGGTATGCTGACAACAAGAAAATCATAATGATAGAGGAACATGTAAACTTTTGTTTAATTTTTGAAATAGAACTTAAAATAATTACTAAAGCTTGCAAAGATGAAAATTGGATCAAAGCTATGGAAGAAGAGCTGAGGAAAATTGAGAAGAATCATACATGGGAACTGGTCCTAAGAATAGAAAACAAGAATGTGATATGAACTAAATGGGTGTTCAAGAACAAATTGAATGAGAATGGAGAAGTTATCAGAAACAAGACTAGGCTTGTGTGTAAAGGCTACTCACTAGGGGAAGGAATAGATTTTGAAGAGATTTTTTCTCAAGTAGAAAGAGTGGAGGCTATTAGGATGTTTTTGGTTTTCGCAACACACAAATACTTCAAAGTATATCAAATGTATGTAAATTTTGCATTTTGAATGGTGAGTTAGAAGAAGAGGTATGCATTGAACAACCAAAAGGTTTTCAGTTATCAGAATATCCTAATATGGTTTACAAGTTGAAAAAGTCATTATATGGGCTCACACAGGATTGTAGAGTCTAGTATACAAGATTAGATGAGTATTTATTGTAACAGGGATTCAAAAAGAGTACTGGAGATAGAAACCGTTACTTCAAAGTTGAGAGAGATCATATTTTTATTTTGGTTGTGTATGTTGATGACATAATCTATGGAGGAAATGAGGTAATGTATAAAAAGTTTGTAGAGGAGATGCAAAAAGAATTTGAAATTTCAATGTTTGGGGAGATGACTTTCTTCCTTGGACTACAAATCAGTCAATCAAAATAGGTATATTCATTACACAATCAAAATATGTTAAGGAAATGATAAAGAAGTTTGGAATGGAGGACTCTAAACAAGTATGTACTCCCATGGTTAGTGGTTGTAAATTGAGAAAAAATGATGAATCTCATAAGATAGATCAGACCAAGTATAGATTCATGATTAGTGGATTACTATATCTAACTAAAACTAGACCTGATATCTTGCATGTAGTATGTCTTGTGGCAAGATTTCAAGAAGATCATAGAGAATCATGTGGGAATAGTCAAAAGGATATTCAAATATTTGAAGAGCACTCCAGACTATGACTTATGGTATTCTAAGGATACTAATTTCTCCTTGAGTGCTTATGGGTATGTGCAGGATCATCATGGAAAAAATAGGCCCTTAAGTGGCGATGAAAATTTAGAAAATCAGAGTTAGGCAACTTGACATAAAAATTTGAATAAGTTATCTATATTATTTCAAAAATATGTAAGAATAGAATCTATAGAAAATTGAATGTAGTTTCTAAACTACTAGGTTTATTTAAAAAAAAAAAATCTATTTGGTGAAAATTTGAAATTTCAATGCAGTAGTACTTAAATTTCAAGGAGAAAATAAGAAGTAGGTGCCTATCTGACCACCCTAACCATAATAAAATGATAATATTTTTTTATAAGATTTTAGATATAAGTAGAGGAATCATGTCCCGATGTGATGCCTATTTTTTTGTAATTTTCTTACAAGTAAATAATTAATTATGATTTTTTTATTAGAAATTTAAAAAAATATAAAAACTCATATGTCTGACCACCTTAACTTGGTTAAAACTTCATGAAATTCATTTTTTTTTTATCCTATAGTATGCAAAACATAAAATTTGATGCATGTTTCGGATTCAAAAAATGTGATACCGTTTGAAAGCTATAGATGTTTTTCAATCAACCTATCAATCGAAACTTTAGTCGTAATTCAAATAGAAAATGAATAATAATTATTTATTAAATTCAAAGTAAAACATAATTTATATTGGTGGAAAGATGAGAATCTCCTTTAAAAACCCTTTTCATTTCATCAATTTTGGGTTAAAAAAAAAGTTGTCAGCCACATGGACCATCATATCACTTACATATCGCCACTTTCTGGCCCATCATGATCCTACACATACCCTTATATAGATGCAGATTGGGAAGGTTGTGTGGATGATAGAAGAATTAAAAGTGTAGGTGCTTTCTTCCTTGGAAATAGACTAGTTTCTTGGTTGAGTAAGAAGCAGGATTTAGTGTCATTATCTATTGTAGAGGTATAACATATTTCTGCAACATCTTGTTGCTATCATAACCCAATTTTTATTGCATTTAAATTATGCTATGATAAATTGAATTATTGAGGAAATTAAATATGTTGAATGAAAATTTTCATAATTTTGAAAGGTTTGAAATAAGTTGACCATTGTTGACTATGTGATCTTTTGAACTATCTTATACTTTATCATGATTGAATGTTACTAATAAACCATGTAAGTGCAAGTGTGCAATTGAAGGATGAGAACATGGTTGAAGTAGGATCATTTAACCAGATCAATTGGTAAGATTGATGGAATCTGGGTGCACAAACCACGAAATGGAACATGATAATTGCATTTGAAATTCATATAGGAGATTATACTAATCTAATTTGAAATGATTCGATGATTGAAAATGTAGAATTGTGGAATGAAATACATGTGATTACTTATTTAATTGTCTATCTTGATCTTGTTTTTTGAGAATTTAAAAGAAAACGATAGCATGACTTGGCACATAGATGAATGCATGTATTTTGAAAAGACTTATTTAAAGAATAAGAAAACCCCTTCATTCAAAACATTATTGTTCGAAATAAAATAAGAGTTCATTATTATTTAAATATTGATAAACCTACATAATATATACAAATACATATATGTATATATATACATATATACATACATATACATGTATATACATATATATATATATAAAATAATGTACAATGTGTGTAAATATATGTATATAGATAAATATAATATATATATATATATATATATGTATATATATTCCTTAAGAATCAAATTTGGAATTGAAATTATCACTATCATATTGATAGAATTCAAATAAAATCATGAGAAAAATCTCATGAGGTCGTGGCCTGCAATCAAATTTAAGGAAAATATTTGAATTTGAAATAGTGGGGCGACCGAATTAATGAGAATTATGAATGAAACAACCCAATAATGTTGCAAATAGGTAAGGAAACATGCATTATTCCATTTTAGAAACACAAAATAATGGGGAAGATTCGGTAGGGGTCTAGCAGTGACATCAAGAAAATTAGGAAAAAGGCAATACCAGTGCATCGACTCATTGGGGAAAAGGTAGGAAAGAGGCGAGAAAAGCCATGATCAGAGGTAATTCTTTACTTTGGTGAACTAAATATGTATGATTTTCATTTTAAACCTCTCAAAAACTTTATTTCTCTTTCCATTATATCAAATTTAATCAAACTTGTGTTCAATACCTAAGAAGCCCATTCTCTGCAAGCCATTATTTTCTTAGAACCGAGGATTTTATTTTGAATCAAATACTTTCTTGATTTAAATGATAGAGGCCTCATCAACCAACTTGTGTATGTGCCATGCCTTCACATTTTTCTCTATCAACATGATAGTCGAACCCAGTTTGATCTTGTATGATTTATTGCTATCACCTCAAATGATATGCTATGCATGTAAGTTATTAACCATTTAATGGTTAATTGGATGATTATGATATTTAGAATTTATTATTTTGTATTGAACAATTTAGAAATCATCATTGTTTCCCTTGAAGGTAAAATGATAGAATATCTGTTATTATTTGATTTTTGTTTCATTATATGCATTTTATTTTCCTGATAGCTAAGCCACACATAATATGTCACCCAAAATGGTGGGTGATGGCTGCTACCATCATTCTCATAATGATGAACATATATTTATATGTCGTTGTTAATTAATCTCATTGCAATATACTATTTGTTCATGGATTAAATAATTTAATAGAACAATCCCCTTTCTTTTTCCTTGCATACAAGAGATGCTCACATATGTCGATTTCACTAGTCTAATTCCATGCACATATCATTCTTAGAATGATTACCATGAGAATGTTTCATAAACTGGCTATCAAACTTTATAGCAAATAATCGGTCTATCCTCAGGGATTCGGCCAATGTATGTTGGTAATAAAATCAAACAGTCTGTTGAATGTTAGTCATTCTTAGAACAACTGTAGCTTAAATTCAAATCCATTACAATCACCCTTAAAAACGTGAGTCTCTTCTAACTTGAAATAGTGATAACTATTTTGATATGTATGTGATTGGAAATGATAAGAATGTCATCCAGTTTTATCATTTACGAAAAAAAATGACACTAGTATTGTTTAATTAATTGCATAATCAAAATGATAGAACATTGATTGCTCACATGGTAACCGAATATCTTGAAACTGATAATAAAACATATTGAGATAGTATTTTGTAAACTACTGCAAACAGTATTTGTTTTGCTGCAAACATCATTTTGATATAAACAACATTTATTTTTATATAAACAATATTGATTTGTTATAATCATCATTTGATTTGCTGCAAATAACATTGTTTTATTATAAACAGTATTTATTTTGTTGCAAACAACATCATTTTGATATAAACAACATTTGTTTTGCTATAAACAACATCATTTTGTTATAAATAGTATTTGATTTTCTGCAAATAACATTGTTTTATTATAAATAGTATTTTTTTTTCTACAAACAACATTTTTTTGATATAAACAACATTTATTTTGTTATAAACAACATTGATTTTTCTATAAACAACATTTGTTTTTCTATAAACAATATTTGTTTTGCTATAAACAAAATTGTTTTGTTATAAACAACATTTGTTTTGCTATAAACAACATCATTTTGTTATAAACAATAATATTTTGCTACAAACAACTTTTTTGTTACAAATAGCATATTAGTATGTGGAAACTGTTCAAACAAACCTAATCACGGTTCTCTTACTTCTTGTATTTATGAGAAATGATATATCAATCTGTTACATTATTTTGAATGGAAGCAATGTAATATAATGGTTTTTATTTCAGAATGTGTACACAAATAAATAACTTAAGTTGACACATATATGTGTATGCACATAGACCTTTGTCTACGTACATACACATGTCACATATCTTCTTTTGTTACTTATCAATTTATTCTTAAAATAAATAATGAATTACGTTGAATGTAATCATGTGACATGTGTTTGAAATGAATGGATAATGTTATGATCAATTCCATTAGAATCATTTTTTGGCTTTTTATTAAGTTGAGAAAATAAGTAGACTGAATTACTTTTTTGTAGATATGTGAGTAAAGAATATTCTCTTGTTTGAATAGAACAACAACACCTAAGTAGACTAGAGCACCTCGAGGTAGATGCTGCTAGAGGGTAGATAGTTGCTAAGAGATAATTGTGTTGTTGAATGTTACCTTCCGAGACGGGTGCCGAAATGGAGTTTTGAGAGTATAGGTTTTTTCTTTATCCAAAACCTATCATTTGTTGTTGCAATTTAATTTTTATACTTGGCCAAGTGTGTAATACCCCTCTATTTTGATCTACTGTGCGAACTATGTTGCTCCTCTCTATGCTTTAGTTTTGCTTTGTACTTGGACTATGTACTTGATTTCAGTGGATCACTATTTTATCGTGACGTATTTTGATGTGGCGATACTATATTTGGATGTGATTATTATGGCATGTTTGGAATTAACATATGTGGATATTTAACTTATGATGTTTCATGCTTTCGATTATGCTGCTATGTTAGATGCGTCAGTTAGAACTATTGTATTGGTGAAGAGGACGGTATTGCATCACTCGCTTGCGAGTGCCCTGCAATCTCATGATTTCCTCTTCACGGTGTGCCTTATTTATGACATATTATTGCATGTGGATACATTTTGTGTTTGCAAGTTGATAGGTACAGGACATTGACTCCACTTGGTTTCACAGGTTCAAGCGTTTTCATTGCCTAACGACATTCGATTGGGAGATAGTAGCTAGGATTTTCACATCGAGTCGTCACCCTAGTTGTAGTGTGTCGTCAGTCCTAGTTTGGTCCAATTGTTCTATTTTATTCAGTTTGACTGGTTTCAGTTTATTTGGGGAGTTAGAATAATGTAAGATTTGTGATTTAATTATTGAGTAATTTAATTTAATTAATTTGATATTTAATCTTATGGTAGATTTAATTATTAATTGATTAAGTTATTCATGTTGAAAGGATTTAAATTATTCATTTTGAAAATGCATGCAAATTTGAATTGGAATTAAAAAAGTTAGAAAAATAAATTTAAAAGTCAATTTTGAAATTCAAAAATTCAAAAATTCAAAAGAAAGACTTTTGCTATTCTGTTTTCAAAAAAAATTATGAGGGTTGTTGTGGGATTTTGGAGCAAATTTTGCATTATCTTGAAATTCTTCACAAATTTTAAACACGGAGTTTTTTTGGGATAATTGGAAAAGAGAAGAGGGAAATTGCTTGATTTTGTGGGTTTGAAGGAAAAGCTTGAGGAATTTGAAGTGCTCAAGGGTTTCAAAGTAGCAGCAGGTTCTTGAACATACTCCAAAAGAATCAGGTTCACACCTTGTTTGATTGTAATTTTGTTGATTTAATTGTGTTGAGTAATGAAAGGTTAAATCTCCATGGTTGTTTCAATTCTTCATTGTTCTTGATGTTCTTCAATCTCCTTGTAGCCTTCAAATGGTTGAATGGTTGTTTAAACCTATTTTGTATATATATATAGATTAATATATTAGGCTTGGGAATTGTTTTTTTATAATTTCTTGAAGCAAGGTTATGCTGGCCAAATTTCCTTAAAATAAAAATTATTTCCAAAATTTTATTATTTTTTATTTTTTTCTACCTCTTTAAGTTCTGGTTTTTCTATGAGAAAAAAAATATATATCAAAAAAAAAAAAAGGATAGTCTCATTTTTATTGAGAGAAAAAAAAAAACAAAATTAAAAAAAATGATTTGGAAAATTTAAAAAAAAAAAAGAAAAAAAAAAGAAAAAGAAAAAACACAGGTGGGATGGGGGCTCACCCCACCACTGCTCCCATGGGGGCGGAGTGGGGGAGTTGTGCCCATCCCCACCGTCCGCGGCCCGGGTGGACTATGCAGGCAGCGGCCACCATGGTGGTGGCAACGCTGCCGACGTCATCCGTGGTGGTAACTACGACGACTACCCAGCGGTGTCCTTCCCTTTGCCACACCCTGCGTGGAGTTCCTTCCGCTGCTCCCCTTCATGCCAGTGGTGCCGCCTCCTACGGCTGCCATGAACCCTACCACTGCTGCTTAACTCGCCCAACAACACAGTCAGCGGAAGAAAGAATAGACCCGCGGCCTCAACCCTAGCTGTGCACGTGGATCGAGGCGAGGCGTGGGCTTTGCTAAAATAAATTTATATATATTAATATAATAATAATATTTTGACTTAAAATATTATAATTTTTATAATATTTTAATATTATAATTATTATAATAATTTAATGTTAAAATTTATTATTTTAAATTATTTGTTTCTCCATATAGTTTTAATGCACGTAATATTTTAAATAGTATGATTATTAAATTATTAAATTATGCAAATTTTAAATAATTATAGTCATATTATTTTTAAATATTAATGTTTTAAAAAGGGTTACATTATTGTATGCTTTTCATTATTTAAAAGAAGGGAAATATTGTTTCTTTCCTTTACGGGTTTAATTGATTAGGGAATAATATTTTATTTAAATGGGAACTTGTGTTAAATTAAATTATGGGGTCACGGGCAATGTGTTATGCTTTCAAATGCTGCATGGGAATAAAATGTTTCTTTTAAGTGGTGTAATTAATTCCATTTATTTAACGCACTGTTTATTGAATGCTAGTTAGGATATGGGTTTAGTGAACCCAGAGTAGAATTTGATTCTTGTCTTGGCATTGATCTACGTGCATATCATTGAGAAGTGTGGGTCTTCATAATTATCAAGTCTTCCAGTTGGAATTTCAGTCTATGGGTTGTCGTACTGTGTAGTCAACCATAGATGGCCTTGGGTAGTGCGTAACCAATTTGTTTCCTGGTTATCATGAATGGGAGTGTGTGTTGACTGTATTTCATGGTTAGGGATGTGATATCCTTGCGTAGCACTTGTATACCCTTGGGTTGTGGAGTTGTTCCACGTGTCATCTTAAAGGAGTGGCTTATAACGAGGGTCGGTGCACAAAGTGGCGCCAGGATAACTCATTGTAAGTTAGTTAATCCAGTGATAACTAAATTAAATGATTAGAGTATCATGTAGTATCAAACATTTAAATAAGATAATTATGCCTCGCTCCTGATCACAAGGGCTTGTAAAGATTTGGGTTGAGACGGGAAGGTCTAGAATGGCAAGATCGTTATCTTGTCACCACGAAAGATAATTGATTCCGCATTGGTTTACATGAGGGGCCGGAAGTTGTTAGAGGTTACTAGGATGACCCGAGACAGGGGTCGGGACCTAGGAAGACTCACCAGGATAACCTATGTAACGATGTGATGACACTTCTCCTAGGTCGACAGTATGTTCGCATCAGTGATGCAATTAATTATGTAATTTCTGGAAGCATTGTAACCCTGTGATTAAGTGTTGTTACTGTATTTATTTCAGTATGGTTATGTTAGCATATGTCTAGTGGTAGACATCCTTGGTTAGAGATTCTGGTTACTATCTCCTAGCACGGGGGGTGGACCTTTGGGTTCCACTTGGTTGGGTGGAACGTGCACCTTACTCCGTTGGGTTTTCTCCTTGTTCGCATGGATGAGACTTCCAGTTGGAGAGCTCATGGTTGTTTTAGTTGCAGTTCTTGCTTGTTATCCCTTTCGTTATTCTTGTTATCTTTACCCCTCTTGTTATCGAGGTGGAATTTGTAATTGTAACCCTATTTTATTGGACTTGCCTCATTCGAGGAATGAGTGATTGTAACCTTATGGTTTATTGAATGGATTAATGAAATCGAAAGTCTTATCTTATGCTTGTTGTTATTTCACCTTACTTGGAATGTATGTATTAATTTATTGATTAAATAATTGTCATAGTTTATACTCATGTTTTGTTGAGGTTCTATATAACCTTTGTCTTGTAACCTTAGAGGTTGTTGGCATTAATTAATTAACTTACTTATTACTTATCCTTTTAAAAAGAAAAATTATTCCGTTTAAATAGTTAAATGCAACTTCCTCTAGGGTTTCGTGGCGGGGGGTTACAAAGCGATTAGCCCATTATATATGTATGGACTTTGGGATAACACTCTCTACCATTCCTAGCATAGATCTTGCATTTTTCTAATCATAGATAAAGATGCATGTTGATTTATGGGCACATTCTAGATTCCACCTTGCAGGTTGTTCTCTTGTTAAAATTTTAGATAAGCTTCATGGTTGGGTGGTAAAGTGCTTCAACCATGTTCTTGTCCACCAGTGGAGGTGAGCATCAAGAGGAAATCTTAGATGTTTTCAAGACTATCATGGTCTATAATGTAACCTTGATGTAAAATTTTATACATTGTATTGACTTTGTGGCCCTATGAGCCAAGTCAACTTGGATATTGTAATTGACATTAAAATATATATATATATATATATATATATATATGACTCATTTTAATTAGACATGTGTTTCTATGATTGAAAATAGATGCTTAGTTATGTCTTTTTAAAATTAAACATTCATAATTTCATTTGTAATAATATAATTAAGTAATAATTATAATGTATTATTACATTTGGTATTAGAGCTTAGGGTTCAACTCTAGGCCTTTTGGATTCCACAATAGCCATGACTAGGGGATAGTTGAACCTTGACCAAAATGAGTTGTCTTGAGGATTGATCGAACCTAGATTGAATGTAGGTATGGGAAGGTCTAAGTTAGTACAAAAGAAAGGGAAGACAGTTAGGACCTCGAACAATAAAGTCATATTGGAAGAAAACACCAAGAGTGAGGTTCAACCTGAGATTCCAAACGATGAGACTCTAGATCAATCCCTCACTCGACTTAAGCTAGAGAGAGGCAAGAAGATTGAGGAATCAAAGCAAACACCTAAGATTAAGAAGCTTTCAACAATCAGAGATTGACCTCTAGGGTGTGGACCAAACATACCCTTATTAACTAAGGAGGAAAAGGAGATCCTGCATGCTCAACCCTCCTCTTCTGAGAAAATTGATGTAAATTCTAATGAGGACCTAGAGGAGTGTCCTCTTTCTGAGAATGAGAAAATTGATTAATGTAACAAGACACTTTTGTAAATAAGGGTCTATTGACCGACACCTAATATAAATAATGCAAGGTGTTATTTTTGGTGTGTTTAAACAAAGAACTCCAAATATGGATATTTTGAATGAATGTGTATGTTCTTAATGAATGAGTGATATATGCATGTGTATGTAATGTTATGTAGAATAAGAATGTTTACTCATCAAACTCAGTGTTAAGTTATGAGAGACATGACATGTGATGCAGGTCAGGTGTAAGCTAGTATGGTGACCACTAGGCAAGAGATGGGTGGTAGTGGGTCAAATAATGGACCAAACAAGAGGTTGAAATAGATTTTAGAGCTTATGAACATGTAAGAGGCTCATATGGATCACATAGAACATGAGGTTCAAGTGGCACATGAGGACTAGGTTCACAAGAATGCAGAAGTCAATCAGGAGATGGTGGTCGAGGTGAAGGCCCTCAAGTTCAAATTGAGAAAGAACTTGGAAAATATATCAAAAGAGTAGCACCACCTAAGTTTGATGGTGGGTATGTGCAGGATCATCATGGAAAAAAGAGGCTCTTAAGTGACAATGAAAATTCAAAAAATCAGAGTCAGACAACTTGACATAAAAATTTGAATAAGTTATCTATATTATTTCAAAAATATGTAAGAATAGAATTTGTAGAAAAATTGAATGTAGTTTCTAAACTACTAGGTTTATTTTTATTTTTTAAAATCTATTTGGTGAAAATTTGAAATTTCAACGCAGTAGTACTTAGATTTCAGGGAAAAAATAAGTAGGTGTTTGTTTGACCACCCTAACCACAATAAAATGATAATATTTTTTTATAATATTTTAGATATAAGTAGATGACTCATGTCCCGATGTGATGCATATTTTTTTGTAATTTTTTTCCAAGTAAATAATTAATTATGAATTTTTTATTATAAATTTTTTAAAACATAAAAACTCGTATGTCTAACCACCTTAACTTGGTCAAAACTTCATGAAATTCAATTTTTATTTTTTTAATCCTATAGTATTTGAAGCATAGAATGTGACACATATTTCATATTCAAAAAATGTGATACTATTTGAAATCTATAGATGTCTTTCAATCAAACTATTAGTTAGGACTTTATTCGTAATTCAAATAGAAAATGAATAATAATTATTTATTAAATTCAAAGTAAAGCATAATTTATATTGGTGGAAAGCTGAGAATCGCCTTTAAAAACCTTTTTCTTTTTATCAATTTTGGGTAAAAGAAAATTCGGCAGCCACATGGGCCATCATATCACTTACATATCGCCACTTTTTGGCCCATCATGATCCTGCACATACCTTGGTAAAGCCATGAAAGCAGGATTTGAGGTGCATGGATCATTGAGATGGAGAAATATTTTGGACTTTGTAACCTATCCGATCAGACTAAGGCTGCATGGGCTATGTATCAACTTTTAGAAGAAGTAGCTACTTGGTGGGATGATAAAAAGTCAGAAAGGAATCTTTAGCCTACTGAGATTAATTGGGAACTCTTCCTCCAATATTTTAGGAAGAGATGGTTATTGCAGCTCTTTTTCAACAAGAATTCCAAAACCTAATGCAAGGGAGCATGACTGTGACCCAATATTGAGAAAATTTCACCAACCTATTGAAGTATGTACCCCAGTATTAGGGAGACAAATGTTTATATATTAGAAAGTTCATATTGGGACTTAGACCCCAAATTGGAGTAGAAGTAGACATGCATGATCCTCTCACCATAAATGAAGTCTTCCTAAAGGCCACCAAAAAGGAGTAGAAATTGCAATAGTTATCCAACCTTCATAAAAAGTCAAATCTTAAGTCACAGTTTGGTAGCAAGAAGTGTCATAAAGGAGACAAGAACCATTAGATCCATAATATCAAGAGGGGAAGTGAGTCATAGGAGAAAGGTGAAGGTGGTAATGGTGGAAAGAGAAAGAAGACAAATAATAACAAAGGCAAAGAGGACCAAAAGCATAAGGGCTTTATGTAATACCCCTCTGTTTTGCTTCTCGTTAGGTTTGCTTTATGCTATGTTTGGTTGCTGTCACTTTGATACTGGATACATTTTGTTATGATGTTTTGATCGCTACTATTAAGTGACAACTATTATTGTGTGATGTGCTGACCTAATTAGTGTTTCACATGCTTTAATGGTTTAATGTTGTTAGTAGAGTTAACACGAGATTTTATTATGAGATTATTGATTATGATGTTAATGTCAGTCCTTATTGAGTGTATTGGTGAAGAGGATGGTTTCACATCACTCGCTTGCGAGTGCCCTGCGAATCCATGATTTCTTCTTCATAGTGTGTATTATATGCTGGATATATTGTATGATGTTGTTTACTTGGTTTCAGGATTGCAGGTACATGACATCGACTCCACCTGGTTTCACAGGTTTGAGCATGTCGATCAAACGGTTAAGTTGAATAGGAGATAGTAACTAGGTAACATGTGTCAAGTCTACGCCCTAGCCTTAGTGTGTCATCAACCTTGGTTGTTGAGTCATAGTTTACCTTATTTTAATATTATTTGATTCTGAAAGGTGCGTATTTATTTAATCAATTTTTAGAATTATTGCACGAAATCATGTTGATGGTTATTTAATTAAAATTATATTTTGTTGATTGAAAGTATTATTTAAATTAATTGATTAAATTTAATTATTTAATTAATTAAATTTAATCCAAAGGATGAATTTAGTTATTAAATAATTAGATTAATTAATTAAATGTGATGCAAGAAAATGAAAGGAAATAAAAGAATTAAAATTATTTTTGGAATTTAATTTCAACTTGTGGGAATTAAATTAGAATTTGTAATTAAATGTTTATTTGGGAAATTAGTTGCAACTTTGGAAATTAATTTATTATTTGAAATTGCATTGAAAGTGGGTTTTCGAAAATTGAAATTGAAATTGAAATTAATATCTAATTTGCATGTAATGTGAATTAGGGTTGTATTAGGTATTTTTGATTTATAAGGAATGCATGTTTTAATTTTTGAGGGAGAAGTTTTTAGGAAAATTCATTTTTACAACAGAGAATAATTTTTTAGAAAATTTGCACAGAGAAGGGTTTGAAGAAATTTTTGATTGTAGATTTGATTTGAGAAAAGTCTGTATGCATTTGTTGGGTTTTGGATCGGATTCGTTGTATGTTTGAAGAAGATTCGGGAGATCTGTGGAGGAGGCTTGCTTCAAAAATTATTTTTTTCCTGTAGCTTCTTGAACCAGGTTTTCCTTTGTGTTTTTTTTATTGTTCTTGGTTACTTTTAAAATAGTAGTGATTTAAGTTTTGTTTGATAAATCTGTTTTGCAAAAGAAATTTGTTATTTGAATCAAACCTGGAGGTTGAGCAACACATTAGATCTGTTTTGGAAAATTTAAAACCTCTGTAGAAAATCAAATTCATTTTGAAAACCTCTGTAGAAAATCAAATTTATTTTGAAAACCCTCTGTAGGAATTAGGTGGAGAAACCTTGAGGATTTTGAAACTTCAGATTTTATTTTAGATCCGTTTTGGTTTAATTGTTCTTTTATTGTTTTAGAATTCAGGAAAATGGATTATAAATAATTAGTTTTAAGTCTCTTGAAATTTGAGTTTTTTCTGGAAAAGCTTTATAATTTTGCCTATAGGTGAATATTTTCACAAAATTTCCCCAATTTATCTTGATGTGTAATTCTTTATTATATATATATCCTTTATATATATATATATATGAATGCTCATATATATATATATAACATATATATATATATATATAATATTTTTTTAAAAGTATATATATTACTAGTTTAAATATTAACTGCGTCGTCCGTACAGCGTCCATGGTTGAGGATTTGTTACAACCAAAAATTTTAAATGAATGCCTTGGTTGGGGAAGGCATGGGAGGTGCTGCCTCCACAGCCACCCCCATGAGGGGACGACTGTGGAGGGAGACCCCTGTAGCCTCTCCCCATCCTTCCTTGTGGCACGGTCTATGGTAGGAGAGGGTCGGTGGGATAGCCGCCCCCTCCCCACTGTGCTTGAGACCAGTGTAGGTTTGTTTCATCCACACCCTCCCCACTTCTTCGTACACAGTATCCCCTTCCCTGTCCTCCCTTGGTGTTGCCTATGGAGAGGGTCGGTGGGATAGCCACCCCCTTTTCCACAGTGCTTTATGGCTAGCGGATGTGCTGGCTTCGCCCGCCCTTCTCCATTGTGGATGTGTAGGGTTTGCTCTTCCCCCTGTGAACAAACCTAAGCAACGACCCTTGTTCTCTTTCATTTTTTTTTGTATTAAAATTTAATTTTCAGAATAATGGAAATTCAATCGTATTTTGGAATCCGATTGTAATAGATATTTGTTGGGTGCAGAATATATATATATGCATAAACAAAAGTTATATATATACTTACTATATATATGCAATGTATTGAGATTGTATGTTTTTTTTAATATAATTAAATTGGATAAAATAGATTATTTATATATATGTAATTTTGTTATGGTTTACATGTTTAATTGATCTTATAGATAAAATTGTAAATTTAATATAAATTATTAAATAATGATTTGCATGCAATAAAGAATATAAGAGGGAATATTTATTTGAAGAATTGAACATATTGGATTATGAGAATGAAATATTTATTAAACATAATTGTAGAATATAGTGAGATGTATATATTGTAATACCCCTCCGTTTTGCTCCTTATTCGGTTTGCTTTATGTTATGTTTGGTTGCAGTTACTTTGATACTGGATACATTTTGTTATGATGTTTTATTCGCTACTATTGAGCGACAACTATATTATGTGATGTGATTTGGTTATCTGAGGTTTTAGTTTACAAGGTTTAACGATGTAATGATGTTAGTAGATATAACATGTGATTTTATATGAGATTATTGGATTATGATGGAAGTGTCAGTTTTAATGAGTGTATGGGTGAAGAGGACGGGTTCGCATCACTCGTTTGCAAGTGCCCTACGAATCCGTAATTTCTTTCTTCACGGTGTGTATTATATGTTGGATATATTATATGATGTTGTTTACTTGGTTTCAGGATTGTAGGTACATGACATCGACTCCACCTGATTTCACAGGTTTGATCATGTCGATCGAACGGTTAAGTTGAACGGGAGATAGTAGCTAGGTAACATGTGTCAAGTTTATATCCTAGCCTTAGTGTGTCGTCAGTCGTGTGTGTCGAATCATTGTCTGTCTTGCTTTAATGTTATTTAATTTTGAAGGATTCTTGATATGGAAATAGATATTTAGAATAATTGCATTTAAATCATGTTGATGGTTATTTAATTTAAATTATGCAATGTGGATAAAATTTTATATCTAAATTAATTAATTAAATTTAATCCAAGGGGGTTGAATTTAGTTATTAAATAATTAAATTAATTAATTAAACATGATGCAAGAAAATGAAAGGAAATAAAATAATTAAAATTAATTTTAGAATTTAATTTCAACTTGTGGAATTAAATTAGAAATTGTAATTAAATGTTTATTTGGGAAAGGAGTTTCAACTTTGGAAATTAATTTATTATTTCAAATTGCATTTTAAATTGAAAGTGGGTTTTCGAAAATTGAAATTGAAATTGAAATTAATATCTAATTTGCAAGCAATGTGAATTAAGGTTGTAAAAATTGAAAATTGAAATTGAAATTGAAATTAATATCTAATTTGCATGTAATGTGAATTAGGGTTGTATTAGGTATTTTTGATTTATAAAGAAGGCATGTTTTAATTTGAGGACAGAAAAGTTTTTAGAAAAATTCATTTTTACATCAAAGAAGAAATTTTGGAAAAATTTGCACAAAGGAAGGGTTTGAAAAAAGTTTGATTGTAGAATTGATTGGAGGAAAGATTGTTTGCATTTGTTGGGTTTTGGATTGGATTCATTGGATGACTGAAGAAAATTCAAGAAATCTTTGGAGGAGGCTTGCAGTAGAAATTCATCTCTTCCTGTAGCTTCTTAAGCCAGGTTTTCTTGTGTGTTTTTATTGTTTTCTTGATTGTTTTTAAAATAGTAGTGATTAAAGATTTGTTTGTTAAATCTGTTTTAGAAAATAAATTTGTTGTTAGAAGAAAAGAATCAAATAAATTTGGAGCTTTTGTTTTGTGAAAATTCTTGAGTGAAAATTGTGAAAACCTCAGTTGAATTTAATTTGTTTGAGGAAATCATTTTTTGTTTTGGATTCAAACATAGAGATTGAGCAATGTTTTTAGAAAATGAAACCCTCTGTTTATTATTAAAAATCAGATTTTAAAATCCGTAGGGTAGTTATATTTTTCATGGTAAAATGGTCTGGTTGCATCGCGTATAACTCCACTTGCACAAACTGGGTTGTCAGAAAATTTAAAAGGTTTCTGCACCTTGGAAATTTCTTATCCTTGTAAAAAAATCGAAAATACCCAGATCGTAGTTTTTGAGTTATGCTTGAAACACGAGACTGTTGTTAAGTTATTTTCCCATGGCTGCTCTGATAATAAAATAATAATAAATTGACATTTATAAATATTAATATTTTATGTATTGTTATTATAGTATTAAAATATTATTTAATAATATTTTATATTATAATTTATAATATTAAAGTATTATATTTATTTATATTATTTTAAATAAAATTTGTATATTAGATTAGTGGAAATAAAATTATAAACGTATGGGGAAATTATTGTTTATTCTAAAATGACATGTTAAAGTTTAATTGAAGGAGTTAAATATCTGATTTAAAGAATGCATAATTTAAGATTTAATTGTGAAATTTAAATTCATGTGTAAAAAATCTAATTATTAATTTGATTTAATTGGAAATATATATATATGATATTGGGTTATAGTCCAAATATTGATCTTATTTTAACACAATAAGTTATGAAAGAGACCAAATGTTAATTTGATTAATTTTATAATGATTTAATTTGCAAGGGCAATTGGTTATTTAATTTAAAGCGAAATGTTTTGAGTTATAGTTGAAAATACTTATTTTGTTAAGAGCAATTAGAGAATTAAATATTAGTGTAATTTCTCCCTTATCTGAAAAGATGAATTCTTAATTCAGTTTTATCGATATAATGAATTACGTAATGAATTGAGAAATGAATTTAGAGTATCCAAATGTAGTTTCTTCTATTGCCTTCAATGATTATGTCTTTCGTGTTTATGCTTTGAGAATGGGTTGAATACCTGTTAGTTTATAAGTCTTCCAGATGGTCTATTGTTTGTGAGGGTTGTCATTGTGATGTCAATCTGTTGTGAATTCTCTTGATAGTGCATGAGGTTATGTCTATGTTAGTACTTGGTTTTCATGAATGGGGATGTTTGCACCTCCTTGGTTTAGGAGCGGATTATGGGATCCGTGTCTCCTTGTATGGAGTGACCTTGTTATGTGGTTTCATCTTGTTGCCTCTTGAGAAAGGAGTGGTTTTTGTAATGTGTGTCTCCTAGACAGGAGTGGTTCTGTTATAGATGTTACCTCCAGTGTTTGGAGATGGGTTCATCTTTGTTGTCTCCTGAGAAAGGAGTAGACGTGTTATCTTGTTTGTTGCACCTTGGTTCCATTGACGTTTGGATGGTGTGTGTGTGTTGTCTAGTAGAAGAGTGGCTTGTAATGGGGTCCGACACCCGAAGTGGTGTCAAGGATAACTCATTGTAAGTTATTTAATCAAGTGATAACTAAAAAAATACTTAGATGATTAGGATGACACTCTAAGACAACTATTGTTAATTGTGTTATGTGTATGGTTCAGTGAATATACTTGATTAATATTATGTCTAGAAGCAATGTGACCAATGTCAGTGATATTAGTGTTGTACCTAAGTTGTACTTGTTTGGTTCATTTGTTTGGTTATGTCAGTATGAGTCTGCCTTTGGTTAGTGATTGTAGATCTTTGTCTATGTTATGTGGTTACTATCTCCTAGCATGGAGGGTGGGCCTTCGGGTACCACATGGTTGGGTGGAACATGCACCAAAATTGTTGGGTCCCCCTTGATCTTCAGTTCATGAAGGCGAGACATCTAGATGGATAGCTCGTGGTTCTTATTGTATTTTCTAGCATTGTAATATTTCAGATTGTATAAGTTATTTTATCCATCTTATGTTTATGAGGTGAGATTATGTAATTGTTATACTTTTGTACTATTGTCTCATTCCGGGAATGAGTGATGTAACTATCGGATTAAGTTAATGTTTATGAGATTGTATCTTGGATGTTCATCTTATTATGTTATGTAGTTTTCTCATGATGTATGATGTTTATTTCATAAATTTTATAATGTTATGGTTATATGTAATATGTATGTGTGGGTTTAAGTAGTCCTAACCTTGTAGCCTTAGAGGTTGTTGTTAATTAGTAAGTGAATGTGTATGTTATTGCACTTTATAAAAAAAAAATTGGTTCACTTAAGTCGTTAATTACAACTTCCTTTAGAGTTACTTGGCAGGGCATTACATATATTACATGAATGTTTCCAATTAGGAGTATTTTCAATAATTATTTGGTTTTATTTAGGTGCATGTATTTTTTGTGCATGGAGATTTTAAAAGATAGAATTATAATGCATGGATAATTAGATAAGAAAAGAAATATTTTGTATAATACATATTTTAAATAGAAAATTGAATGAAACATAGATTTTGGATAGAAAATTGAAAAAGATTATTGCAATAGTTTTATGTTGTATTAGAAGTAAATTTAGGAACTAATTATATTGAAAAAGGCAAATAGTTATTATGTTTTATTTATATCCATAGAGCAATTTAATTGTTGTGATTGGAATATTAAAGAATATATATAATCAAATTTATTAATATATATATTTGGTGTCTATATAATATGGAGCATATATATATATATTAAGTGTAAATTCATTATCGTATTTTATTTTAATAAGATGCATGCAATATATTATTGTATAGAGATTTAAAAATGGATTGATTAGTGTATATGGAAAATGGATAGAGAAACAATATTTTATTATATTAAAGTGATTGCATATTCTAAATAGAAAATTGAATGAGATGTAAGATTTGGCTAGGAAATGGAAAGAGTTTACTTGCATGGATTGCGTCGATTTAAAAGTAAATTAAGAAGTTGGTTATATTGATGAGGCAAATAGTTATTTTAATTTATTTTATTTCTATTAGAGCAATTAATTTATTGTGAATGAAATATGAAAAAGATATGGATATAGAATATCCAAAATAGAAATTTTCTCGTGATTGACTTAAATGTTCTAGTTCCTCTGTATTTCGTAAAGGGATGTAAGTTTAAATTGTTTGAGACTTCCTTTAATGGAAATAGAAATATGGGTATATGATTATTTGAGTTAACCCTGTAAATATGCCTTTGATCTTGTTAATGTTACCTAATGATTGAAGATGGATATAGGAAATCCAAATATTAGATTTGATTAATGACTTGAATGCTTTTGTTGCTATGTCGTCAAGTTGGATTGTTGGTTTTGGGATTTAGTGTTAGTCCTAAATTATAAGTCTTCCAAAAGAACTTAGAAGATAAGGGTTGTTGAATCTTTATGCCATCCAATTGTTTTCCCTTGGGCAGTGCATGGCGTCTTTTCAGTTTTACCCGGTTTCCACGAACGGGAATTTTTTGTACCTCCTGTGAGAGGAGTGGACTATGTGTTTTTTGCCTCCAAGATTTTTAGAGTGAGTTCTATCTTTTGTTTCCTCATTGTGTTGGAGTGGATTATGATGCCTACTTGGTATGCACTTGTGTTTCCCTTGGTGGATTGTTTGGGTGTGTATTGTCAAATAGAAGAGTGGCTTTTGTTAGGGGCCAGAACCCAAAGTGGTAAACCGGGTAACCTTCACAAGTGAGTTAATCAAGTGATAATTAAATTAATGTACTTAGATGATTAGGATGACTTCCACACTAATCAAGATAATTTAAGCCTCACTCATAGATACAAGGGATCATTTAGACTTGGGATGAGTGGGAAGGCCTGGAATGGCATAGTCATTTATCTTGTCAGTACGAGAGGTATTTGATGCCGCATGAGTGAGTATGAGGGCTGGGATTCGGTTGAGGCCACCAGGATTACCGAAGCCTATGAAGGATGCCTAGAGGAGATCTCATGACTACTATGCAATGACACTCTATCTAGGACAACTGTGGTTAATTGTTTTATGTGTATGGTTCTATGAACATACTTGATTAATATTTGGTCTAGAAGCAATGTGACCCATGTCAGTGATGTTGGAGTTGTACTTGATTTGTACTTGTATTGTAATTGAGTTCTATTTGTTAGTTCATTTGTTTGGTTATGTCAGTATGAGTCTGCCTTTGGTTAGTCGTTGTAGATTTTTGTCCATATTACTTTGTTACTATCTCCTAGCATGGGGGGTGGGCCTTCGGGTACCACTTGGTTGGGTGGAACATGCACCAAAACCGTTGGGTCCCCATTATCTTTAAGTACTTGGTGGCGAGACATCCAGATGGACAGCTCGCGGTTCTTATTGTATTTTCTTGCATCGTATTATTTCAGATTGTTTAAGTTATTTGTCCCTCTTTTGTTATGAGGTGGAGTTATGTAATTGTAATACATTTGTACTATTGTCTCATTTTGGGAATGAGTGATGTAACTATTGGATTAAGTTAATTCTTATGAGATTGTATCTAGGATGTTCATCTTATTATGTTATGTGGTATTCTTATGATGTATGATGTTTATTTCATAAAGTTTA
Source organism: Sequoiadendron giganteum (assembly GCA_007115665.2). Classification (NCBI taxonomy): domain Eukaryota; kingdom Viridiplantae; phylum Streptophyta; class Pinopsida; order Cupressales; family Cupressaceae; genus Sequoiadendron; species Sequoiadendron giganteum. The sequence continues at coordinate 132,367,574 of CM021104.1, forward strand.
TAATGCTATGGTTATATGTAATATGTATGTGTGGATTTAAGTAATCCTAACCTTGTAGCCTTAGAGGTTGTTGTTAATTAGTAAGTGAAAGTATATGTTAAATGCACTTTATAAAAAAAAAAAATTGGTTCACTTAAGACGTTAATTGCAACTTCCTTTAAGGTTACTTGGCAGGGCATTACACTTTAGAGAGGACAAGCCAGGAGGTCATAAAGGGCCTTGTGATGGGTGCTATACTTGTGGAGGTGATCATTATGCCTCAAATTGTTTGCAAAAGTTGAAGTCATGAAGGGAAGGAAACTATTAGAAGTCTCAGCATCACCAAATCCACACTGTAGTGGATAAAAAGTAGGTGAAGTATCAGGCCTTGCCAATATAGCTGATGGGTAAGCTCTATGGCTGAAATGTCTCTATTTTAATTAATATCAGAGCTACAAAATGTTTCATACATCCTAGAGTAATATCAAAGATTCCTATTAGACCTTGATACATGGAAAACTCATGGACAGTCTAGTATGGAAACTAAGTAGAGCAGAGGGTAGATACATCTCTTTTGCAGTGAGTTAGAACTTCTAACCTTCTAGACCTAGGTCAACTTGTATGTGGCACCTTTAGGCTCATATGATGTAATTTTTGGAATAAATTTGTTAACCAATCATAAGTCTATAGTGAACTATGAGGATAAGGTAGTTAATTGTCTGGATGATTGTGGGAACCCAGTTGAGATTCACAGGATGCAAAGACCCTTAGAGCTTAGATAGATCTCTGCTATGTAGCTCAAAAAGGCTCATCAAAAGGGATGTGCTATTTATGTTGTGCATATCAGTAACCCTAACAACAAGGAACTGTATCTATATGACTACCCTATTCTCAAGGAGTTCTAAGATGTATTCCTTGACAAACTCATGGAGTTACCATTGAAACAAGAATTTGAATTCTCTAGTGACCTTGTACCAAGAGTTGAGACTCAATCCAAAGTACCTTATTGAATGATTACCACCGAAATCTATGAGCTAAAGTCCTAGTTAATGGAAATTTTGAACAAAGGGCTCATAAGATCCAATGTGTCTCCTTGGGGAGCACTAGTTATCTTTGTGAAAAAGAAGGATGGAACCTTGCATTTGTGTATATACTATTAGATGTTGAACAAGGCTACCATCAAGAATCGATATCCACTTCCAAGCATTGATGAGTTGTTTGACCAGATGAAGGGAGAAACAATGTTCTCCAAAATTGATCTTAGGTCAGGATACCATTAGCTAAGAATAAAGGAAGAAGATATTCTAAAGACTACATTTTGAACTTGGTATAGACATTATGAGTTCACCGTGGTAACTTTTGGTTTAACCAATGCACCTGCAACTTTCATGAACCTCATGAATAGTGTGTTCGAAGACTGTTTGGATGACTTTATTTCAATTTTCATTAACAAAATCCTAGTTTACTCAAATTTTGTTGAAGAGCATGATAGGAACTTGAGGATAGTTTTACAATGATTGAGAGAATAGAAACTCTTTGGGAAGCTACCCAAATGCTTGTTTTATCAAGATAGGGTGCACTATCTAGGCCATATTATTTCAATTGAGGGATTCTTTATAGACCTTGAGAAGATCAAAGCAATCATGGAATGGTCAGTGCCTTAGAATGTGTTAGAAGTTTGTAGCTTCATAAGCCTCACAAGATATTATAGAAATTTTATGCAAGGGTTCTCCTAGATTGCATCTCTAATCAATTCACTCCAAAGAAAAGGAACATAGTTTAAATGGACCGAGAAATATGATTAGGCATTCCAACTCTTGAAGGAGAGGCTAATGATAGCACCAATGCTGACCATCCTTGATCCTAATTGAAGATTCACTGTAATCACAGATGCTTCAGGAGAGGGATTGGGAGCATTACTAATGCAAGATAGACAACTGGTAGCATATGAATCAAGGAAGCTTAAACAACACGAGGTGAACTACACACCACATGAATTAGAGTTGACTACAATAGTTCATGCCTTGCATATATGGAGGAATTACCTCTTAGGGAAGCCATTTGAGCTCAAGACAGACCACTTGGGATTGAGATACATTTTTACTCAACCAAACCTTAATACATGATAGAGAAGGTGATTGGATTTCCTTAGTGAGTATGACTTTGGAATTGAGTACATTAAGGGGAAAGAGAACAGAGTGGCTGATGTTCTTAATAGATGAAGAAATCTAGCAGCCATGATCTTGACAAGGTCTAATTTGAGACAATAGGTGATACAATATTTTCTAGGGGATGAGCACTACGAAGAGTGAAGAGCACCCTAGTAGAGAATCCATCTGATCATTGGTTCGATGGGTATGAGATCAAACTAGATGGAATTTTGAGATACTAGAGAAGAATGTACATACCAGACTTTGGAGAGATGAGGAAGTTGGTGCTAGAAGAGGTTCATAATGCACCTTATTTAGGACACCCCGGAGTATCCAAGATGATCAAAGAATTGAAAACTCTATACTTTTAGCCTAAAGTCAAGAAGGATGTAGTGGAGTATGTAGCCAGATGCTTAAAATTCCAGTGAGTCAAGGCTGAGTATGCACATCCAGTGGGGCTATTGTATCCTCACGACATACTTGAGTATAAATGGTAGGTGATTAGTATACCTTTGACTAAGAATCGACATGATGTTATCTTGGTTGTGATTGATAAGTTGACCAAGGTGGCACACTTCATTCTAGGAAACCTTAAGGATGGATCGTTGACCCTGGCCAATAAATTTGTCAATGAGATCTTCCACTTACATGGAGTGCTAGAGACTATCATTTCTAATAGAGACGCCCAAATGACCTCAATATTTTGGATGACCCTGAATGTCACATTGGAAACCAAGTTAAATTTTAGCTCGACTTATCATCCTCAAACTGACGAGTAGATAGAGAGGGTGAGCTAGGTAGTCAAAGACCTCATATGAATGTACTGCATGGACCAACAGTATAAGTGGAAAGAATATTTAATGTTGGTAGAGTTTTCTTACAATAACTCTTATCACACATCCCTAGGTATGACAGCGTCTAAAGCTCTTTATGGGTGGAAGTGTTGAACACCCATCAATTGGGATAGACTGGAAGATAGGATCATAGTAGGACCTAAAATGCTCAAGGAGATGGAAGAAGAAATGAGAGTTATTAAGAGAAAACTAAAGGAGGTTGCAGACTGATAGAAAATTTATTCAGACAAGAATAGAGCTCTTAGATAGTTTTTGGTAGGGGATAATTTTTTCTTAAGATTTAGGGGCCCCATAAAAGTTTCATCGCCTTTGAAAAGTCTTCCAAATTAGCCTCGAGATATGTGGGTCCATTTGAGGTCTTTTTAGTGATCAATCCGATTGCTTACAGACTTTCTCTACCACCTGCTCTGGCTCAACTTCATAATGTGTTTCATGTTTCTTTTCTTAAGCCATATCATCTTGATGTAGGTCATGTGCTTGATTGGCAATCCTTGTAGATAGAAGACCCAGGAGTGGTGTTAGTCGAGCCCATTGGAATCTTGGATAGACACAATGTTAAGTTGGAGAGTAGAGATATTTCTCATTTTAAGGTCGAATGGGACCAATATTCAAAAGATAGTGCTACTTAGGAGGATGCGGAAGAAATATAATGGTCCTTCCCACATTTTATTTCTTAGAAAGATACTTTGATAATTTTGTTTGAAAATTTTGGATTGAATATTATAATGTTTTGGCTTGGAATAGTATTATATGATGTTGAAATAGACATATATGATTTAATTTTGATTAAATAGACATCGAGACAATGTCTCTTCCAAGAGGGGAAGGATGTCATAAACCAATTTTTATTACATTTAAATTATAATATGATAAATTGAATTATTGAGGAAATTCAATATGTTGAATTAAAATTTTGATATTTTTGAAAAGTTTGAAAGAAGTTGACCGTCATTAACTATGTGATCTTTTGAGTTATCTTATATTTTATCATGATTGAACGTTACTGATGAACTGTGTAAGTGCAAGTGTGTGCAATTGTAGGATGCCAGTTTGAAGGACGAGAAAACGGTTGAAGTAGGATTGTTTAGCCAAATTGAATGGTAAGCTTGATGGAATTTGGGTGCACACACCACAAAATGGCATGATAACTGCATTTGAAATTGATATAGGAGATTATACTAATATGATTTGAAATGATTGAAAAGGTAGAATTGTGGAATGAAATACACGTGAGTACTTATTTAATTGTCTATCTTGATCTTGTGTTTTAAGAATTTAAAAGAAAACAATAGCATGACTTGGCACATAAATGAATGTATGTATTTCGAAAAGACTTATTTAATGAATAAGAAAACCCCTTCATTCAAAAGATTATTGTTCAAAATAAAATAAGAGCTCATTCTTATTTAAATAATGATATATGTACATACTATATAAATATATGTATATATATATATATACATACGTATATATGTATATACATATGTATATACATATATATATATATAAATATATATAAGAACATATAATGTGTGCAAATATATGTATATATATAAAATATATATACATATATATATTTATATTCCTTAAGAATCGAATTTGGAATCGAAATTATCACTATAATATTGATAGAAGTCAAATAAAATCATGAGAAAAATATCATTAGGTCATGGCCTGTAATCAAATTTAAGCTAAATATTTGAATTTGAAATAGTGGGGTGATCAAATTAATGAGAATTATGAATGAAAAAGCCCTATAATTTTGTGAACAGATAAGGAAACATGCATTATTCCATTTTAGAAACACAAAAATACTGAGAAAGATTCAGTAGGTGTCTAGTAGTGGCATCAAGAAAATCAAAAAAATCAAGAAAAAAGAAAAACCAGTGCATCGAATCATTGGGGAAAAAGCAGGAAAGAGGTGAGAAAAGCCACAATCAAAGGTAAATCTTTTCTTTGGTGTTAAATATGTATGATTTTAATTTCAAACCACTTGAAAAATTTCTTTTTCTTTCCATTATGTTGAATCTAATTGAACTTGTTATCAACACCTAAGAATACCATTCTCTACAAGTCATTATTTTCTTAGAACCAGGGCTTTTATTTTGAATTGACTACTTTCTTGATTTATATGGTACAGGCCTCATTGGCCAACCTGTGTATGCACCATACCTTCACATTTTTCTCTATCAGTATGATAGCTGAACCCGGTTTGATCTTGTATGATTTATTGCTATCACCTCAATCGATATGGTATGCATGTAAATTGTTAACCATTTCATGGTTAATCAAATGATTCTGATATTTAGAATTTATTATTTTGTATTGAACAATTTAGAAATCATCATCATTTCCCTTGATGGGAAAATGATAGAATCTTTTCTATTATTTGATTTTTATTTCATTATATGTGTTTTCCTTTCCCGTCGGCTAAGCCACAAAAAATATGTCCCCAAAATAGGGGTGATGGCTGCTAACATCATTCCCAAAATGATGAACATATATTTATATGTCGTTGTTAATTAATCCCATTAGAGTATATTGTTTGTTCACGAATTAAATCATTCAATAGAACGATCCCCTTTCTTTTTCCTTGCATACATGCGATGCTCGCATATGCTAGTTTCACCAATCCGATTCCATGCACATATCATTCTTATAATGATTACTATGAGAATGTTTCATAAAATGGTTGTCGAACTTTGTAGCTGATAATCAGCCTATCCTTAGTGATTTGACCAATGATAATATTGGTAATAAAACCAAACAGTCTCTTGATTGTTAGTCATTCTTAGAATGATCGTAGCTTAAATTCAAATCCATTATAGTCACCCTTAAAAACTAGGGTCTCTTCTAACCTGAAATAGTGATATAACTGTTCCAATATGTCTGTGATTGGAAACAATAAGAATGTCATTTAGTTTTATCGTTTGCACAAAAAGAACACTAGTATTGTTTAATTAATTGAATAATCAAAATGATAGAACATTGATTGTTCACATGTTAATCAAATAGATTGAAATTGATAATAGAACATTTGACACATTATTTTGTAAACTACTGCAAGCAGTATTTATTTTGTTGCAAGCAACATGGTTTTGATATAAATAGCATTTACTTTTCTATAAACAACGTCGTTTTGTTATAAAGAATATTTGGTTTGCTACAAATAACATTGTTTTGTTATAAACAGTATTTATTTTACTGCAAACAACATCATTTTGATATAAGCAACAAATTTTTTGCTATAAACAACATCATTTTGTTATAAATAGTATTTGATTTGCTGAAAATAGTATTGTTTTGTTATAAATAGTATTTGTTTTTCAGCAAACAACATCGTTTTGATATAAACAACATTTTTTTTTTTTCTATAAACACCATCATTTTGTTATAGACAACATTTGTTTTGTTATAGACAACATTTGTTTTGTTATAAACATCATTGTTTCTATACAAACAACATATTAGTATGTGGAAACTATTCAAATAGACTTGATCACAATTCTTTTACTTCTTGTATTTTTGACAAACAATATGTCAATCTATAACATTATTTTTAATGGAAGCAATATGATATAATGGTTTTTATTTCGAATGTATGCACAAATAAATAAATTGAGTTAGAAAATATATGTGTATGCACATAGACCTTCATCTACGTACATACACATACTATTGACATACCTTCTTTTGTTACTTATCTATTTATTCTTAAATAAATATTGAATTACATTGAATGTAATCATGGGACATGTGTTTAAATTGAATGGATAATGTTATGATTAGTTCCATTTGAATCATTTTTTTAATTTTTATTAAGTTGAGGAAATAAGTAGACTAAATTAATATTTCATAGATATGTGAGTGAAGAATATTCTCTTGTTTGAATAGAACATCAACACCTAAGTAGACTAGATCACCTCAGGGTAGATGCTGCTAGAAGGTAGATAGTTGCTAAGAGATAATTGTGTCATTCAAAGTTACTTTTCGGGACATGTGCATGTTGGCATTCAATTTCCATTGATGTCAAGTCATGCTACAAGAACCTCACAATGTGCAACTCATGCTATAGGAACCTCACATTGTGTAGCTACAAGATAACAAGCATAGCTATAGGAACCTCACAACGACGGGATCTTCACAACTCAAATAAAAGGTAATGTTGGTCAAACATCATATTGGGATAACATGGAAATGTCTACATTTTTTTATATTATGGCTAATATTGCAAATATTGCCAATATTTAAAAATGCAAAAAAAAAGAGACAACTTTGCAACTTGGAATGATTAGAGAATAATGACATGGCATACACGTGGTAGACTGTATGTGGAATAATGACATGATATTAACAACTTGGTGAATATTTGGAGGTTTGGTTGATTGACTCATTTTTTATTTGCTAGGGTTTATGCATGCACATGGTTCTATTTTACATGGTTAAAGGAGATTGGTTTTATTCTGTCATTGCTCAGATATTATGAAAAAAAAGAGTAACATGCAAATTTAATGATTACAAAGAAAGTTTTTGTTTATCTTTTTCTTCAACATGAGGTGTGGTGATTTAACCCTAAGTCGACACATCAATTTTTGTCTTCACTTCCATTCAACAAGGCGATTATTTCAGGTTGATGCATATCAGATTTTCATTTATTAAGTGTGGCAAACATCAAGTTTTATAATCTTCCTTCTTTGTCTTCAAGTTGCATTGGCGGTCAATAAAATCAGATTTTGGTTATTCTTTGCTTTGCAGTGAAGTCTCTTCCAGTAGCTACACTAAATGAAAAGATTTTCAAATCTTTTTGTTTGGATTACATACCTCTTTCAAATTTTGTTAAGTAGATGGCGACGCCATAGATAAATTTTCCTATTTATTGCAGATTAAATTTTGAAATCAAATTTGTAAGCAGTAGATATAACTAGGAAAATGAAACCATCGATTCAAAAGGAATTTGATAGTTGTTTTGATTAAAAAATAAAGAAGAGGCATTTTAAATTAGTGGCATCCAGTCTAAATAGGAGAAGCATCATCAAATCATTTAGTTGCTAAAGAAGAGCATTAAAGACTTGTAGATGGAATAATAGGAGGATAGTTCTTTGTGCATTTCATTCATGGGGAAGATTGTAGCGTATGATTCCCATGGGACTGGCGGTAGAGATGCTCTTCGTAGAGTATTCCAGGATCATAATATTGAAGGTCCAAGCGTCCGATGGAGGAAGATCACCAATTCATATGTGACACTACCAACAGTGCTTGTTGGATTTATTGGAGGTTTCCTTTGCCCTGATCGTAGGTCAAACGGATTCCTCATGGGTTGGGGCAGGACTTTAGAGAGCATGATGGTACATGGTACTAGATATGCGTGGGGGATGTGCACGCTGGCACATCTTTATCATGATATTCACTCAGTTGTGTACCTAGGGGCATGCAGCTTATCAACAGGGATGACCCTGTTACAAGTGTGGGCATGGGAGAATTTCTCTATTGCTCAACCATTTCCAGTGGTAGACAGACTAGCAGGCAAACCCTATGTGTTCAGATACAAAGGTTAGCTTACACAGGCCCAGATGGGCAAGTTAGAGCACTAGAGGCGGGTGTTTGATCACACGGAGACTGTTACCTAGTGTCCATACTTAGATTGTGAGTAGTGGGATGAGGATGATGTAGTGTTAGGATACCTCTATGATTCTATGTATTTGATCAGCCAGACACCATTTGTCTTAGAGAGATTTTTGCTTCATAGAGTATACAGACATTATGGCATTGTTCAGTGTATGCCACAGGGGGTAGCCAACTATGTGAGGAGGCGGAGTGATATTCCTGATTGGGGGCCTTGTCTATCATATGATGCTTTAGTAGAGGGATACAAGGCATTGCAGACATTACCCTTGGACATGCAGAGAGACATTGTAGAGGTACCAGTCATAGAGGAGTATGTTGCCTTCCTAGCCTTGGTTCCACATCCTCACATTACTATTCCAGATGAGCTAGCACCGCTACTAGTAGAGGAGGATGTGGCAGAGGGTTCTACAGAGAGTGAGGGTGGTACTCCGTCAGGTAGTAGCATGGAGAGGGGTGATGATGATAGCAGCAGTGATGACAACGATGGTGGAAATGGAGGGGACAGAGGGGTAGGGCCAGCCAACAATGGTCCATCATCTAGTAGGCTTCGTAAGAGGCAAGCAGTGATAGTACCACCTGTAGACCATTGGAGATAGATTGCAGGTCTCCAGACATAGGTCCAGACATTGCAAGGATAGTTGGTATAGTTTCAGGGTTTGCTTGTTCAGACCTAGACTCAGATGTAGGCCCAGGCTTAGGCTCATGCTTAGGCTTTAGCGTAGGTTCAGGGATAGTTGGCAGTTGTACAGATGCAGGTGGCCACTTTGATAGTCGAGCAAGATAGTGCTCGATAGATTGCCGAGAGGGCACAAGACACAGTGGAGACACTCTAGAGAGTGGCTGATTGTACCTCAGTGGGAGATTACATGAGAGAGATTCTGCAGGCTGGCCGAGAGGCATATTTTTATAGAGGCAGGTATCATGATGTAGTGCCTGCTGATTGTAGAGTCAGCTATGCCCCATCGAGATCTGGGCAGATGCACACATAGACAATGAGCAAGGGGGTGGCATAGCCTCCATGCAGAGATCCCAGAGATCCTGGTTCTTCAGGGGGTGGTTGTGGTACAGGTCCCGTTGGGCCCGCACATTCTGGCAGTAGTAGATCATAGATGCCTCTTGTGATTTGTCTTTTTGAGACATGATGTATATTACGATGTACCTCATTTTTTGATGATGTATCTTTATGCTTAGACTTCATTTGTATACTTGACACTGATGATATATATATATATATATGAGATGCAGTTGATGTGATTTTATGATGATTTATGATTTCTATGTGATGGATGTATTTATTCTGTGACGTTTGATGCAAAGTGTGATGATTTTATATGAATGATTTTATTTCAATATGTGATGATGTAATGATGAATGTTTTTATTTTATGCAATGATTCAGTGATAAATGTATTTGTAGAATATATGATAAATGGATGTATGATGTGATGTATGTATGGATGGATGGATAAATGCGATGATGTTAAAAATGATGATCTTATGATGAATGACAATGGATGGATGTTTTTATGGTAAAAATGAACATGATGTACTTCTGGTACAATTTAATTCATAATTTTTTTTATGTATGATGAAATGGATGAATGATGAGATGAGGACTACTACATGTTTTTGATAATTTTTGAATTTATGTCAAGTATACTCAGTCTTATTTGTAGATTAGATAATCAATGATTAGAATCCTTTATGCAACAAATACTCTACAGATAATGAATATGATGAATGCAATCTAATTTTAATATGCAACTATATATGCAAAATGATTTTCATTTTAACAGTACTTTTGTTCTTTTTGTCATCATAGAGCTTTATTGGATGTTGAAAGTGAGTACAAGCGTCAATGGTATGTGTTAGACCAATGATGACCTGAGTACTTTTTTCATGATTTTTGATATTGCAAGCGAACACAAGCATCTAGGTATGATTTAACCGAGATGATCTGAGCATTCATTACATAAACAGGCAGTGGTTAATCATTTTAATGTGTGAATTCTGAATGTCATCGGTGATACATTTGCATAGCACATCCCCCGATAATTCACACATTTATATGATTAACTTGCATACAGCAGATAATAAAAACATCATTCTTCTTCCTTGTTTCTCTAGTTCAATACATCATTGAGTTACTCCAAAGAAATGATAGTCAAAAATACAAATTATCCATTGTTTACTTAGAGTGTTTCATTCATTATTCAGATTTTAGATCATCCATCCAGATTTTGTGATGTTTTTTTTGAATTTTTGAGATTTTTGACCAAAGACCTAACCTAGTAACCTATCTTAGGGGTCTCATGGGCTGATCATATATTAGCCTTGCCTATGTTACACACGCAGAGACCACATAGTTCAACTGACACAGACCTATGTTTTCGGATTTTTCTTTTTCAGACTTAAATTTTTTGACATGTTTTTGGATTTTTGACTATGATACAGATGGTTGATGCCTCTCTAATGATGATTGATGTTGTGCTTTGATCTTTTTTTTTCATTTTTTTGCTATATTGTTGTTTTCCCTTTGCTAAAATCGATGTTTTTGTTGCCCCTAGTGATATCTAGATGTTGCCCCCAAGCTTTGGAGTGAGATTTGACTATGTGAACTGATTTTGATATGGATGCAAAGATGGCAAGACTACTGACATGATATGAAACAGTACTGACTGCAAGACTAATGATCCTGATATATATCAAAATAGATGGGAAAGTTGATCTTAGAATCACATACGATGCCTGTTTCTAGGTCTTCAACATATGTTTTGATTACACTCTTCATGTTTTTGTATTTCTCATTTTTCTCTTTTTCTTTCTTTTTGTATTTTCTTTTTTTTTTTGTATTTTTGCATTGCCAAGATGCCTGTTTGCCAGGTTTTCATCAAGGAAACCATTTTTAGAAGTTTGACCTATGCACTAGGAGATTCAAGCATAGAATTTTTGCAAATGAATATTGTTGATAGGTTCATCAAACAAATCCCCTTCTAACATTGATAGATGATATGCTCCTGATCCATAGACTGATATGACGACAAAAGGACCAAGCTAGTTAGGTTCAAATTTCCCTTTCTTCTCTTTATCCTGCTGATTCCTAGGGTTTCTTTTAGTACCAAGTCACCAAGCTAAAAGACCCTCGGTTTTACCCTGTGGTTGTAACTTCTTGAAATCCTCTGTTGATAAGCCGTTAGATGATTAATAGCCTGTTGATGATGCTCATCCAATAATTCCAATTTATGTAGTCTAGATACCCTATAGTCTTCATCAGAAATGATTCCTCTAGGTGACACATGAAGGGATGGAATTTTAACTTCAATGGGCAATATGGCTTCTGACCCATATACCAAGGCATATGGTTTAGCTCCTGTTGGTGTTCTGATACTTGTTCTGTAGGCCCATAATGCAAGATTGAGTTGAACAAGCCAATCACATCCAACATCATTAACTATATTTTTGAGAATTTTGAGTATTGTTTTGTTCAAGGCCTCTGCTTGGCCATTCCCTTGAGGATAGTACGGTGTTGAAAAAGGATGTTGGATATGAAACTTTTCACATAGCTCTTAGACATCTTGATTCTTGAAAGGTCATCCATTATCAGTGATAATGGATTGAGGGATTCCATACCGACATATTATGCAGTTCAAAATGAAAGACGAGATCTACTTGCCAGTGATGGTTGTAAGAGGCACTGCTTCAATCCATTTTGTGAAATATTTTGTACCTATTATAATGAACTTGTGTCCATTGGATGAAGATGGATTAATTTTTCCTACCAGAACTAGGCCCCATTGACAAAAAGGCCATGTCGATGTGAAGGGATGCAGTTCTTGTGTTGGTGCATGAATCAGATTGCTGTGAATCTAACACTTTTGACATTTCTTAACAAACTGATAAGATTATTTATCCATGCATGGCCAATAATATCCCAAATGGAGGATTTTCTTAGCTAGAGTTATCCCACTCGAATGAGTGCCACAAATACCCTTGTGAACCTCATGTAGGGCTGTTTCAAATTTGTCGTGTTCTAGACATCGGAGAAAAGTACCATCAAGACCTCGACGATAAAGTATGTCGTGCAGATTGGTGGATGAAGTTTCATTTTTGGTTCCTGGATAAATCAAGAGGAAGGATATCATTTTTTAGGTAAGCATATGTTGTTTCATAGATGGAGGTTTATGTGGTTTCTATATGGTAGATGGTAGCCTATTCTAGATTATTATGAGAAGAACATGATACTTGTTCTACCATAAACTCATAACAAACACGCTTCTCAGGCAATTGTAATAATGAAGCCATTGAAGCCATAGCATCCACAACTTTGTTCTTTGCCCTTGGAATTTGATGAAACTTGATACTGACAAAGGATTGTTTTAGATTATCTATTTGTAGCTTGTAAGGCATCAACTTTTCATCTTTTGTTTGATATTCATCATTTACTTGATAAATGATTAGTTTAGATTCCCCATATACCTGTAAGTCCGTGATCTTCCATTGAATTGCTATTTTGACCCCAATGATTAATGCTTCATATTCTACCACATTATTTGTACATTTAAACATTAATCTATATGATTTTGGAATGGTGTGTCCTTGTGGAGAGATGAACAAGATCCCTGCTCCTTATCCATGATGTGTGTATGACCGATCAAAATATAATACCCATTGTTGGGGTATCACTGTCAGAATGTCTGCATCTGGAAACTCCATTGTCATTGGTCAATCATCTAGTAAAGGAGCCTCTGCTAATTGTTCAATGATTGCCTGACCCTTGATTGCCATAAGGAAACATGCATTATTCCATTTTAGAAACACAAAAATACTGAGAAAGATTCAGTAGGTGTCTAGTAGTGGCATCAAGAAAATCAAGAAAATCAAGAAAAAAGAAAAACCAGTGCATCGAATCATTGGGGAAAAAGCAAGAAAGAGGTGAGAAAAGCCACAATCAAAGGTAAATCTTTTCTTTGGTGTTAAATATGTATGATTTTAATTTCAAACCACTTGAAAAATTTCTTTTTCTTTCCATTATGTTGAATCTAATTGAACTTGTTATCAACACCTAAGAATACCATTCTCTACAAGTCATTATTTTCTTAGAACCAGGGCTTTTATTTTGAATTGACTACTTTCTTGATTTATATGGTACAGGCCTCATTGGCCAACCTGTGTATGCACCATACCTTCACATTTTTCTCTATCAGTATGATAGCTGAACCCGGTTTGATCTTGTATGATTTATTGCTATCACCTCAATCGATATGGTATGCATGTAAATTGTTAACCATTTCATGGTTAATCAAATGATTCTGATATTTAGAATTTATTATTTTGTATTGAACAATTTAGAAATCATCATCATTTCCCTTGATGGGAAAATGATAGAATCTTTTCTATTATTTGATTTTTATTTCATTATATGTGTTTTCCTTTCCCGTCGGCTAAGCCACAAAAAATATGTCCCCAAAATAGGGGTGATGGCTGCTAACATCATTCCCAAAATGATGAACATATATTTATATGTCGTTGTTAATTAATCCCATTAGAGTATATTGTTTGTTCACGAATTAAATCATTCAATAGAACGATCCCCTTTCTTTTTCCTTGCATACATGCGATGCTCGCATATGCTAGTTTCACCAATCCGATTCCATGCACATATCATTCTTATAATGATTACTATGAGAATGTTTCATAAAATGGTTGTCGAACTTTGTAGCTGATAATCAGCCTATCCTTAGTGATTTGACCAATGATAATATTGGTAATAAAACCAAACAGTCTCTTGATTGTTAGTCATTCTTAGAATGATCGTAGCTTAAATTCAAATCCATTATAGTCACCCTTAAAAACTAGGGTCTCTTCTAACCTGAAATAGTGATATAACTGTTCCAATATGTCTGTGATTGGAAACAATAAGAATGTCATTTAGTTTTATCGTTTGCACAAAAAAGACACTAGTATTGTTTAATTAATTGAATAATCAAAATGATAGAACATTGATTGTTCACATGTTAATCAAATAGATTGAAACTGATAATAGAACATTTGACACATTATTTTGTAAACTACTGCAAGCAGTATTTATTTTGTTGCAAGCAACATGGTTTTGATATAAATAGCATTTACTTTTCTATAAACAACGTCGTTTTGTTATAAAGAATATTTGGTTTGCTACAAATAACATTGTTTTGTTATAAACAGTATTTATTTTACTGCAAACAACATCATTTTGATATAAGCAACAAATTTTTTGCTATAAACAACATCATTTTGTTATAAATAGTATTTGATTTGCTGAAAATAGTATTGTTTTGTTATAAATAGTATTTGTTTTTCAGCAAACAACATCGTTTTGATATAAACAACATTTTTTTTTTCTATAAACACCATCATTTTGTTATAGACAACATTTGTTTTGTTATAGACAACATTTGTTTTGTTATAAAAAACATGGTTTTGTTATAAACATCATTGTTTCTATACAAACAACATATTAGTATGTGGAAACTATTCAAATAGACTTGATCACAATTCTTTTACTTCTTGTATTTTTGACAAACAATATGTCAATCTATAACATTATTTTTAATGGAAGCAATATGATATAATGGTTTTTATTTCGAATGTATGCACAAATAAATAAATTGAGTTAGAAAATATATGTGTATGCACATAGACCTTCATCTACGTACATACACATACTATTGACATACCTTCTTTTGTTACTTATCTATTTATTCTTAAATAAATATTGAATTACATTGAATGTAATCATGGGACATGTGTTTAAATTGAATGGATAATGTTATGATTAGTTCCATTTGAATCATTTTTTTAATTTTTATTAAGTTGAGGAAATAAGTAGACTAAATTAATATTTCATAGATATGTGAGTGAAGAATATTCTCTTGTTTGAATAGAACATCAACACCTAAGTAGACTAGATCACCTCAGGGTAGATGCTGCTAGAAGGTAGATAGTTGCTAAGAGATAATTGTGTCATTCAAAGTTACTTTTCGGGACATGTGCATGTTGGAATTCAATTTCCATTGATGTCAAGTCATGCTACAAGAACCTCACAATGTGCAACTCATGCTATAGGAACCTCACATTGTGTAGCTACAAGATAACAAGCATAGCTATAGGAACCTCACAACGACGGGATCTTCACAACTCAAATAAAAGGTAATGTTGGTCAAACATCATATTGGGATAACATGGAAATGTCTACATTTTTTTATATTATGGCTAATATTGCAAATATTGCCAATATTTAAAAATGCAAAAAAAAAGAGACAACTTTGCAACTTGGAATGATTAGAGAATAATGACATGGCATACACGTGGTAGACTGTATGTGGAATAATGACATGATATTAACAACTTGGTGAATATTTGGAGGTTTGGTTGATTGACTCATTTTTTATTTGCTAGGGTTTATGCATGCACATGGTTCTATTTTACATGGTTAAAGGAGATTGGTTTTATTCTGTCATTGCTCAGATATTATGAAAAAAAAGAGTAACATGCAAATTTAATGATTACAAAGAAAGTTTTTGTTTATCTTTTTCTTCAACATGAGGTGTGGTGATTTAACCCTAAGTCGACACATCAATTTTTGTCTTCACTTCCATTCAACAAGGCGATTATTTCAGGTTGATGCATATCAGATTTTCATTTATTAAGTGTGGCAAACATCAAGTTTTATAATCTTCCTTCTTTGTCTTCAAGTTGCATTGGCGGTCAATAAAATCAGATTTTGGTTATTCTTTGCTTTGCAGTGAAGTCTCTTCCAGTAGCTACACTAAATGAAAAGATTTTCAAATCTTTTTGTTTGGATTACATACCTCTTTCAAATTTTGTTAAGTAGATGGCGACGCCATAGATAAATTTTCCTATTTATTGCAGATTAAATTTTGAAATCAAATTTGTAAGCAGTAGATATAACTAGGAAAATGAAACCATCGATTCAAAAGGAATTTGATAGTTGTTTTGATTAAAAAATAAAGAAGAGGCATTTTAAATTAGTGGCATCCAGTCTAAATAGGAGAAGCATCATCAAATCATTTAGTTGCTAAAGAAGAGCATTAAAGACTTGTAGATGGAATAATAGGAGGAGGATAAGATATAAGGTTTTAATGTTCTACAAAAATTAAAAAAAATAGCAGACTGTTGAAGAATATTAGGGAAGATGCAGAGGTTGTGATGATAGAGATAATATGTCTCCAATTAAAAAGAATGTTGCTACAGGAATATAAGAAAAACTTTATTGTAAGCCACTAAAATGACATCGGACAGAGAGCTTGATATGTCTGGATGATAGTGAGCTACATGATGTCAGAAATTTGTAGAAAACAATTGTTTAGGGATGGCTATAAAATTTCATTGTTCTACAGGAGTAATATATAACAAAGGTAGTTATCATTGCTGGAATGAGTGGATAATAGAGAGAGTGGTGTGGAGAAGAGATTAGGCAAAGGGAAAGAAAGAAGATAACTTTGTTATAAAAAGAGTATGCATTTGTTAGTGAAGATTTTTTTATTACTATAGAAGGGTGTGAAGGCATGTGATAGTTTTGAAGAGATTTATTGTGTGGATGCAGAGAAGATCATACAGTTTGTTGTGAGGATGAAAGACAATAGAAAGCGGGAAATCAAGAATACTTGCAAAGTTAGTTAATGATTAAATATTGGAAGTTGTTTGAGGATAGAAAAATCAACAAAGACTTCACAAGTGCAAAAATATATGAGGGTATGTGCAGGATCATGATGGGCCAAAAAGTGGTGATATGTAAGTCATATGATGACCCATGTGGCTGACGACTTTTTTTTAACCCAAAATTGATCAAACGAAAAGGGTTTTTAAAGGAGATTCTTAGCTTTCCACCAATATAAATTATGCTTTACTTTGAATTTAATGAATAATTATTATTCATTTTCTATTTGAATTACGACTAAAGTCCTGATTGATAGGTTGATTGAAAAACATCTATAGCTTTCAAACAGTATTACATTTTTTGAATCCAAAGCATGTGTTGCATTCTATGCTTCACATACTATAGGATTAAAAAAGAAGAAGTTGAATTTCATGAAGTTTTGACCTAGTTAAGGTGGTCAGACATACGAGTTCTTATATTTTTTAAAAGTTGTAATAAAAAATTAATAATTAATTATTTACTTGGAAAAAAATTACAAAAAAATATGCATCACATCGGGACATGATTCCTCGACTTATATCTAAAATATTATAAAAAAATATTATCATTTTATGTTGGTTAGGTTGGTTAGACAAACACCTACTTCTTATTTTTTCCCTGAACTTTAAGTACTATTGCATTGAAATTTCAAATTTTCACCAAATAGATTTTTTTATTTTTTAAATAAACCTAGTAGTTTAGAAACTACATTCAATTTTCTACAGATTCTATTCTTACATATTTTTGAAATAATATAGATAACGTATTCAAATTTTTACGTCAAGTTGCCTAACTCTGATTTTTCTGAATTTTATTGCCACTTAAGGGCCTATTTTTTCCATGATGATCCTGCACATACCCATGAGTTACAAAATTTCATTTGTAACATCATACTCAAAGTGTATATGAAATCTCTTATTGCATAATCATCTGAGTGGGTTCTCAAATCAGGGGTAGAAGCTCCTTTGAGTTGGTTCTCATAAACTTGGAATTGGTGTTCCTTTGGGTTGGTGCCCATAAATTATAATCAGAAATTATTTTTATTGTGAGGTTGGATTAGAGCACTAGTCTCTAGTAGCTATTCTCACCAAGGTTTTTCCCATCTTTGGTTTTCCTCATATATCATGTGTTGTGAGATACATTTTGTGAGTTTGGTTTAGTTGCCCTTCTTTAGTTATTATTTTATTATTTCAGTGTATATTGTTAGATTGCTTAGAAAGATAAAATTTGTAGTCCACTGATTCACCCCCACCCTCTCAATGGTCTTTGTGTTCCTTCAGTGCCGAAATGGAGCTCAAAGAGTATAGGTTTTTTCTTTATCCAAAACCTATTGTTGTTGCAACTTAATTTTTATGCTTGGCTAAGTAATTAGTCTATTATGTATGTATGGACTTTGTGATAATAATCTCTACCATTTCTAGCATAGATCTTTCATTTTTCTAATCATAGATAGAGATGCATGTTGATGTGTGGGCACACACCAGATTCCACCTTGCAGATTGTTCTCTTGCTAAAATTTGCATGCAGGGTCGGGTATTCTTCTTGTTGGAATAATTTTGGGGAAGTGTAAGCTTCGTGGTTAGGTGGAAAAGTGCTTCAAACATGTTCTCATCCACCAATGGAGGTGAGCATCAAGAGGAAACCTTGGATTTTTTCAAGACTATCATGGTCTATGATGTAACCTTGATGTAAAATTTTATACATTGTATTGACTTTGTGGCGCTATGATCCAATTCAGCTTGGGATATTATAATTGGCATTGAAATTGAATATATATATATATATATATGACTTATTTTAATTAGACATGTGTTGCTATGATTGGAAATAACTACTTAGTTATGTCTTTTTAAAATTAAATTCCATAATACCATTTGAAATAATATAATTAAGTAATAATTAGATTGGGTTATTACAGTTGCACACAGATGTTGTAGATGAAGCAAACATTGAAATATACAAAGTATCATATGATGAACCTATCTCTATCTTGTGTGATAATACAAGTGCTATCACTATTTAAAAAAAAATTGGTAATGCATTCAAGAACAAAACATATCTTTATTTGGTATCACTTTCTAAGAGAGAAAGTTGTTAAGAATGAAGTAAATTTTGAGTATGTGCCTACAAAGGATCAAATAGTAGAAATTTTCACAATGGCTCTTCCAAAAAGTAAATTTGAGTATCTCAGAAATAAGCTAGGGGCTATTTCCCCTCCTTTCAACTAGATGTGTAAGATGGTGCACTTTTCCAGGGGTGCAATTCAAGATGAATTATTTATCTTGGAAAAATGGAGGCTACCTATCAATGGGAATAGGTAGTGGTATCCTTGGTTGGTGCAATCATGGGGAGCATATTTTGTGCCTAAAAGTGTGAGAGAGAAGTGAAGTGTGCAGGTGTTACCCTTTTCTATTGATGTCAAAGGGGGAGAATGAAGTATGAAAAACACATGGAAAGAATTGTAAGAAAACTGGAGAGAGAGAGATGTCCAAGTAAGGGGAGGGTTGTTTGAGTGTTGGAGATACATATTTTCTTTTGTTATTAATGGTTTTTTAACATGTGTTGCCATCAATGAGAAAGGGGGAGATTGTTGCACTATGTTATAATTAGTGTTATCATTGATGTCATCCTCTAGTGTGGTCATGATGAGAAGTTTTTTTGGTGCTGAGTAGGAGTTGTAGATGCAATAGGGTCACTTGGTTTCCAAGTTCTTTTGAGAAAATTTGTATAAAGAGTGTAGAAGGTGATAAGGATGTGTTATGTTTTGTGCTCCACATTGCAACATTTTTAAAGTAATGCGTGTGTGGTTAGGATGTGATGATCAAAATTCTTTAAAGGTGTTATATCCATAATTTCATGTTCTAGATTGTGTGGCAGTAGATGATGTGTTTGACAGTGTCTTGCTTGTGAATATGGATATCTAGGAGAAATGGAATTGCTCCACATTTCTCTACACTAAAGTTTCTTGTCTTGCAGATTTGAGAATGTGCTAATGATGATTTTATGTATCTTCCCATGGATGGTTTTCATCTATTCTACAAGCTTGGTTCATAAATTGTATCTCAGTGACATTTTGATTGGTTGCACTATATGATAGCATTTTCAGTTTCATCTATTTCCACCAGTGATTTTGAATATTCTGTTGGTGTTGGAATATTCCAAGATATTATGTACTATTTCTACATGGTCCATGGGATGTTTTCAGACCTAGTGAAGTGTGAATTTGGTTGCTTGGTAGCGTAAATACTGATTTGGCTAACCTGGCATGTCAGTGCTATTTGTGAATGTGCTTTATGGGTTGTGGAAGCATGGTGTAGCATGTTGGTGTATATTTGGTTCCTGGTTAACCCTTGGTGTGGTTTTCCTTCACTTATTTCAACCATGGAAGTTTCTAGTGCCGACCTATTTGGTGGTTGCATGTTTGAGGTGCATACATTTTCTTAGGGCTAACCTAGAGAAGATTGTTCAAGGTTGTGGATGATATATATGCAAGGTCAATTGTTGGAGAATTGTGTGGTGTGATATGTGGTACAAAATGATGTGTATGTGATCTTATGTTGACATTTTAGTGCAAGAATGAACACCTAATACTACCAAAAGCAATGAGAAAAATGTGTCTATGTTTCAGTGTGCTTGAAGTTGCTAGAGGTAGTGAGCCAAAGGTTGTAGATGGTTTTGGTGGATTCTCTTGTTTCTCTAAGGTAGTGAACCTCCTTGTGGTAGTTTCTTTGTAATCTCTTATATTCTGAAAGAAGTGATCTTCCTGGATAGTGAGCCCTTGGTAATGAGCCTTTCCTTATTTTGGATAGTGATTCCTTTTGGCAATGAGCCCTTCTAGTAGTGAGCCTTTTGTAATTGGTGTTGATATTCATATGGTGAGCTAATCCTCATTGTGGTTTTTCAACATAAAATTTGGTGTTCTATTATGTATGGTTGTTGATGTGTTGATATTTTAGCTTTTTACATTTGAATGTAGATGCTTAATAAGGGTTTAAAGATTAATAAGGGTTTGAAGGATTTAATGCACAACTAATTCACCCCCCTCAGTTATTCTATATGTCTAACATTTATTAATAAATAATGCTTACTCTTTTCATAGTCTTGTTGATAGGTAAGCTGATGTGGGATTAGATTTTAAATAAGGGTTTGTACATGTGGACCTTTAGGGCCACAACTAATCTATTGCATAATTTTATAACAAGATTTTATATATGCAAACAAAAATGTGCACTTTAATAGCCACGACTCTCAGCCCGCATGAGGTTCCCCTTACTAATATTAATGAGATTATCATTAGATTTAATTGGAAAGGGGAGAAAGGAAACCTATATCTCTAGACCTATAATGACTAATTACAACTCAAATATTCCATGTTGGGTCATTATTGTCAGCCCCCTCTCATGAAGTATGTGAATGATTTAAAAAAATGCTTCTAGAAAGACAAGTATATATAAAAGACTATTGGCACATGGGGAATTGTTACAACATTTATTTAGGACAACAAATTCTCACATCATCCTAGATATCTTAGGAAGCCTCATGAAATTTCCTTGATTTAACCTACCACAATATTTCTATCCCTTCACATCTCCTTGTCTATTTAAAATTCTTCATGTACATTGATTACTATTGTGGCCAGTCTTTCCAAGTGAGCCAACTCAACCTGATTCTAAGAATGGGTGGTTATCAAGTTTGAATGGAGCCTGAATCCTATTAATTTTATAGAGATGCCATAATTCGGCACATTTGCATGGAGGGAGGCATGTCACCCTTGATGGAGAGTTTAAATGACCATGACAAGAACTTTTCCATTTAGTTTTCTAACTAAAGTAATAGATAGGTTAAAATTGGTGGTATTTCTCTTAAGGTTAGTGAAAAGATAATATCTAAATCTATTAGTCTTTCCTATAGGGGTTAGAAACCCAAGAAACAAACCAAAGTGCAAGATATCAATAGCATGAATCTTTTTTTCAAGGATAATGAGTACCCCACTAAATTACAGGGGGGTTTGATCGCAATAAGCTACCAACACTATGGGACTAGATTTATTTGGTGATAATGAAATATTTAACACTTGAGGATAGGTTTAAATTATTTTACTATTAACATTTGCCTATGCTCCACCATTTCAAATATTGTCTACTCATCAACCTCCCATTTTTTCATATTTCTTCTCTCAAGCTATCTATGAAAGAGGCTATGGAGCTTGCTACTAAAAACCTTGAGAAACCCCTTGTCCCACTCCATCAAGGGCTTATCCTATGATTATACAATTTTCATCTAGCAATATTCCCCCCCAAACCAATTTGTGCTAGCCTTATGGAAGAAGAACCTAATTCCAACCCCCCAAAGAAACCCCGAAAACTCTTGTAAAGTAGTCGTTGAAAACCTTAGTGCTAAGTGAAAGTTGAATCCTCCTACCAACTAGTCCACTCCGGGAACTAACCCTAAACTACTAGCCAAAAATTCTAAAAACAAGAGAAAATTTATCCAAGCTTAGAGCTAGAAGATAGTAGTGGTGGGGATTTTTGAACTTAAAACTTCTCAAGTTAAAAAGTCAGGAAAGCATGTTGTGAAGAAATCCCTAGACAATAAGAAGAGTTACATCACCTTCTTTGTCGAATATGAAAAATTAAAGAATGGGAAGGATGATGTTAATACTAATAATTCTTGTGATGAGAAGAAAATTAATTTTATTGATCCTAATGTTGGTTCTGAGATTGCTTGTGTGAGAAGATCCCATAGATTGGTTGGTAAGAAAATTCCCAAGGTTATTGTCAATGAAATTTCAAGTGAATTTGAATAGGACAACAAAGATTATAACAACAATGCTAATATGGAGAAGGATGTTGAGGATTTCACTAATGGCCCAAGCCATTTTCCTAAGCTTAATAAAATGACCATGGAGGACTCCACCCCCCTCATGAGCACAAAAATGAAATAAGCCATAACCATGAGAAAATAGCCTAGGATTGCAATGCTTTGATGGATCACGTGAATAATATTGAAAGGAAGCTTAATTGCCTTACTTGAATCTTCACTCTCAAAGTGATCCATCACTCTAGATTTGGTGCCCCAAGAGGAGATAAAAACCATGACACTTCTACTAGCCCCAGTTCTAACTAGAAAAAGATGAATGTCTTAAAATTCCTCATGGGAGAATAGGAGAACATTTCTAAGTATGGGGCTTGTTGGTTGTTTATTTGGTCATTTCCTCTATTGTTGTTTACTTTTTTTCTATTTCTTAGCTATCTCTGGTATTTTTTATCTATGTTGTTGAACTTGCTACTTTGAACTATTTCCCTTGTGGATTTTTGTGTTAAGGGTACAAACCCCTATAAATGTTGATTATCTAATAAAAATATTAAAGAATCTTAATGCTACAAGAACACATCATTGGAATATTTAATATCTCACATTGATTCTATCAGTAGGAAAATGAAAGAAAAATGGGAAATGCATAGAGAAAAATATCATTAAATTTATGTTGTAAAATTATGTTATGATATGACCAAGGAAAAAATACCAAAGAAAAGTTATGTACATTATTAATTTACCCATAAATGTAATGAAAAAAATTTGCACAATGGAAGAATATAATAGTAAATATAGTATAAATACTTTATAATAGTATGTCACTTTTATGGGGACACCTCTAATAGTACTCAATAAGAACACAATATTCAATATGATGACAATAACTATCCAATAGCTCCTATATATCTAATGATGCCTTGGTTTCCACTCAAGTTAACTTATATACTTAATTATAACCCCTATTATGACCTAACTAGCAATATATAATTATAATAATAATTATATAACTTATTTAAGAGTTAATACATCCATAAGATGACTACTTGTAACCCAATAAATATATAGTATTATAGGCATAGAATTCCTTTCCTCTTTACAAAAGGATTACCCTTAGTGCTAATCAATTTCAAATGTTTTTTCATAAAGTTTTCATCTTCCCATGTGATAACTTTGAGAAAAAAATTATTCCATTCAATTGGGTACTTTGGGAAAATCCTTGCTCTTAGTTTCTCCATGTGTGTTTCAAAAATTAACTTTAGTTCCAAGATATTTCTTCCCTCTAAATCTAGCCTAAGTAGTACTATTTGTGTTAGAATTATGTATTGATTTTGATACATAAAAAAAGAGAACCCTAGGTCTAATTTAAAGAACCTAGGATTAATTTATTTCTTTTTTAGGGTTTCGTTAAGATGGAGATCAACAAGGTGATTAGATTTAATGTCAACCATGAAGGTGAGTCAACCAGACCCGGATCTGCATCTTTTTGAGCCTTGGAAATGGATTGGAATTGATTTTCCTTGATTAACCTAATTATAATATTTTCCATAATATGAAAAATACAAGACACTAATGACTGATAAGCAGTAACAAAAGTTTGTAGGTAGATTTGGGAAGGGCAGAACATTGTGTACATATCCTAAAATTTTGATACCAGTCACTATAGGAGGACAGAGTCACCCAAGGGAATCCAATTCCTTTTAGGGTGTCTTTCTCTACTTTTGTAATCCTCTGATGTCATATTTGAGACTCCCATTTCTGCTCACAAACTTGTCGGATCACTGTCAGATAATTTTGTAGGTGATTTTCTGTGAGTTGACAAGGTGTAGGGATTTGAATGCCACAATGGACAATGGATCTTCAAGCTTCCTTCAATATCCTTCAAACCTAAAACTTTCACATTCAAAGAGAGAAGAAATGTTGTTCCATTTAGGAGCTTTCCTTATTCAAACCATATGTTAGTGTTTTCACTTCCACAATGACAATGCCAATGATAGGAAAGATAAATGGTAGGAAGAAATTATGAATCAACAAAGTGTTGCAACTCACCAGCCTTCAATGGCTTCCTTGAAGGACTAAAGTCATGCACATAACCTCAAGGTATTGAATTTTACTTGCTTGATTCCTTGAATTTATTAGAGACCTGCAAAAAGGGTTAGCCTTCACAAACGGGTGATCCCACAATAGTGGGTTACACTTTTTGACCAAACTTGACATTGAACTAAACTTTTTTAACTAAATATTCAGTTTCGAACACCTATAGTTGCTAAACCATGAGAAATTTGAAGATGATGTAAACTAGTGATTTGTGAAATTTTGTCTGTAGATTCTAAATATATATTTAAAAAACAAATTGAATCAAAATGTATTGCTTTTTCCATCTCCTTTGATAACTAGTTTTTAACAGTAAACACTATTTTAAAAGAGTGATGTTTACTGTATAACACATAACTTTTATTTTATGAAGGGTAAATTCCTTTTTTTTTTAAATTTAGATTTGTAACTACAATATCTAGCTCCTTCATTTGGTTCTATAGTGTTTTATTGAATATTTTTTTCTTAATTAAGTTTTGAAGTCAAACCAATTACATTTTAGACATAGGTTTATTGTATAACACACCTTTTTCTGTATGTATTGAAATTATCTTTGTTTGTTGGATCAAGGACATCAATACCAAGAGAGGAGATATTTTTTAGAATTTTTTTTGGTAATCTACTATTTTTTCACATGTGCAAAACAAAGAGCTTGATTTTTGATGAAAAACCTACATTCACAAGAAATAAAAAAAATATAATAATCAAATTAAATATATTTAAAATTATACTTTTTGGAAAGCTTATAATAAGGACTACATACTTACAAAACATAAATTTTAAAATAATTCATTTGATCCCCAAAAAGGTAAATCAAAAGTGTTTTTTTATTATCATTTTGATAGGTGTAGAGGAGACTCCATTATATGTATGGTTTAAAACTAGTGAGGTTTTATCCAAGGGGCTTTGATCTAAGGAGGTTTGATCAAACCCTCTTCAATTAATATCCTTTAAATGGAACCTTTCAAGGCTTAAATAATTATATTTTCTAAAAATATGTGATTTTAGCAAAAATCAAGATGTCCCAGAAAGTGTAACCCATTATTGTGGCAGCACCCAAACAAAGATAACATAAACACATATATAAAATCACAAAGAATTTGACATGATGTTTGGATCTTGAATTACTGCTATAAAAATATAAAAGGTTGCACTTGAATTTCTCTTGATTTTTTTTATCTCTTAGAATTACACCCTAGCTAAGTTACATAACTTAGCATTCTAGAGGAACATGGGAAATTTTCCAAGTTGTGGGTCACCTATAATGGAAAATAACCTCCGAAGAAGGCCGACTTCGTAGCTGGCTATATCACCTAATCTATTGACCTTTAAGGAAAAAGGAGAAGGATAAACTTAAAATGAATAAAAACGAAAATATATAAAATGAAGTGATACACCAAACTAACAAGGACAATGAATTTTCAGATTTGCATACACTTGGTTCAAACAGACAGAAATTAAGTTTGCATAACTTATTTCAACATGCCTCTGCATAAATATTTCACTAAGTGAACAAAATGCATTAACCAACAAAGGAAATGTAAACTTCACAATTGAAAGATATATGCAATTTAACACACTCTTAGCAACCTGCATGGACAAGCTATTTGTAGAGAAGGTATAAAATAAGAGACAAATTTATAAGGAAACAAGGATAACTCCACAAATAACTTGATCAATCTTTTGAAACATATAAAAAACTGCAATAATAAGAGGGAAAATTTTCATTACCATTTGTCTCCAAGGTATAAACTATATTTCATTTCCAAAAGAGTTACAAAAGGATGCACAAAACCTGTGAAAGAACTACCAAAAGTCACTATCTCTGAGAGTTGCACGAATATAACTCTCTCAATAATGAGTTACAAAAATGACTAAGTAGTCAAGCTCCACCAAAAAAGGCTCTATAAACATCTTGGGTCGGATGCAACAATAAACCCCAAAATCTAGCTTCTAGATCACATCCAAAAGTGATCCAAAAGGTGGAAAAAGTCAAGCTTGACTTATCTAAACCATAAAATCATCCTAGAAATGCTCCAAGCTGAGTCAACACGCCTAAATTTACAACAAATGCTCCTCAAAAGAAAAATAAGGTCTCCTAGATTCTCAACTCATGTTTGCCAACTGAAAATAACCTCCCTCCATTCTTGGCATGTCATCAATACAAGCACATGTCTCTCCACTTCTTCTCCCAAGACTTAGCCATATGAGCACATGTTTCCATTTTTTGCATTTAAAATATAATGACTTAACTTAAATGATTTATAAATCATCATTTAAACTTAATCATTTACAATATAAATCAAATGCAAAAGTAAAGAACCTCCACCTCCATTTAGTCAAAAACCCTAAGCAATAGGAATTGCTAAGTCTAAAAACATAGAAAAGCTTAAGATACAAGGCAAAGGCATAGTAAACGCACGGGATATTAGTTGACATTCCATTTAAATAAAAAGATGGTAAAAAATACCCATCTCCTATTACCCAATAAGGAATCTAGGGTTTCAAACCCTAAAATGAAGGAAAATGAATGAAACCTTATTTCATGAAATTGCAAGAAACTTCTAGGAGAAGCTCGACAACTGACACCAAGGGTTTGAGAAAGCTCATTCAATGGAGGCTTCATGGTAAAAACTGAAACAAAAATTCCAAGACCAAACTGTGGTAAGCAAAATCTTGAATTTTCTAATTATTTCTCCAATCATGGTCGAGGGCTATGCATGCTTTTATGTTTCTTTTTAAAAGAAACCATGAAGGATTCATAAAGAAAGATGAGATTTTCCTTTGATTTTTATACTGTTGTGTAATTTATAACTTCATTGTTCGATGAAGGCCAAATTTGAGGCCTTTCCTAAAGCTTGTATACCATTTGGAAATGCTGCAAAAATAAATACTTCTCCAGGCCATGAGATAAAAGCTCTCTGCATCTTCATTTTTTAACACTATTTGTAGAAAAATGCATATATTTAACATTTTGTTCCTTTCATGAACTTTTAAAACAAAACCCCAAGTGGATTTGTACCTTGAAAACAAAAACTTCAGACCACGGCCATATTCACTTCTAGGTATTTAAAATTATGTTGTCTCCATGAATATTTTTCTTGTTCTAAGTTTATATACAAAAAATGATATATATTCTTGAAAACTTCTTGTGCTTTTCTTGACCTTTCTGGAAAGATCAAACAATATGATTACATTGATCAATATGATGAGTATATTGCACTTTACCTGCGTATTCTTTAACTCCCTTTACATCTCCTGACATGACCATGTATTCTACTTTCTACTATTGTATTCACCTTTGTTGTGATAAGACCATTACATAATTATAATATGAACAAGATTTCATGATAGAGTGGACAGTTGAAATATGAGCCCTCTTAGTCCATTGTGTTCCTTGAGAATGCTGCCCCAGGAAGAAAAGAAAGGCCTGCAAAATGATTCAATGCCATTACACAATACGTGTGTAACCCACAAATTTTGCACATCTTTTCCATTCCTTAATGAACATATTAACATCATAAAATGAATCCATTGAGTCTCCTTATGTGTGTCTAATGAAAAGAACTCATTCACTCACTCTCCTTTGCATTGGAATCACGAATTTCAGTGCTGCATTTACTTTTGACTGCCATACTTTTCTCAAGATACAAAGTTGGACTCAAAAATTGATCATCCTTCACAAGTGACTTACCCTTGTCACAGTCAATCCACATGCTTTACCAATAAAGTGTTTATCTCATGAAAGAATAAAAGACCCTGTGGAGTAATTACCTAAAACATATAAAGAACATAGGTATCCACATGACACATAACTACAACTGGCTTTAGCTCTTCAAATACATATAATTGAATTTTCTTTTATGTGTTAATGAAACCTTTTGATTTTGAGCATGTTTTAAATGCTACCCTTGTAGAGTGACATTGGAAAACCATCCTTACTCTAATGGAAAAAATTATGACTGTTTATAAAAGAGGCATGTTGGGCTCAACCCTTGTGGGAGCCACATTTAACCCACATGCTAAAACTTGATGAAACAGTATCATTGTTTTTCCTGTATCTACACATGAAGCAAACAAGTTAGAAAAAACTTGTATATTTTTGGATGTGTTTGATGAACTTAATGATTTTTCTGGGACATCCAAGGTATGCATTTCTTGTTTAATGCACATTGAGACCAATTTATACATGCATAGGGTGAATGTGTATACAATGTTTTTAATCAATCATTGGTTAGAGCATTTCTCTAACATCATTGCTATATCTTTTGCAGGGATTAGGATCAAAGGAGCTAGGAAGACTGAAGTGAATTGGGGCAACATCAACATAATTCAACACAACGAACTGGTCATTCAAGCAATGAATGGTTACTCTCCTTCAATGCACGTTCATTTCTTTTCTTTACTTATTCATTTATATGCTTTTCTCAATTTGTATTGAATAAGCAATGGTTAGTCAATCTCACGGCTTGTGTGAGACAATGAACATTCTTACATTCAATAAAGATTACTTTTTAGAAAGATTTGTGTAAATATTTTCTTTGTTACATGCACTTGTATAAATGAAATGATCTGTTACAATAATCTTGTAATCTTTTTTGATTTTTCTGTTTATACAATTGAATGTAATGTAGGAAAGTTAATAAAATGTACCTCATTTTCTCAGTTTAAAATCAACAAACTCCACCTGATTGAGCTATAAGTGAAAATATGGTATCCTGTTTCTCTTAACAATAGTTCTTTCTCTTAGATTCTCCTAGTTTCAAATAGTGAAAAGACTAGGTATTTATAGGCATTTCTCTAATTTTTCGAAAATTAAATCCTAATAGCCTGCATTTTCATATTGAATTTCGAATGTTAAAATATCGACACTTACATATTCAAATTTAGATGTCGGAAAAATAGGGGGACTAGTACGCCCAAAGGTGTCCTATTATTGGCCCTATTTTCTAGGACTTGGGGTTTTGGGGGAAAAACATTAAACTAATGCATTTGTTTAATTCTTGCAATTTCTCAAAAAATGGTAAAAATAGGCTATGGAATGTATAATTTAAGAAATTAGGGACCCAATTAGACTCAATAATTTAGGGGGAACAAAATATAGTGTGAAATTGTCAAGGGTGACAATATACAATGCTACATTTGACCCCCACTTTAGTGAGAGTGTGAACTTATGCTCAACCTCACACTAAAGTAGAAAATATTTGTCAAGAGGGATTCAATTGTCCAAATGTTGAAGAGATAGGATGACTAAGGATCTAGGGGGGAGTTTGCAAGCTCCCAAGATATAAGATCCCATGGAAAACCAACATAAGCACAAAGGAACATGCACATGTATGAAATGCAACAAGACAACATACACAAACATACATGTCAAAAAACATAACATAAAGATGAAAACAAAATGAAAAAAAAACACATGATGCAAAATTAATTCAAACACAAAGAAAACACATAAAAGACATACAAAACATGAAAGGTTAGTACTAAAAGGATTTGAGTTAGTAAGGAAAAGAGACCTTAGTCTTAAATTCTCAAATACCAAACATCATCCATTGAATAAATGTTAGTTAAAGGAATGCTCCCATGAGGACTAGCAAGTTGTGTTATGCTAAATCACTCATGAGCCACATGGATCTACTGGCTATCAATTTTTTTTATTCTAGGTTTCCATGCAATATGATGAGTTTCACAAGGCTAGCAAGGTGTGTTATGCTAGATACTCATGAAATACATATCTCCACTAGAAAGCAAGGTGTGTTATTCTTGATAGCCATGTTAAGGAATTCATGACTCGCACCATAGCAAATTCCAATATTTTCTGGGTGAATCACAAATCGAAAGGCAACAGAGGCTAGTGAGGTCTAATATTCACTAGGTAAGCCCCCAAGACAAGGTATCAAAATGAGAAACACACTAGGTATAGTAAGAACCCATGTCAACCATACCAAGAGTTATCATCCTTGATAACTTTGATAAGGTGCTACAAATGATCAAGATGTTATGCCAATATGACACTAAGTTAAACATGCATGAACAAAGTGAAGAAAAAATTCCAAATTCACCTAAGGAGGTGCACAAACTCGCCTAAGGAGGTGCATAAATGATGACAAAGATAAGACAAAAAAATTGAAGGGTGTTATAACAACACCACCACAAAAGGTGATTTACAAAATCAATAAAGGGGATTTTCTCAAAATATGAAAGGTCACACATGACATCACCACCAAGAGAGGAATAATCATGGAATGGAAGACTCACAACTTAGGGCACACTATCCATAGAATTATCACCAAGGAGAATTTCATATTCCAATAAAGGTCACATACTTAGGTGACATCAAGCCCAATATCACAAAGGAGACACAATATAGATTAAGAAAGCCACACTTTCATTGTCAAGGTCATACTTCCTAGGGGACATATGCTATCATTACTAAAAAGGGACCATTTCTTATACAAACGATCAGTGGGGGACTATATGAACCCCTTAAAAAGTTAGTGTACTTGCTGCACTAACATTTTAAGGAGATAAAGAGGGATCCCTCGCTAGAAGGAATGCACCTAGGAAAATGCTACCTAACCCCTTGCCCCCAAGTGTAGGGACAAAGGTGATCTAATATGGATTATGATATGATACTCCTTGCAAAATGAAATATGTTTGCATAAATCCTATTTTATACCCCTAGAGATGTTAGTGATCATGTTGTGATACTGAAACTACCACATGGAAAGGAGTAGCAAATAATTATATTTGTCTCTTACATGATTAAGTGAAGTTATTTTTGGTATTTTTGAAAGAAAATAACCAAGACCTTTTTTTTTATTTCATCTTAGGCTCTATAGGGACATGGATACCTTGCCCTTTTACACCACATAATTTTCCATTATAGCCAAATTGTTTTAAAATTTAATAACCTCTTCCATAAATGGCTTCCATTTCTTTCAAAGAAGGTGGTTTTTCATGATCATTTCCATCTTAAGTTGTGTAATTTGTTTTTCCTCCTTGCTAGAAGTTGTAGAGTCGAATGCTTTTGATGGTTCGCTGATTACTTGTGTTGATATAATTGTGATTTTTTTTTCATTTTTTTATTTTGATGGTGTAATCTTGTATTCCCCCATAAATGTAGGTGTGAAATGTAATAATTCTCAAAAATAATCTAACAAATTTGTCATTGATGAAAGACACTCATCCTTATCTTCACTTTGTAAAGGCTCCACTTTTGTAGTTGGTGTTAATGTTCTAAGAGGATTCTTCATTCTTGTTTAAGATTTTAAACAATATTTAGATTTAGGATAAGCTTTTATCATGTAAACCTTATTGTGTTAAGTGTATTTCATCAAATGATGAAGAGTTAAGAGCAATCCTTTCATTTCATGAATACATGGTCTACCTAAGAGAAGATTGTATGAAAGTTAATGGGGTATGACATGGATGGGAGTTTGCAACACAATCTTACCAATTTTGATAGGTAATGTTATCACACCAAGCAGTTGTTTACACACATAATCAAAACCATAGATAGATAGATCAACTGGCTGAATTTTTATCTTGTCTGCTCAAATTATGTCCAAAAGGTTACTACTACAATCATTAATCCTTGACCATTATCAATAAGGGTACACCTAATCCCAATATTGTTAATACTAGCCATTATCATCAAGGAATCATTTTATTTTTGTGTTTCCAAAGGGGGTAATTCACTTTGATGAAAGACAATGTCCAACTTAACTAAATTCATACCCTTAATTAAGGTGGATACATAATTTGGTTGTGCACTAGGAGGGACAAAAACTATTTTCAAAGAATTTTGAAGCATGACATGATAAACAAGTGATGATTGAATTAAATCCCACAAATAGATCTTAGTAGGAGTGTTACAAATTTGCTCAACAATGTCAAATTATTTACCACTACACTGTAGAATATTAGGTGTGGGTGGGAGGTCTGGTTGAGGTAATGGAATGGATGTTGTCCTAGAGTTTTTTTTGATTGGATATTGTTTCTAGTGTTATATGTGTGAGCTACAATATGCTAACTTGGTTGTTGTGACACATGACTACTAGTAAGTTATTTTACAAGGCTTGGGATATGGCCATGAGGTTTAGGAGGTCCTATAATGAGAGGTGAGTTAGGAGGTCCAATAATTAGAGTAATTTTAGGATGTCCAAAAGAAGTTTTAGGAGGTATAGTAATCAAAGGAGATCTAATAGACAATTGTGTGCTCATAACCTCAATAGATTGGACTTCTTGTTGATTATCTTCTATCAAGGGGGAATCTAATGTCACCTTAGTGTCTTCATCTATGTAATCCCTCTTACTATCTTTTGAAATACATATATCAATGATTTCATCCTCTTGTGCCATAATATCTTCCCAAGTAGGAGATGTATTGGGTGAGAAACAAATAACATTCTCATGATGCTCAATGATTGGATCCTCTAACACCAAGATACCATCCTCACAAGTAGGTGAGGTATCAAGAGAAGAATAACTATAATTTTCATGATTATCCATGATTGTATCCTCTTGCACCAAAAAATTCTCACAATTAGGAGAGATGTTAGGAGATGAATGAAGATTAGGCAAAGTGATATTAATAAATGTGTCAATGATTTCATTTTCTTGCACCAAGATACTCTCATAATTAGGAGAGATATTGGGAGAATGACTAACATATTTGTCAATTATTTCCTTTTTTTCCTTATATTGTGATCATAAGTGGGGATATTAAAATTATAGAGGCGATGTGTCACCATACCAAAACCAAATATTTGAAAAGGAAACATGTTGCTACTTTCCTTATGAATCAAATGAACAAAATTAGATAGGTCTGAAAATAGAATTCAAAAACAAACATCAAATCTAGAAATCAGATTCCAGATTTTGCAAACTAGCATAGGTATTAGTTTGTTTCTAGGATCTAAAGTAGGTTTTGGAGGAGTGGGATGCCCTAGGGTGTCTATGTCGTACTAAGTTTTTTCTGATATTTCAACTTCAAAGGCATTAGTGATAGGAACTAACTGTGTGATAGCATGAAAACCTAGATTTAGAATAAATTGTATTTTCATTTTATGAGTTTCTGAATTTTCAATGTGTTGTAACAACCTAGGGTTTTGAATTTTTTCAAAAATAAAAAATAATTTACCAAAATTAGGCAATGCTTCAGGAAATGTAAACAATTATCCTACATATCTGATAATTTATAGCATTGAAATGCAACAATTTTTTTCAAATTTGTAACAAATTAAGCAAAATGACACCTTTCTTGCACATACAATAACACTTTTTCAGAATTTCAAATCACACATTTGCAAGCAGAAATAGATTGAAAATATAGAGATAGAGACTTGTGCAAAAAAAATCTGAGCCACTAGTAGCATGATAGGGTCACTTAAGGGCATCCTAGTCTTGGACAAGGGGTAAAAACTATAATTTTGAATGTTTAGAAAACTGCTTAGGGATTTTGGGTCTGTGTGCAAATAGTTGTGACACTGAATATTTTCTTATAATTTGTTCAATTTAAGACAATGTATCTCGAATACAAATGTGTAACAATGTTTGAACAAAAAGTAACAATTGTGAATACAATTTTGAATGTAAATTTGATCTAAATAATTGGAATAAGCCCTAATGCAACCTATGATGTAATATTGTATGCAATTTTTTGAATTTTTATGTCTTTTATGATGTAAAAAATGACACCCTAAATGAAAAAATGCAAGACAATGCAATGCCAAACCTAGATCTAGAGTGAATTTCTTTAGATTTCTAAAGGTTTATTATATCAAAATGTTAGGTTCACCAAAATGAAACATAGAAAAAGAGAACCCAAGGCCTAATGCAAAGAACCTAGGATGAATTTCTTCCTTAGGGTTTCATTAAGATGGAGATCAACAGGGTGATTAGATTGAATTTAAACAATAAAGGTGAGTCAACCAGACCTAGATCTGCATCTTTTTGAGCCTTGGAAATGGATTGGAATTGATTTTCCTTGATTAACCTAATTAGACTATCTACCCTAATATTAAAATGTAATAAATTGATGATTGATAAGCGGTAACAAAATTTTGCAGGAAGATCCAAGAAGGGCAGAACACTATGTACCTATCTTGAAAGTTTAATACTAGTCACTATAGGAGGACAAAGTCTCCCAAGGGCATCCTAGTCCTTGTAGAGGTGTCCTGCTCTACTTTCATAGCTTTCATTGTCCTTTGATGTCAGATTTGAGACATGTTTCTACTTGCAAACTTTTTGGATCACTTTTGGATAATTTTGTAGGTGAGTTTATGTGAGTTGACAAAGTGTAGGGCTATGAATGCAACAATGGACAATGGATCTTCAAGATTCCTCCAATCTCCTTCAAACCTGAAACCTAGACATTCAAAGAGAGAAGAAATGTTCTTCCATTTAAGAGCTTGCCTTAGTCAAACCCTATGTTAGTGTTTCCACTTCCATAATGGAAATGTCAATGATAGGAAAGATAAATGGTAGGAAGGAATGATGAATCAACAAAGCGCCGTAACTTACCACCCTTCAATGGCTTCCTTGAAGGAATGAGTTCATGCACATCACCTCAAGGTCTTAGATTTTACTTTCTTGATTGCTTGAATTTCATGGAGACCTGCAACAAGGGTTAGCCTTCACAAACAATGATAACATAAAAAAATATATAAAATTGCATATGATTTGACATGATGTTTGGATCTTGAATTGCTTCAATAAATATCTAAAATGTTGCTCTTGACTTGATCTTGGCAATAGTTCTTGCTCATAAATTCTCCTTGTATTTTCAAATGGTGAAAAGGCTGGTTATTTATAAGAATTTCTCTAATTTCCCAAAATATAAATCTTGATAACCAACATTTGCAACTTGAATTTCAAATGTTAAAATGTTGACACCGACATATTCAAATTTTGATCTCGAAAAAATAGGGGGATTGTGATGCCCAACGACATCCCAGTTGTAACCCTATTTTCTAGGATTTAGGGTGTCGGGGCCCAAAAATAAATTGATGCATTTGTTCAATGCTTGCAATTTCTTGGAAAATAGTAAAAATAGGGTATGGAATGCATAAAATAGGAAATTAGGGACCCAATTAGGATCAATAATTTAGGGGGAGAAAAATATAGTGTGAAATTGTCAAGGGTGATAATTTATGACACTATAGATTCACATACCTCTTGATTATGTTTTTTTAATAAGTTGCACTATTCTCCTATTGTGACTAGAGAGTACCTCTTGGAAATTATATTTCATTTATCTAACCTTTTGGTGTGCCTTCAAGCAAGAGATAAAGGGTAGTATATGGTACCCTAGCATTGATTTATTGACATGAATATAATCTTCTTTAGGAGGTAATTGTTTTCATTTTCTCCAAGTAGTAATATTGTATGGAAATATGTTATTGGCTTGATTCCTTCCCATTATTTTTCATCTTCTTATTGTTATTCTTCTTCTCCTCATCCTCCCCCTCCTCACATATTATTCATTTTTAGCAAGTTTTGAGATATTGTATGAGTGATATCCATTGAATTATTGGAGTGTTGATTTATCTTTATATATAATATAAACCCATGAGACTAATGTCCATTTGAATAATTATTTTTCTTATAATTTATATTGTGTGAATATGATCCCTTGGAGTTCATACTACTCATAAGGAAATCCATTTTACTTGATAATACAATGATATCCACTCTTATGGATTTCATATCTACCTTCAATTATGAAATAGCTTTTGTAGTCTTAGTTTTTTCATCCTCCATATTATTAGGATTAATATCCTCAAATTCTATGATATTTAATTGGTGTAATAGGTCTAATTTTACCTCTTATGGAAGACCTTTCCATGGTGCAGCAAAATATTTTTGTAATAAATGACACAAAACATCTCAAAGTAATCTATTTTTTATTATAAATTGTAAGGATTTGTATTTCACTTTAAAAATGCTTCAACAGAGTCACTAATCTATATAATTGGGAGAAATTTTGGTGGAATCCTTAATTTCATAATAAATCCTTTAATAATTATTTTTAAAATGACCTAATATGTTTATTATATTAGGATAAATATATTCTTGATAACTCATATAGATACCAAAAAATAAATTCATTGATTTTCAACTTTGAGAGTGAATTAGGTGTAAAAAATAGCTAACCAAATGGTGTTCCTACTCTCCCACTCCTCCTACTCTATTCGTTTAAAAAAATCCCTTGCAAAAAATATTCCCCTCCTACTTGCGATTTAGTTGTAGATTTGGCTTCTCCTCCTGCTGGTGTGACTTGTCCTCTATTTGAAATGAAGGGTTCTCCTTTTTCTCTTGTGGTGGAGGTGTTAATAACTCCTCTATCTCTTGTAGTAGAGACATCTTCTATGAAGGGTCCTCAATCTTCTGTCATGGAGGCATTTGTCCCTTTAGCTACGCATGGTTTTGTTCTAGATGTACTTGCTTCAAACCCTTCTATTTCTTCCTTTTCCAATTTTGTGTGGTCTAGGAAGGTGGTGGTGGGATCTATTGTGCATCCATCGATGCTTATTCCTTGTGCTAAAGATGTTCCTATGATCTCTCTCAGGCAGGAAGTCTCTGACTATATTTATTTTTTCTCCTTCAAGGGCTTAATTTTTTTGTTTATTCTATTTGTTCCCTTCTTTTCCTAACCTACATCTTTGGATCTCAAAGCACTGAACACCTTTAGTGGAGGGTAAGATCAAGATTTACCCTTTTCTAGTGGTTTTTTATTGTCTAATTTAATTCTTTTGAGGATAGATAGGCTATTTTAGATAATGGTTTGTGGGAATGGGATTCTCATCCTCTATTTATTTGGCCTTGGGTTAATTCCTTTAACACCTTCAAGGAATCCATTGATATTATGCCTATTTGTGTGAGATTTATTTATACCCCCTTACAATTTTGGTACACCTCTACTTTTGAAGGCATAGGTAACGCTCTTGGTAGGTTCTTGAAAGTGGACCTTGCTTCCAAGAAATTTACTCACACATCCTATGCTTGTATTTTGGTGCAGGTTGGTTTGTCTCATGTATTACTTGGAAAGGTTGTGCTTGAAGTTAATGGTTGATCTTGGTATCATATTGTGGATTATGAAGCAATAATTGTTTTTTGTAGATGCGTTTTGCTATTGGAAACTTGCCTATGACTGTCCCTGTGGCTCTCATCTTGCATTTTCTTCCACTTGGTGGAAGAATTCTCTTCCTGACCATCTTACCATGTACCTTGATGATGATTGTATTGTTGATAGTGAAGATTTGGTGCTCAAATCACCCTTCGAGCCTCCTCCTCCTTCTACTCATATGAATAATAATCTTTTCGCTCAAGGTCTTGTTTCTCCTATAGATCCTATTACACTAGTTTTCAACAAGGTTATTTCTTCTCCTTTTTCTTCTATTGGTTTTATTCCTCTAGTTAGGCACTCTGAGGGGGCTTCTCCCCCTTCTTGTCTAAATGTTTCAAATTTGGTTAATGGATCTTCTTGGAAAATTGTACGACATAGGAAGAAATATCTTCCTAAGAAAGACTCCATTTTTCTTGACAAGCCCTTAGGGGCTAAGTTGTTGGCTTCAATCTCTAGTGCTTGATATGTTTATCTCTATTTTTTTGTGTTGTCTTTGTTTTGTTATAGTTTCAAGGCCCTTCCATGATTTATTAATCAAAAACACTAATTTAACAATAAATCCTTGAATCATGCTCTAATTTCATTTTAATTTATATTGTATTAGCTTTAATGTAACCTTAGGTGACCACTTAAATTTCTCAAAACATAGAAGATGTGATTTTAACTCTTCTAGTAGAAGAAAAGAGAACAAGTGCAGAAGATAGAGAAGGTGGTTTTCAACAAGAGAAAGCACTATACTAGTATGAAGCAATAATAAAAGTTCAGGTACAAACAAAGGAGAAATTTCATGTTTCTATTGTAATAAAAAGGGTCACACAATATGGTCATGTAGAATTCGAGCCAATGACCTTCTCAAAAGAAAAATCAAAGATTGATCAAATGAAGGTAACTTAGTTTATATTGAGGATGAGGATGAGGATACATTAGATGATGAGGATGAGGATCCACCAAATGATGGTTTTTTGATATTAATAAGAATGGATTAGTACTTTGATCCATCACATTAGAGGCTGGTGGTATCAGAGGATGAAGGAATTTCCATCATTGCAATTCAGCTTCTCACTTTGAGATGGTGTTTTACATGAGAAGAATTTTTTCTTTCTTTCTTATTTTCTTTGTTGATGCTAGTGGATTTTAAGAATATATATATTGTGAAGTTTGATTTTTGGAGATAGGTTAGGGATTTGGTGTTGAACTCAATATGGATTATTATCTAACAATTTTATGAGACTGTGATCAATAATTATACCCTTAAAAGGGTTATTAGATAATTTGATGGAGCCCTATGTCTGTAGAGCTCAGTATGGATTATTGTTGAATAGTTTGAGAATTAGTGATTTGAGATTTTAAAAAAATTGTGGTCCGAGAATTCATGAATTCGATTCTAAGCTACACGTTTACAAGGGTTATGAGGTAGCTTGACATATTTCCACTTGATTCAGGATTTTTTTCTTCAAAATAATATCTTCTCAAGAATGTATATCTATTTTGTAGTCAACAAATTTTGTTATGTAATCCTTGAGGGGGTCCCTTAAGAAGGTGAATTTGAGATTTTAGGGGTACATTTGTAGGAACAATGTAACAAGGGGGGATGTTAGCATATTACATTATCTCATTAGTAAAATGATCATACAATGGTTATGTAGTTATAGTTATTGCTCAACTGTATACCACCTTGTATAAATGTGCCTCCAGTTTATTGAATAAGACATCAAGCATTACCATTCTTCACTATATATACCTAATTACTCCTTAGTTACTATCCAACCCAACTTATGTACTTAATTATAACCCATAGGATGACCTGGAAACTAATATATGATTATTATAATTATTATATAGCTTATTTAAGATTTAAGGTAGCCACAATTTGACTACTCATAGCCAAATACACATTATTGGATTAGGGGCATAGAGAAAAACTAACACACCTTTAGATGCAAGTTGTGAAAGATTATAAATCTATTTGTGCAACCATAAGTAGATGAATAATTTTTGAGATAGGTGGTGATAGTATTTGACCAACCCCAATATAATAACCATGAGATGATTTATTATTTCTTGATAAAATACTATCATGATGGTGATCCCACAATGCTAGTTTACAATTTTTGGCCAAACTAGACATTGAACTATTTTTTTAACTAAATCTTGTAATGCCCCACTAAGGGACCCAATGGATTAACACAAAAGACCTCAAACATCATGGCAATATTTTTTTTTAAAGAAACTAAAGTGACACTAACTAATGCAATTCAAAAAATTAACATGGATAACATCATTACATTGACATCATATCATAATCACATTATGACCTAAAAGTAATTATTATCAATTAGATATGCACCCTTGTCAAATTTGCAAAAAAATTAACTATCTATTGACACATGGAAACCTTCTTCAGATGTGGGTGATCTAAAAAAAGAAGGAATCTCCAAAGTGAGTTGGATCTCCGAATAATAATCTATTCTAAATGATTTCTTGAGGAAAAGGGTAGAAATATGAACTTGAATGAAACCTATGACTTAAGAATTTAATGATAACTTAAAGATGACTGTTTTTCCCACAAACAACTCATAGAAACAACAATAATTCACAATTTCTCATGAACACTTAACACCATAATGATTTGCATGAAGATTCAGATTTTGAATATAACATGCAACGTATACTTATGATCTTTCTGCATCAAGCAAAAATTCAAGGGCATGACAAGGATTCTGTAAACAAAAATCACAAATTA
The DNA here is from genome assembly GCA_007115665.2 of Sequoiadendron giganteum. NCBI lineage: Eukaryota > Viridiplantae > Streptophyta > Pinopsida > Cupressales > Cupressaceae > Sequoiadendron > Sequoiadendron giganteum. The sequence continues at coordinate 132,408,665 of CM021104.1, forward strand.
CATCAAACTAAAAATTGCAATTCACACAAAATTAAGAAATAGGAAAGTTGTTTCTATTAACTGAAGGACTATTACAAGTTTGAGTATAAATTTTTGAGTTACAAGACTCTCTGTTTCAGCATGAGAGCAAGAATCAATAATCTAGACTGGAAAAAACACTAAGTTTTTCTCCAAGATATATCACTAAAACCCTAATTCAAGCTCAAGGAAAGTCCCCTAAAATTGCTCCAAAATGTGACATAAAAGTGGAAAAAACACACTTTTTGCATGTGCATGCCATGAGACCTCTAAAAACAGGAAAAATATGCTTTTAAAGCAAATAAAACACTTCATCTTTTCACCATACAGCTTAGATCCGACCAGAAGAAAATTCAACCTATCTTTGCATGCAAACTGCTAAAAATAGCAATAAGAAATAAAACAATTTATAAATTATTGTTTTATTCTATGCTTTACATCATGAAGTTTTTACAATTGCTTTATTTTTGCAATTAAAGATAAAATATTTTGCAAAACATTAGCCTTTATTTTCCATTTACAATGCTTGATTTTTTTCATAAAAAAACATAAAAATAATAAGCCCTCTCTATTACATATTTAATTATTTTTATCTAAAAATCAATTGAAAGAAAATGCCCAATGTCTGAATTTTAATTTTTAAAATAATATCCTTCCAAGACTTGATTGACTTCTATAAAATCAGTTAAACAATAAAATGTCTAAGGCATAGATATGGTATTGCACAAATTCCCAACCTAAAAGCCCATGAAAGATTTAATAAAACTCAAACCTAAGACCTAGGTATATGCAAATGAATGAAGACTTAAACAAATTCGACCTAGGCATATGATAATTCAGCCCCACAAGGTATTACTTAAGCTTGAAAATTAAAAAATTAAAAACCCCTAAATTCGAATTAGGGCAACATAGACAAAAGTAAAGAGAAAACCCTAACTCCTATCATTTCCCACTTTTTCCTTGAGAGACTTTGGCTCTGCCTGGAAGAGATGGCGCCACCATGTACATGCTCAGTTTGTAGCTTGGGAATGCTCATGATCTTCCAGATTTCTAAATTCAAATGGTCGATTCTTCACTGTTGTTCATGGTAAGTTGTCTCATAGTCTTTCATGGCTTTTCCACTATATTGTGGAAGGCAATAATCCATTAAGGCTGTGGGCTTCACATGTACTCATTGTTTGATTTTTTGTTCCTAATTGCTTTGTGTTCACTTTATCCTCTCTGGCTGTCATGAGATAGCTTGAGCTTTGTGTTTGAATCTTCTCCATTCATGAGTTTGAGCCTTGCATTTGTGAGCTCTCATTAGAGCTTGGCTACGCCACTTTACTCCTCTACTGTCATCACAAGGGTAAGCTCTCACTTCTACATTGCTTATTTCATTTCTCTTTAAATCAGAAAGCATTTAAAAGCAAAATGCAAGGGTTATGATTATTGTTCTTTATAAATAAAATGCAGACCACTACCCAAGCTGCACCATTGTGTTTGGTCTTGGATTTTATGAAGAAAACTCTCTACATTTCCTATTCTTGTTCTCAGATTTTGATTGCTACAGTAAGCTCGAAATGGATTTCTTCCTTGAAATGGATTATGTAACTGAACTCCTCCATAAATGGGCTTGACCCCTTATGCATCTCATGCATTTTTGCATTTTGTAAAAATCCCCATGTGGGCATCTCTTGATTCTGAAAGAAAACATTTATCTTGTTTTCCTTGTTTGAAAACCTCATGTGGGTAAGCTGAAAATTGTAACTATCTTCCTTTCGATAAAAAACCCCCAACGTGGGTATTCTGGAAATGGAGAGAAAACATCATTTTTGTAAAAATCCCTTCATGGGTATTCAATATTTTGAATAAATCTGCATTTTAATAAAAAATCTTCATATGGGTAACTCTGAAACTTGAACATTTTCCCACTTTTATACCTCTGGAAATCCTTATCATGGCACTACTGTAGCATAAATGCATTTCTTAATGAACAAAGATGGTTGTATTATATTCTTGTTTTGTTGTAGCTTCAATGAAATTGCAAACTTTTCTCTATTCTGAGGGCCATCTCCATGCCTTCAATAAACATCACTTGGCTTTCAGCCATTGTAGCACTATTATTGATCATATTTGATGCATATTCCCATTCATTTGATGTACTTCAGCTTCCATGTCATAACGTGAATTCTTTTAGAAAACAATATGTATTCTTAGCTCAAACACTTCATATGCTTTTACTAATGCTCCATTGATAAGGTATTATGTATGCCTATTTACAATCACTATTATGAGATAAAACATTGCTGCTCCAAAACAAAATAATATGAAACAGCATAAAAGAATGTGAACAGACCTAAGGCAGTAAAAAACAATAATATAGCAGCAATATTAAACTTTCCAGAATGAGATTGATAGTTTTCAGCTGAATCAAGTTTGCCAAATTTATTATCCATTTGTAATTTTCACTTCAATGCTTTGATTTGACTATTATGAATTCATGATAAACTTGATTACTCCTTCATTTTAAATCTGTTTTACTCTTTTGTGAAAGGCTCAAATGAGCAAGATAATGTACTTTCTTACTTGGCCCACTTGTAAGTTTAAGGGGCAGCATGCCGAGCTCTACCCTTGTGGGAGCTTGTTTTACTCCACATGCTTTATGTCTTCATAGATGATCAGCTACATGAATTTTCCTATACCTGCACAGGAAACAAACAATGCTAGCAAAAACAATAAATATCATGATGTTTACTCTTTCAACTCTGATTCCTGCACTTTTCTTGATTGTTTTGATGCATTGTTAGCAATATTCTCCATTACTATTGATGGTTCATGTAGATATGTTCATAGTCGAAGCTCTAACGGGACTTTCCCAAATTTTTGTAGGTCGATTGGAGCTCGAGGATGAAAGATGGTGCACCACTTCTGCATCGGCCGACAATAATCAGGCAATGATGATTATGTCCATATTTACGTGTTTCTCATTCTTGCATCTTCAGTAGTGTATAGTGCTCCCCATAATGCATTGCAATAGTTAACTCCATGACTTGTGTGGATTTTCTTAAGTTCTCTTTCTGCTTTTCATTCTAAAAAGAAATGCATCAAAAATGCAAATTTGTGTCATCATTTGTATCCTTGCAATCAAATGAAATATGTAATGTAACAATGTCATTGAAATAAAATGAAAGCAATGAATGCTTAATCACTTGTATATTCAACTTGTACTTCATTTGTTCTATAAATTTTTGAGCAATGACTCTGAATTATGTTCTCTCAAACAATGCATAACTGATACTTGATAAGAAGAGATACAATCAGCAATTTAAAACCATGTAGCAACTGATTGAATTTCCACTTTAAGATATAACAAAATTTAATCAGCTCCACCAATTGAGCTATAGTGAAAACTGGTAACAGTAACATTAATCATAGCCCACTTACACACCTATCCACCATGGTCCCCTAGCATCGCTACTATGACACATCTACACTAAATAAACCTATAGAAACACACATGATACACTAAGAACACATCCAATCAATTCTTTGAATGTAAATTAAATCTCATACATCAAATTACATATGATAGCATAACTTAATTATAATTAAACCTCATCTAACACTATGCCAACAAGAACCTAATCCTAATCAATGCCATGAAATAGGTATATAAATATATATCACATCTACTACTAAATTATGTTTGTATACATCATAAATACAACATTCCTATGTTAACCTTTCCATTACATAATAAACAACAATAAATATATCTTCAAGATTACATCAATTCATTTATATTTCCTTTACAAGAATGCTACAATATACAAGATTTATTCATTTGAGAGGTACATATATATAAAATATATATTGGACACAACTTTCTTAGAAATATCATCTGCACCATAAAACTAGCTCTGAAACGAAGTGGAAGGAAATAATCTCCATGTTGCACATGAACTGTACCACCTAAACCCCAATGGATGGTTGGAAAATACCACCCTACCATGTGGAACCCTAAGGTCCACTCCCTCTATGCTAGGAGACAACACTAGGCCCCACACACAAGCAAGAAACAAAAACAACAAGTGGCTAACACTAAACATCCAAAGGAGACCACCTAAAACAAGAATCAACCAAAATCACAAGGAATTTCATATACTTCCAAAGTCCCAACACATAACACAAATGGATAGGAAACCCAAAAGCTGATCATTATGCCACAACACATACAATGAAGCACATTGCATCATTTGCACAATCTTATAACATGATAGCCAACTTTAATTTCTCTTTCTCAGTAGTTCATAATCAAGACCAACAATGCATAACCTTGGTACAATTGATCCTTACATAGTATAGAATCCCCAACAGAAGATTTCACAAATAGGAAGGGATTGTAAACATATAGATAGTAAAAAAATTCAAGCATAGATGGTACAACATAATACAGATCAAAGGATAGAGCTATATCCTCCTATACAACCTTCAAAACTAAGCTAAATCCCTCTTGATAGTAGTCAAGTCTGCCATCCATAAAATAGTCAAATCAACTCAAAATCCAAATCCATCAAAAACCCATTTCAGATTTGACCCTAGAACACTTAGTATTGTGAGTAGAATTAACTAAAAATGACTCAAAAATTCAAAAAAATATGAAACAAACAAACAACTCCCCTGAAAACCCTCTTTTCGACATTCCTGATCACAGTCAAACATCAAAATGAGAAACCCAACATATAGAAAAATTTCATCACTTGAAAGAAACACTTCAAAACATTCAAATAACCTATTCTATAACATCCATATAAATCTCTATGAATTTGAAGCAAAGATAAAATAGGAGAGGTGACTACCAATTCTAGCTAGGCCATTCAATTATCTCCTAGGAGTCTTAATTGGATTGACTATCAACCTCACAAGGTGAGTCAATTCTATATGAGGATGACCTAGAAGGGGGGTTCTTTCAGATTTAAGGGGTTTGACACCAAGAAAATTCTTGGAAAAAGAAAAAAAACATTCAACCTACAAAACCTAGTTATGCAAGCTAAATGAGGGATGCAAATAATGAAATTATGCAATAGGGAGATATGATATGTGTACTTGGGAAGTTTGGAGATGCTGTGAGGATTCTAGAAATGTAAAGAAGCTGCCAAAATGTGCTATGAAGGACTCAGACACCCAAGGTGGTGTATTAGTCACATTGCTATTTTTTGGGGAAAATACGAAATCTTCGTATGTTAGAACTAGATTTGAAATAATCTCTGAAAAATATTCCTAGGAGGACTAAGATGCCCAAGGTGGCATATTAGTCCTATTTTGAATTTTTTAAAAGTTTGAATGTGGTCATGAGGTCCAAGGTTTGCACTTGCTTCTCCTCAGATCTGAGGTCCTGAAACTTCCAGATCTAGTATGTAGTTGAATTTCCATGAAGATGACAACTTTGTGATGCAACTTTGCAACTTTGCACTCCAAATGATCCTCAAGTCTTCAACCTAAATCTGCAATCACAAGCATGCAGGAGAGGAAAAACTTATTGATTGTTAGTGAATGGGGATTTTCCTTGGTCAAGCCCCTTATAGGTAATTAAACCTTGAAATGAAATAAAGTAACGAAGGGAAATGATGAATGAAAAACATGCAATGCTACAACTCAGCAAACCCTTGTTGTAAAGTCTACAAACTTGTGTGAAATGGTTGCAATAGATATGGATCTTGAACCAAATATATTGAATTGAATTGCTAGCTTGAATCAAAAACCTACATCACAAATGTTAGCAAAAAAACACACATGATGCAAGAAGATCTTTGATATGATGCTTGAATCTTGACGATGGCTCCAAAAGGCTTGAATGCTATTCATCTCATAAAATTTCCTTAGGAATGAATACTCAAGATTCTAGGATGAAAATGAATGAATGAACCTTGTATTTATACTTATATATGCTTAATATTCCAAAATTACATCACACCAAGCCGACATATGAATTCATTAAATAAAGGAGGCTAAATCTCACCAGAATTTGAAATTAAATCTTGAAAATGACTCAATAAGGACTAAGACACCCTAGGTGGCATCTTAGTCCCAAGTCATTAACTTAGGGCATCGACACCAAAAGGGGCCCAATTAAGATGTCTCAAAATCAAGGTCCCGAGACCTCGAGGGGACAAAGATGCCCTAGGTGGAATTTTAGTCCTGACCAAAAATTAGGGACACACAGATGAGAATCATTGGATTATCATTTATGCATTGGAGAATGTTGAGATTAGCCAAAAAAAGGATGCAATTCATAGGGCTTGTGGACACAAAATAAGACCAATTAATCCATAAAAAAGGATAAATAGAGAAAGGAAGGCCCAAAAAAGTTTGAAAATACAAGGGTATGCATTTTACTACACTACATTTAGCCCCCACTTTAGTGAGAGGGTGAACTTGCTTCAAACTAACACTTAAGTAGCCAACCATGCAATCAAGAGGGGTTCAAATGTAAAAATGTTAGTAATATAGGATGAAAATAATCAAGAGGGATGATCAAGCCCCTGGGATCAAGATCTTATGGAAAACCAACATAGGCACAAAGAAAAACGCTTGTGGATGATATATGAATCCAAAATCAGATCACAAACATACATCATCAAAGATAGGAAAAAAATAAAAGGAAAAGAGAAAAATTGCAATAGATCAAGCTTTGAGTAGCTGTCCAACGTGGTGGATCGGGTCTAGGTTGTTTGTCCAAAAATATTTACAAGTGGAACACATTGTCCACTATGTAAACAAAACACACACTCATAAGGGCTAGTGGGAGCTAGTTGTCCACTAGCTGAGCCCCAGAGGTACCATATCAAATCCATACCTCCATGACTTTAATAAGGTACAAAAATGAATCCTCACAAGGGCTAGTGAAGCTAGTTGTTCACTAGAGGAGCCCTAAGAGATCCATATCAAAGTCATACCTTCATGACTTTAACAAGGACAAAAAGAGAAAATGCAATGCAACAAGAAAGAGAGATGTTCAAAGGTATTTTTCTTAGTTCATGCGATGTCTTACTCTTAAGGTACATTGTGCTTAACATCTCCAAGAGAATATAGATACAAGGTCTTGTCTTGGGGAACATCATACCCAATGCTTCCAAGAGATGACAAGTGCAAAAGGTCTCATCTAGTTTCCAAGAGAGGACAAGTGCAAGGTCTCATCTTGGGGAACATTGTATCTAATGTTTCCAAGAGAGGAAAAGGAAATATCATGCTCTCAGATGGATTCAAAACCAAAGATACCACCGAGAGGAAAAACACATCACATAAAGAGAGAAAATCACATCAAGGAACATGAAAAGAAAATGCAAATGAAATCATGCTAAAATAATGCCAATATATGCCCCCACTTTAAAGGAATTGCTAACACCATACTATGAGAAATTAATTTAAATTAGCCAAAAGATAAATTGATAACACCTTTTGATCTAACTCCATATCAGAAGGTTGCATTTTTTATTCACATCGGGTTCACCAAAATGAACTAAGGATAAAATTTGAGGGGTGACAACCTATTCTATCTAGGCCATTCGATTATGTCCTAGGAGTCCTAATTGGATTGACTATCAACCTCACAAGGTGAGTCAATTCTCAATGAGGAGGACCTAGGAGGGGGGTTCTTTCAGCTTTAAGGGTTTCACCACCAAGAAAATACTTGGAAAAGACAAATGAACATTCAACCTACAAAACCTAGTTATGGAAGCTAAATGAGGGATGAAAATAATGAAATTATGCAACAGGGAGATATGATATGTGTAACTGGGAATTCTGGAGATGTTGTGAGGATTTTGGAAATGTAAAGAAGCTGCTAAAATGTGCTATGGAGGACTAATATGCCCAAGGTGGTGTATTAGTCCTGCTGTTGTTTTTCGGGGCAAGTACAAAATCTTTGGATGTTAGAACTAGATCTGAAAGAATCTCTGAAAAATATGCCTAGGAGGACTAAGATATCCAAGGTGGTATATTAGTCACGTTCTAAATTTTTGAAAAGTCTAAATGTGGTCCTGAGGTCCAAGGTTTGCACTTGCTTCTCCTCAGATCTGAGGTCATGAAACTTTTAGATCTGGTGTATAGGTGAATTTTTGTGAAGATGACAACTTTGTGATGAAACTTTGCAACTTGACAACTTTGCACTCCAAATGATCCTGAAGTCTTCAACCTAAATCTGCAATCACAAACATGCAGGAGAGGAAAATCTTGTTGATTGTTAGTGAATGATGGTTTGCCTTGGTCAAACCCCTTGTAGGTAATTAAACCTTGAAATGAAATAAAGTAATGAAGGAAAATGATGAATGAACCACATGTAATGTTACAACTCACCAAACCCTTGTTGTAAAGTCTACAAACTTATGTGAAATGGCTACAATGGATATGGATCTTGAACTTAAGATATGGACTTGAATTGCTAGCTTGAATCAAAACCCTACATCCCAAATGTTAGCACAATAGCACACATGATGCAAGAAGATCTTTAATATGATGCTTGAATCTTGATGATGGCTCCAAAGGCTTGAAGAATTTCTCTTGAATGCTCTTGATGTAATAAATTTTCCTTAGGAATGAATACTCAAGTTGCTAGGATGAAAATGAATAAATGAACCTTGTATTTATACTTATCTATGCCTAATATCTTGAAATTGCATCACACCAAGCCGACATATGAATATGAATTCATTGAATAAAGGAGGCTAAGTCCTGCCAAAATTTTAAACTAAATCTTAAAAATGAATCAAGGAGGACTAAGACGCCCTAGGTGGCATCTTAGTCCTAAGTCATGAAACTTGGGCCATAGATACCAAAAAGGGACCCAATTAAGATGCCTCAAAATCAGGGTCCCAGGACCTCAAGGGGACAAAGACACCCTAGGTGGTGTTTTAGTCCTGACCAGAAACTAGGGACACATAGATGGGAATACTTGGATTATCATTTATGCATTGGAGAATGTCGAGATTAGCCAAAAAAAGATCCAATTCATAGAGTTGGTGGACACAAAATAGGACCAATTAAGCCATAAAGAAGGATAAATAAAGCAAGGCAGGCACACATAAGTGTTAAAATTCAAGGGTATGCATTTTACTACACTACATAATTTAAAACATAAAATTATAAATTAAGTACAAAACCTACATCAAAACATGAAAAAAAAATTGAATGTAGGAAGCTAAAATTTGAAGAAGTTTTCCAAACCCGAGTCTCTAATCCAAAGAACAGTCAAAAATTAGAATTCCACACAATCTAGCAACAAATCCATTCCCCTCAAACCATAATTGAAATCCAATTCACTCTCCTCCAAATTTCAATTCAAAACCATTCAAAATTTCCCAAAAACCTTTGAAAAATTACTTCAAAACCATGTAAAATCTCTCCATTTTCTCTCCATTCTCAAACCCCCCAAAATGCATAATTTCTCACCTCGAATCCACACAAAATAAAATTCCCATTTCCACAAATAGCTCCCCAATAAAAAGGAAACTTGAAATGAGACTTCACTCCAACAAGAGTTTCAAAAATAATTGATTAATAAATAAATTCCAATTCCAAATTCCTTTTCAATCAAATAAACACTAATTAATTTTTAATTTCATTTCTCAATAAAATAAATATTACTCAATAAACCACAATTAAATAATCAAATGGTCCTTTTTCCAAGATCAATGAACAATAATGATAATAAACATAACAAGCAACAATAATGAACATAATGATATGCACATACTAACATAACAATTGATTAACATTAACACCTAGCAATAGTAAATAATACCCTTACATAAATAATAATAATCCAATATCCCCTCGCACCGATAATAATAACATACATAGTGAAATTATAACATGTAATAGTCTATGCACATTAATATAATACCTTATTGGTGCAAACCCATGACAATATTAAATCACCGCCTTCACACATATAATCATAATAATATTAATAATCAATATTCACTCACACCAAAGAATAACCATAGAAATATATATACATATATATAGTAACATTAAATTACACTTTAACACACACATGACAATTATAGTTACCATCAACATATCCTGCATAGAAGCTAACTTCACTTAAATAGGTCACAATTAGAGACTAAGCATAAACCACAAAATAAATTCTTACTGAAAGGAGACATTCATATCAAAACATAAATAATGAGAATGATCACAACAGTAACTAACCTGAGTTACCAAAGGACTTAGCACCATTTGAACTGAATCCATACTCAAGGCTAGACATTGGAGTCACATAATCACATAACCCAACAAAAAAATTTACACAAGTGCAACACTCCAACCATAGGGTATAGGAGATCAAGCATTGTCCCATGACAACCTAGAAAGGTGGTCACACATTGAATTAATTATCCCTAATTGGGGACAATGGCTAGGGTTAGGGTATAACTTGGGCCTAGATGTTATCTCCTCAACCACCATTGGGATTAGAGGCATGCTCAGACCTACTAATTCAAGTGGAGATGTAGCCTAGTACCTATTCACTCAAGCATACAAGTTAGAGCACATATTCATAATAAACGAAGCATTAGGAAAGGAACTCTAGCAATTGTATCTTATTCTCGTATGTCCCCCATACATCCAATGGTATGATGCCACCCTTTCCACCTATCCTAACAACACACTACTGCATCACCTAACTATCCAAATAAATCTTTGCATAATAATAATAACATAACAGTATGCATCATGCTCACAAAAGTAATAACATAAGCTCATGTTCCATCTGCAACCATAACAATTGAATAAAAGTCAGTACCTCTTCATGATAATAAATAAAACCATAATCAAAATCATAATGATAATATGTCAGAATCATGTGAAAATCCTAAAGATAACCAAAGCACTTCCATAGCACAAATATGCCCATAGCTTTCATCCTAGTAACAAACATGTATGAACACACACATAGTCCATAAGTTCATAATATACAACATCAACTATCTAGCATAATTAACACATACCCTAAATATCCCTACTATATTTCTGTCATCTTCAGGTTCCTTAGCTAGAGTACCTTGCACATCCAAAGTGAGAATGGAGGGGCACTACAAATCTTCACTTTTGGGAACCTATAGCAGCTAAACTGTGAAGAATTTGAAGATGACATACAAACTAGTTATTTGTGATATTTTATTTGTAGATTCTAAATATATTTTTTTCAAAAAAATTGGAATTATATTGCACTTATTTTTCCATCTCCTTCGAAAAAAAGTTTTTAACAATAAACTCCATTTTTAAAGAGTGACATATACTTGCTAACACATAACTTTTTTTATATGGAGCATAAAATTCTAATTTTTTAGAATTTAGATTTGTAACTACAATATCTAGTGCATGGAATTGGTTTCATAGCATTTCATTAATTTTTTTTTTCTTAATTAGGTTTTGAAGTCAAACCAATTACAATTTAGACATGATTTACTTGCTAACACATAACTTTTTTTGTATATATCGAAATTCAATTATTTTTTGTTGGATCAGGGACATCAATATCTAGTGCATTGATATTTTTTAATTTTTTTTTTGATAATCTACTATTTTTCCACATGTATAATAGAGAGCTTGATGTTGGTGAAAAACCTATGTTTAATCAACTAAAAAAAATACATAATAAAACCAAAACATATTAAAATTATATTCAATGGATATATCGTTCTAAGGACTACCATCATCTAGTTGGGTATGTGAAGTTTCCTCCATTTTCATCCTCAACCCAAGCTTCGAAAGGAAATTTTTACAAAAAAATGGTAAAAGGAGAAGGGAAAAAAAGGGGGGGGTTCTAGCAAACACCCCTTTAAATACAAATAAAAAAGGAAACCCATTAAAGAGGGTTCACTAGAAGGGGGTTCTAGCAAACCCCCCCTTCTAGCGAACCTCCTAAAGTGTTTTCCATCTGAAAATGCATTTTTCCTTCCTCAATGGAATTGTAAACCAATTTTGTGGGTTTACCCATGAGTTTGTCCTTAGTGAGATCCCTAACTATTTTGATGTTTAATAATTCTAGAGTAGAGGCCAATGATCTATACAATATAGATAGTGGGTAAGTCAAGTACAAGATTGACTTGCAATACCCCTTGGTTAACTTTCCATTCACATGTCACAATGCCTTCAATTATGAAGGAAAATATAGAATTTTATACTCTCTGACCTATTAATTTTCTAACACCATCCTTAGTTCAACATAGCATGCATCTCTCCTAGATTAACTAGGGTAGTCCTTGAATGGATTAGGCATCACACATATTTTTCCCACTTGTTAGGTTTTATATAGTTGTGAGGTAGAGGAATTTTTGATAAGGAACAAACTATAACATGCATATGTTGATGAGACTACTAGATAGGCTAATGAAGATGCACTGTAGGTTAAGTAGGATGCTCTACTCATTCAGGGGTATGTCACATAGCATGAACCACAACATTATTATATGTTGGAAAGTATGGTAATGATAGATTCCTCATTGAATGCAATATTTGGTATTAAACCATAGGTAATTTTAAATAAAGTTATGCAATTTAGTATATTTCCTATTGAATTTTATAATTAATTATATCAATCCATTATGCACAAAAATTAATTGATTTTTTTGTGTATTTTATTATAAAATTTTAGTTTCAAACAATGCATCCTACATCACTTCCTCAAATTCATCACATACTTTGATAGGCCTAATAAAACCTTTTGTATCTTTCTAATAAACTAGAAAATATATTAAATGTAAATTTTTTTTCATATAAAAGTGTTGATCTTAAAATAAAAATTTGATGTTGGACCTTCCACATCTAGAAACATTGTCATAAGTAGTCTTCTCTCAAGATTCATTGATATGTAGTAATGAACTTGTTGATAGGTGTTGATCTTACACTTTTTGAAAACTGAAAATTTATTTTCTACATTGGGACTGAGATTTTTGCAATTTCTTCTTCAACAATTCTTGATTTTCTAAGATCTAGAATCTCTTATTTTACTTTCCAAATCTTTTTTTTTTGTATTTTCTTATTTTCACTCCAAATAAAATTCAAAAGGATTAGGGTTTAGAAAACCTAATTTAACCTAAGATAAAATATATTGGAATAAATAGACAGGTTCCATAAAACCTAATTCTTCTTTGCCAACTTAACATAGCTACACAAAACAAATGCAATCTTCAATGGTGATCTTAAGATTTTCATATTACAATTCACTAATTAAACCCATCAAATCAAGTCAATTTAATCAACAAATTATAATTGAACTTAAACATAAAAATGGCTTAGACTAACCATACACTAAAACTTACAATAACAAGAGTCAAATGGTATGTACTTGAAATTCTATCAAAATCAACTCCAACAAATATTTAGATAAACTAAGTTGATTTTAAAGATGAATCTAGAGCATACACATGCAATCATGCTAACATTGAAAATTGAACAAAAAATAATTCATAAAGATGAATTTTTGTATTAATTTTGGTAGTATTTTGGCAGCAATTACAAGTTCTCTCCTCATTACAAAAGAAAAAGTCATAACATTTTATAGATTTTCAAATAAAAA